>CM060307.1:66864404-66924404 GCA_030674185.1 Monoplex corrugatus
ACGAGCAGAAATCGAATTCAATAGTAGCTGCATTCGCATAAAACGAAATGTTGGTGGTGTTTTTCACTAAAACTAAAAGGCAAGTTATCAGTCTGTTCTGTCATGTGATGGTTCAATAGTCTGAATCAAACTGACTGCCTGCAAAGCTTACTTTTCTGTCATGCTGTATAGATCTGAGAATAACTTGTGAAGCAAAATTTGACTAGCACAAAAGTATTAGGTAGGTAGCTAAGTAAATACATGGGCAACTAGAAGGTAGACAGATCTATACTATGTATGACATGTGTAATACACAGGTCTATAGTATGTATGACACATGTAATAAACTAATTAATCAATCAATCACCAAATGAATTAATAAACCAACTGATTCAATCCATTCAATTCATCCATCAATCAATAATGCATCAACAAAACCGAAAAATTCACCTATGTCCTAATGCAGAGAGAATGGAAATAGAATAAGAAGTATATGGAAATACATTCTAGACCTGATCGACACCAACTGTAACAGGCCTAAAATCAGAAACAAAGGAATAAACCAAAAGATTTTGTTTTAAAAGATGGAACACAAAAAGTCTGAAATGAGAGCAGTTAACAAGAAACACCACGAGGGTACAGACTGTAGGGTATAGATGTTAAGAATGTCAGATAAATACAGAAGTCCTGTACCAGAGACAGTTTTGCAAAACATAATATTAATAATAAGGAGTTTATAACTGATTCTAGACTGAACAGGAAACCAAAGTAACAACTTGAGAAGAGGGGAGATATGCTCATTTGGATGATTTGAAAACTAGCCGAGTAGCACTCATAATCTGACTTTCTGGAGCCTGTGGAGAAGACATTTTGGAAGACCAGCTAAAAATGTACTACAACAATCAAGACAAAACAAAAGAACCTGAACAAACAGTAACCTAGTGGCATAAGTATCTTATCTCTACTGATGCTGCCATTTGCCAAAATTCTTGTCAAAATTCTTGACAATATTTAACCTGGTAAATATGGCAGAATCCTGCCAGACACCCTTTTCCTAGCACTCACAAAAGCAAACCGACCAACATTAAACCCTGAGACAACTAACCTGGCATCAAGCAGGCGGAAGAATTGCTCAATTCTACAAGACCCAGAACAGGGTAGAAGAAGTGATAATCCTGAGGAAACAGGCAGCAATTGGTTTAGCTACAGAGGCAGCAATTGGTTTAGCTACAGAGGCAGCAAGAGATGGACGGGACCTAAATCAATAAAACGCTGGATCGATGAAAGGGCCAAGGGGGTGGCTGGGTGGGCTCAAACATTCTGACGATTTCAAGAACTGGAGAAAGGAAAAAATCATTGATCTGCATCTTCAGACACCGCATTAGATTGCTTATGCTTTCTCTTTTTCTAAAAAGGAAAATTGACTCAAACTGACATACTGCGTGCCTGTCCATGTGTGTTGTTTATTTCTTCAGTCTTACTATTTTTGAAAAGAAAACTGATTCAGACTGACCTGAGGTGTCTGTTGTTGTGGAATATCTGACTGTGGTCTACAGACACACTTTTTCTTCTGCATTCGTGGGCAGCAACTGTTACAGCAATAACAAGTAAATCATCTCTGTGTTGCAAATATTCTTATCAATCAGCATGTCCTTCTCCTATCACAAATTAAAAGTCACTCCTAAACCCATCCAACAAATGCAACAGACTGCCAGAGCCACCTACAGTCACCCACAAAAGGAACACTCACCAAGGCAACATCTGGTAACGAATTAAAACCTTTGACAACTAATGTGGCATCATATGGCTTAAAGAATTGCTCAGTCCTACAAAACCCAGAGCAGGGAAGAAAAAAGTGATAATCGTGAGGAAGCACAGCAGTTAGTTTACCTTCAAAAGTGGCAAAAAATGGACAGGACCTACCTAATCAATAAAATACTGGATCAACGAAAGTGCTAAGGAGATGGCTGGGTGGGCTCTGATATTCTGACAATTTCAAGGACTGTAGAAAGGAGGAAAACATTAAACAGCATTTCAAGACATGGCAATAGATTGTTTATCTATCATTTTTCCTAACTAAAAAGAGAATGTTAATTCAGAATCAGACTGATCTGTAGTGCCTATCTGTGAGTGTGTATCTATCTCAGTATCTGAGACATACCTGAAGTGTGTATGCAAGGATCTTTAATCTACAGGCTATAGACAAATCTTTACAGTTACCATTTACCAAACTCAGTATATAGACTATAGACAGATGCTGCCCAATATGAATTTTTTAAACAGTATACATTCAATGGCTCTGACTTTATCGAGGGATGGGAAGATAGTAGTGCAGGGGGGTGAGGGAGGGGACAGAAGCAGTAGTAGAAGGGTTGGCTAAGTAATCAGAGACAGACAAAACCTTTCAAAAGAAACTGTGGCTGTTTGTTACAGATTTTAACCCTTTGACTCCCACACCCTGTCCACCGATATCCTGCATTGTCAACCATGCAGGAAGCTGGTAGATAGGATGAGGAAGTCAAAGGGTTTAAGTTTAAGTTTTTGCAATTCGTGGATAGAGTGAGAGAGTCAAAGGGTTAAAGAAACTGGTTTAATTAAAGTACAGGGAATCATAGTAACAAGTTTGATTAAAATGTGTTAATTTTCAGTCCATTCACAGGGTGTTGAGAAAGGAAGATTATTAGTATGGTCTGCCTGTCTTGATCATGTTGTTGGGTCTGTGTACACATACCTTTATTTGTGTGCTTCCTTGTTTGTTTTAACTTTTCTGTAAGATTTACACTCAGACTGAAAATCATTACTGAACAAAACAGTAAGCACAGATTAGCAGTAGTACAGCACAGTCATACAGCCTCAAACAAAACTGAAAATCCATTGCAGCAGCAGTATGGTCTTCAAAGATCGTAGCATTGTAAGAACTGTTTCATAGTCATAACTGGTTCTTCACTCCCTTCTCTGTTGTAATCTATTTTAGTTTCCACTTACCCTATCATTCCCATATCTAATATCTATTTTCAAGGCTTTTGGTCTATGCTGCTGGCAGGCCCAAGGCCTTGACAGGAAGGCCACAGCATGATAACAGCAATCACTGCACTCTGAATCATCAGGAAGAACTGGGAGGTATAGGTTTGAGCCTGCTTGAGACCATCTGGTGCGTAAAGGGGCGGGCGGGCAGGTTAAGAATGCAGATTTTTCCCATCTCCCAAGTCAACTAATGTGTAGATCTGCAAGTACCTAAACTCCACTATCATGTGTACACATGCAGAACATCAAATATGCTTGTTAAAGATCCTGTAAATTATGTCAATGTAGGGTGGTTTATGGAAATATGAAAACCTCTAGTATACACCCTCCCCCCTCCCAAAAAAAATAGTATACACCCTTCCCCCCAAAAAAAATTGTATACACCCACCCACCCACCCCCCCAAAAAAAAAGAAAAAAAAAGACGGAGTACAATTGCCTTACTGATAATATTAGTTAACAGTGGGGTAAAACAAATTAGCCAGAAAAGCCCAATCTATATATATCTAACTGCACCTGGGAACAATGACAAAAAATCTGGAAGAGCATTTACTCAGGTGAGCTTTCAGATTAAATTAAACAGTAACTGTTGTAAGCAAGCGTCTAAGCAAACCAGGTGGAATCCTCTAAATGGTCAAGAAAAATTTGCTCACAGACACACTTTGTCAAAACACACACACACGCACGCACGCACACGCACACACACACACACACACACACACACACACACACACGCACACACACACACTCAAACACACACACGTGTGCGCGCACACACACACACACACATAAACATGCACGCGCGCGCACACACACACACACACACACACAACTTGCGTACTCTTTCAGTCAATCTGAAGCAATATCTCATTTGTGTGTGTGTGTGTGTGTGTGTGTGTGTGTGTGTGTGTGTGTGTGTGTGTGTGTGTGTGTGTGTGTGTGTGTGTGTGTGTGTGTGTGTGTGTGTGTGCGCGCGCGCACGTGCGTGTGCGTGCGCGTGTGCGTGTTGAGCACGCATGCGCTCATGTGCACACGCATGTGTGTACATGACTGTTCAGAGTGACAATCCAAACAGGAAGAATGTTAGTCAACAATGTGGTCTCTGTTTGTCTGACACCACTTTAACCATACCTATGCACACTGTGTTTCTAAGAATGTAAACCCTTCCTGTTGAAAGAAATCCACACCCAGGTAAGCAAAGCTGAAACTAATCTACACTGACTACAGGTACATCCTGTTTGTCCCTTACTTTAGAGTTAAGGGTAGAACCTTTCAATCATCTGGCAACAACCCAAGGTGTGTTCATACACACAAAATCTACTGTATATAAAAATAATACACTAACCCCATTATGAACTGTAATATGAAAATATATAATACGCTATCCCCATTTCTGTATGACAGACACAAATCCCACTCCCAAGCAGGATGTAAACCACAACAATTGACTTTTCAATGCAGGTAACCATCCCTAGGCATTCCTTTTGAGGAACAGTCAGAAAAATGTTTTTATAAATCACAAAATGGCACAGCTCCAAGAATATGAATGTAATACAGGTATCACAAAAAGCCGCAATTCTTGCACAATCATACATTCATGCAAATCACAGCAATTTGAATTACAATTTACATACAATTTATAAATCAAACTGATCTGGAAAAAAACAAAACATGTATAGACTAACTATAGGCCTACATCAGTACATGCATAATTCAGTATAGTTAACAATTTAAACTAACAGTACATAATCATAATTTACAATTTTAAAAAAATCTTACTACTGTAAACTTTATTTACCTGAACAAATGACTTTCAATTTTAGTAAACCCCCCCCAAAAAAAGAGATTTTTTAAACTTAAAGGCTTCATTATGAGCACTCAACCCAAAAAAATTAATTACTTTTCTAACCAGTGACCCAAGAAATGGGCTATGTCCATTCTTTTCAGTCATATGAAACTAATTCAAAGCCCTGTTGTTGTCTGAAAAATTTTAGGACTACCTCTACTGCTTGAGAGCTAGCAAAAATAAGCGTCTTACAACTTAAGCGTAGTTAGACTATGGTAACTCTGAGTCAGCTAAAAAGAGTAAAAAGTACTTTGCCTATAGATGGTAAGTTTGATTAAGCCAAACTCTTGTATTACAATCCCAGAAACTTTGTAAACCATTGTCAATACTGTAAACCGCCAAATTTGTAAACCATTGTCAAATGTAATCATTTTGTTTAATCACTTCTTTGTTTTTAGTATATGACTTATGAGCATATCTTACTGTTTTTTGCCATCAGTATCAAAAAAGAGAGTGCCCATTCAAATCCCTTGCTCTTTTCAGAACTTTTATTTAATAGAACACAGTCATCCATTTCATGCAGGGCAGCCGTGCCAAGGTCTGCCATTCAAGAATCAGTTTGTTCAACCGCAGCTGACACTGTCCCACATCCAAATGAAGTCCTCAATCTGATGCATCCACTGTCTAACCACTATTATTAGAACAATGGGATACATCATCCAAATTAAGTAAATTAATCTAAATCAGTTTAATCTGTATAAATAGTCAGTCCTCCTTCAGTTCATATTTACAGTCCATCTATGAAAATTCAAGTTTTATCCGCATGCACACACACACACACACACACACACACACAACACACACACACACTCTCCGATGCTACAGCTGGTACACATCAGTTCGATCAGTGGTGTTGCTATGCCCTTTCCTATGCATCAGAAGCTGTGAGGTTTTCTCTTTTTAGGGGTGGGGGGGTGGGGGTATATCAAAACACACACACACACACACACAAATGCATAACACACACACACACACACACACACATACACAAGAGAGAAAGAGGAGGGTAGAAATAGTAGTAGAATAGAGAAAGTCAAAAAGACAAGCTAGTTCTTCCATAAAAGTTTTTTATTTTTTAAAACAGTAATACACTAACCTACAGACAGAAAAAGAATGGCTGAGACAACCGCCTAAAACACTAAGCAAAAGGAAATGTAATCTTTCCAAACAAAAAGACAGGAGGGGAATGGAGGTAGTGAGAAACAGAGACTGAAGTCCCACGTGACACACACACACACACACACACACACACACACACACACACAGAGTGACACACATACCCACACGCACACAAAGTGACAAACACACACACATACATCTCTCTCTCTCTCTCTCTCTCTCTCTCTCTCTGCCGCCCTCTTTAAAATGACAGTGGTAGATATATATCGAGACTGGAGGGGAGGGCAAGATAAAACAGATACAGCGAGAACTGTGGTGAGAGCGAGACAAAGTAAATCAATTAGACACAAAATGTTAAGACAACAGAGAATGAAAAACAATGTGTATATTGTATACACTAACTGCAAAGCCCAAAAATATACATAAATAAACAAACTGAGGAAAGGAGCCATCAGACACTGACACAGGCAGACTGAAGACACGCACATATGTGCAAGTGTACAAGAAATTGCAACCGAGGGAAAGAAACAAAGTTAAAAAGAGAATGAACTTTTGCCACAACTGTGGCTTCAGCCTTGTTGACACTGCTCCACCATGCAGCGTGTTCCACCAAAGCAGACGTTGGACATTGATTTTCTTTAATGTTTGTTGAGAACAGCAGTGTTTTCGTACACTGTACAAATTTACAAGTCTTGGTCGATAAAAATAAAATACACCAATTAGTAAGCATGCAAACTTCATGAACTAAAAACTAATCAAACAGTTAGAAACTTTGGCAGTTAAAGGTAAAACTAAAAGTATGCAACTACCAGTACCAGTAACTCAAAGAATAGATTTTAAAAAAAGACAACAAAAAAAGAAAAGTGAGAAATTGCAGCGATAACAGAACACCCTGTATAAGTGTATTACCATCACTGATAAATAAAAAAAGAAAATTTCTTTTTTAAATGCAACTGGCAAATCAGCAAATTCATGGCCATGTGGTCTCAGCATTGATTCTATTATTGGTATTAATTAATCTGCTTTGTCAAATTAACACTTTTATTATCTGGAAACAGTGTTCAGCCTAGCTGATTGCTTTTTGGTAAATTATAGGCATACTGTATGGCCTTACTGATAGTTATCTGCTCAACTGTATGTTACTGACAAAGATGGGAGCTTTTTCTCAAGTCTCTCATGTTCTGTTAATTAGCAAGCTGCAATCTAGAAAATTTTTTATCATGAATGTTAATAGTTATCCAGAATGATCTGTAAATTTATTGCTTATTACCTTCTATGTTTCTAATGACAGAAACTTTCCACACACTTGAACTGTTTACTGATGCTAACCATCTGAGAGCAATCAATGTTATATAATATAGCAAGGCCTATGGAGGTGATGAAAGCACAAAGCATGACATAGTTAGTTTGCCTGTCTCCCTATCAATGTCTGTGATATCACTGAGTTAAACTGACTTCAGATTTCACATCTGAACTTAATATTTATCACACATTATTGCACGGTATTAATATTACTAAGTGTTAATTGCATATTACTAAGTGTTCACTTTAAGCACAGTACGCATGCTGCACTACAACCAGTGTCTTTGAAGATACATGAAAATGTATGAATCATCATGCCGTACATTTCTTGAAAGAATTCTGCCTAAATACTGATTTTAGATCTATATACTAGTTACTACTGCCATACGCAAAATCCACAATCCGTGAGAAAGCTAAACTAGGCCTACACCAGTAACATGCTTCGATTTGGTTAGCCACGCCACTTTTATGGTAACAAGCGCATCACTGTCACAACAGAAATACTTAAATATCATTAAGGCCTAGGTCTGTTCATGACATTCATGATTACAATACACCATCCTGATCCTGCAGCTTTTAAGCCACACAGCTTATATTTAGTTATAAAACTTTTTAAAACAATGGGTCCAAACTTTGGATGAAAAAAAAAGTAATTCATCTGAATGATGTACTAAAAAAATACAAATATTCTGACTACAACCACAGACATGTATAGTTGTTGTTCTAAACAGCTATGCTTAGTTGTCATGTTATTCATTCTCTGCAGGCACCGGTACTCCCCCAGCCAGTCACACCCTCTCTTCTAATTCTGTTTCTTGACATACACCGACTGTGTAAATGTAACTTATTTTAAGGTTTGTTGCTTGCAATATCGATCATGACTATTGCTTGCTGATCACTGGACCTAGAACTCGCCATCAAAATAATACAAGCAGCAAACAAAGCAACGAAACAGTAACTATAATAATGTCTGCACGTGAATGTGTATCGAGAAGTCGCTTGACTGTCTATGACATATCGTGTCGTCTGCTACGAATACAGCGATGATCGTAGCCGTAGGCCAACATTTCTAGTAGCCTAGGCCTAGAGGCACGCCACGCAATCTATCGTCGGCTCCTCTAAGTGACGATCGGTACACTTACAGTGACTCAGTGTGTCAGAAAAACCGACACTTCTCCAAATTTTGAAAAAAATACTGTCCTACCTTTTATCTCTCCAATGCAGGAGTGAAGAATGACACGACCACGCGATGAAAAGGCTATCTCACGCCACCACAAGCGGACCGCCGTGCATCAACACACCACGACGTGATAGTACGATTCTCGATCGCCGAGTGCCGGAATGGTTTTCGCGTGTGAGGTCATCAGCCGATGTCGCGCGAGAGACAAAACATCATACACGCTGACTACCTTTGTTACCTGAGGTGGGAGTGGCCCGTGTAAACGTGTTACAGCAAGCGTTTCTTTTCTTTCCATCTAGAACATGTACACACATACATACACACACACACACACACAAACAATCACACGCACGCGCGCACGTACATACACACACACATACACACACGCACACACGCACACATTGGTTCCCTTTGCAGAATATAACATTTACAATTACAGTACACAGATTTCCATATCCAAGCCTCTATTTGAAAAAAGAAAAAAGAAAGAAAGAAAGAAAGAACAAAAGAAACAACAACAAAAAGAACAGAAAAAAGAGAGAAAAACTCGTTGCCGTGGAAAAAACTTGGATTTTTTTAAAGCTCTGAATCTACCAGTACTAGGAGAACTAGAACAATGTCCTATCAGTATACACATGTATCTCATGGGATTCTGGTAACACATATATGTAATATCTGACAATATACCCAATGTCAAATTAATATACAATGAAACGTTACAAAATAGACAAGCACATAAAAAAACATGGCTTAATTTGAATAAAAAGAATTCTGTATGATATCGGAATCAGTCATTTATGGAACAATTTAAACAATCAACTTTGAATAAACCTAAACGGAAACAGGCCATAAAAAAACAGCTAGAATACAAACATATGTTTCTGGAATGAACAACAACAACAACCACAACAACAAACAGATCAAGACTGCTTTTTTTGTAACAAAATTAGTTACAACCAGCTACCGTTTGGAATCTTATCTAAAATATCTTTTAAAAAAATTTTACCCTCAGAAAGGAATCAATATGTGGACTTCGAGTCACTGCACATGACCTACAAATTGAACGATTATGATCGAGGCAGATACACAAACATTAAAGAAAAGATAGAAAATGCACATTTTGTGTGGTGAATGAAGACGAATGATGGATGACTGTATTGGATACAAACATACAAGACTGAAAATAATGGGAAAAGTTTGAGGAAAAATATACACAGATAACTGTATCAGATACAAAACAACAGTTTTGAAAATAATGAAAATAAGATTAGGAAAAATACGAACCCTCAACAATCGATTGCTCCAAATCCGTTATGATAAACAGAAGTGGTTTACGTGAGGAAGATAAATACAGTTTGACAGAATGTCTATGACTGCTTGTATTTGGGAAAACTTAAAGATTCTTAGTCATTCATATTTACTTCCACCGATTGATGATTATGATGGTACGTGAAACATGAAATTCATTAACTTGAAATCGTTCAATGAGTGTCAACATATTACAACCAATCTGTGTTCATAGCCCTATCTTGGTTCCTATAACAAATAAATGTGTTCTGAGGTCTTTACACACACACACACACACACACACACACACACACACACACACACACACACACACACACACACACACACACACCACGCACACACACACGCACGCACGCACACACACACCCACAGACACACACACACGTGCGTACACAAGCACTTACACACACACGTGCGTACATAAGCACTTACACACACACACACGTGCGTACACAAGCACTTACACACACACACACACACACACACACACACACACACACACACACACACACACACACACACACACTGTCTGTCTGTCTCTCTGTTTCTGTCTGTCTGACTGTCTGTCTGTCTCAGTCTCAGTCTCTGTCTCTGTCTCTCTGTCTGTGTCTCTCTGTCTCTCTTTGTCTCTCTGTCTCACACACACACATAAACACATACACGCGCGCGCGCGTGCACACGCACACGCACATACACACGCACGCACGCACGCATGCACTTCCTTAGTCCTTCTAAGATCTAAGAGCATTTCTTTTGTACTTTCTGACATTGAGTTCTCAGTAGTAGGTCTCCCTCGGTCATGGCTGACCATGGACAAAGTACATCCGTTCTAATGTCTAGATGGGCTGTCTGCTTGGTCCAAGCAGCGTCGCCTGTGACTGTAGAGACCAATGCGAGAGAGGCAGTCTCTGTTGCAGCGGTCGCATGTCGCATGTGTATGCTGATGCTGGTCTGTTGGCTGTCGTCCCTTTTCTGCGAACTCGCTTTTCTGCTGCAGCAGCTGACAGTTTGTCCTCACCAATCCGCAGCTGTTTCTTGAGAGTGGTTCTCCAGCTGTTGCGGTCGTCTGCGAGGTCCTCCCAGGACTCAGTGTTGATCTCAAGTGCCTTCATGTCACGTTTGCAAACGTCTTTGTATCTCAGCTGTGGGCGGCCAATGTTTCTCTGCCCTGTGGCAAGCTCACCATAAAGTATGTCTTTTGGGATGCGACCATCTTCCATGCGGCGAACGTGGCCCAACCAGCGTAGCCGACGCTGTCTCAGCATGGTATGCACGGTTGGGAGGCCAGCGCGGGTCAGGACTTCGGTGTTGGTCATCTTGTCTTGCCAGGAAATGCCGAGTATGCGCCGTAGGCTTCTCAGGTGGAAAGTATTGAGCCTTTTCTCCTGATGAGCATGCGTGGTCCACGCCTCGCTGCCATACAGCAAGGTGCTGAGGACACAGGCGTTGTATACAGCCATCTTTGTCTTCGTGATCAGCTTGGGATTTGTCCACACCCTTTGTGTGTGAGGCGAGCTAGTGTTGTGGTTGCCTTCCCGATCCTCTTGTCGATCTCTGTGTCAAGGGAGAGGTTATCGGTGATGGTGGACCCAAGACATGTGAATTGATGGATGGCTTCAAGCTCGTAGTCATCAATGGTGAAGGCTGGTGGAGATGGCGTGTCTTGGCCCAGGACGTTTGTCTTCTTAAGACTAATGTTCAGACCAAAATCTTTGCAGGCCTGGGAGAAGCGGTCCATTAGTGACTGCAAGTCCCGCTGAGTATGGGTCACAACTGCGGCATCTTCGGCAAATAGCATGTCTCTGATAAGGGCTTCACGGAACTTCGTCCTTGCGAGGTTGAGGAGCCTGCCATCTGATTTGGTCCGCAGGTGGATCCCTTCTTGCGCTGTGCTGAACGCATGCCTCAGGAGGAGAGCGAAGAAGATTCCAAAGAGGGTTGGGGCCAGGACACAGCCTTGTTTCACACCGCTGCGTACGTCCAGGGGCTTGGAGAGATTTCCGTTGAACTGCACCGTCCCTTTCATGTTTGAGTGGAAGGACTCAATTAAGCTGTGCAGTTTGGGGGGCAGCCGATTTTTCGGAGAGCCCTGAAAAGGCCATCTCTGCTGACTAGGTCAAAGGCCTTGGTGAGGTCAATGAATGCCACATACAGGGGCTGGTGGAGATGGCGTGTCTTGGCCCAGGACGTTTGTCTTCTTAAGACTGATGGTCATACCAAAATCTTTGCAGGCCTGGGAGAAGCGGTCCATTAGTGCTGTCTGCACTTCTCCTGGATTTGGCGAAGGGAAAAGACCATGTCTACCGTGGATCTCTCCGCTCAAAAACCACACTGTGATTCCGGGTAGACGCGTTCAGCCAGTTTCTGCAGGCGGATTAGGAGGACCCGAGCGTAGACTTTGCCAACAATGCTGAGGAGCGAGATACCTTTGTAGTTGTTGCAGTCGCTCCTTTCGCCCTTGTTTTTGTACAGGGTGACGATCTTGGCGTCCCTCATGTCCTGCGGTACAGCTCCCTCATTCCAACACTGACAGAGGACTGCGTGCAAAGGGTGCAGAAGAGAAGTCTTACAGTGCTTGATGAGGTCTGGGGGAATTCCGTCGTTGCCAGGTGCCTTACCTGATGCCAGGTTATCAATGGCCTTGCTGAGTTCGTCCATAGTTGGCTCTGCGTCAAGTTCTTCCATTACCGGCATGCACTTGATGGCATCGAGGGCTGAGTGGGACACCATGTTCTGTGTGGAATAGAGGTCAGAGTAGTGTCCCGCCCATCTTTCCATCTGTTGGCTAGGATCGCTGATTACTTCCCCAGTGGAGGATTTGAGGGGGGCGATCTTGCTCTGTGTTGGTCCCAGTGCCTTCTTGATGGCAATCATACATTCCTCGGATATTGCCTCTTTCAGCAGCACTCTGTATCTCTTCGCTGAGCTCTGTCCAGTACTCGTTTGCGCAGCTCCTGGCGTTAAGCTGAACCTTACTCCTGGCAGCCGAGGATTTGCAGGTTCTTCTCATTGGGTGGCGCGCTTGGCCTCAACAGTGGGAGTCAACTCTGATGATCTGGCCTCAAACCAGTCGTGGGACTTCGCAGTTTTCTTCCCAAAGGTGGCCATAGCAATGCGGTGCATGGTGTCTCGAAGCGTTTCCCATCTCTCTGTGGCAGAGTCTCTGGGCTGCAATGCATCGTATTCTCTCTCAAAGGCCTCTGCGAACTGTTCTACAAGATCTGGCTGAGACATCTTGCTGACGTCAATGCGAGGGTTCCCTTGTTTCTTTGAGCAGTGGAACTTCTTTGGTTGCAGCCTGATCTTGCAACATACCAGAGAGTGGTCTGTGTCGCAGTCTGTGCTGTGATAAGAGCGCGTGTGGAGAACGTTTTTGATAGCGGCACGCCTTACTAGGATCAAATCCAGTTGGTGCCAATGTTTTGAGCGCGGGTGCCTCCAGGAGACTTTGTGTCGAAGCTTTGTCTTGAAGAAGGAGTTGCCGATGCACAGTTTATGGCAAGCGCAAAACTCGAGCAGTCACTGTCCATTCTCATTCATTTTCCCCACTCCAAAGGAACTGAGGCAGGAGGGCCATGAGTCATTGTCTGCACCCACCCTGGCGTTGAAGTCGCCCAGGAAAACAAGTTGTTCTGCCTTGGGGATGTTCCTTATGATTGATGCAAGATTTTCGTAGAACTCATCCTTGGCGTCTGGAGAGGCGGACAGAGTTGGGGCATAAACGCTGATGAGGGTGACATAGCCTTCGGTGGTGTTGAGGCGGAGAATCAAGAGTCGCTCTGAACCGCCGCTGCCTGGTTCAATCATGTTCAGCAGGCTGTTCCTTACTGCAAAGCCTACTCCGTACTCTCATGGGGCATCAGAACTCTTTCCTTGCCAGAAGAAGGTGTAGTCCCTTTCCTTTAGTGTTCCTGAGTCAGCCAGCCGTGTTTCCTGCAGAGTGGCAATGTCCACATTGAGCCTCTTTAGCTCGCTGTTTATGACGGCGGTCTTTCTGGCGTCGCTGATGACTTGCAGATCTTGGGAGAGCCCAGGCATCATTGTTCGGACATTCCAACAGCCCAGTTTCACTGCTGATCCTTTCCCTGATCCGTTTCTTGAATTTGAATTTTTCTTTTTGCCTGGTGCGGTAGTTAACGATCTGCTTGTCAGATGTTCTCCTAATCTTCATGCACCCAATGAAGAAGGCAGGTCGTGGCGGGACAGCACCTGATTGGCTGGGGGCTGCCCAGCTTAGGCGGGCGGTAGCTGTCCAGTAAGACACGAAGGTCTCTCCCACCGTCAAAAGCAACCCCTGGCGTCAGCTCTACGCCAATTGAGCAATGACTTATCACCGGTATCTGTTGCTTCCCGTGTTGTGCCGACACTAGTGTTAGTAGCGAGACTGGAGTGTCGTCTCCAGGTCGTAGGTGCAGAGTGTTTGTGGATGAATGTACGGATGTAAGCCTGGGCAGTGTAATATGGAAGACAGGCTGTCGCCCATGCAACTTGTCCCCCCTCTCCACCTCGCTGACAGATTCAAAGGAACAGCAGGGCTGTTACGTTTTGGTGCCAGCGCGGCCGCAGGAGCTGCCGGAAAGTGACAAAGTTTGCCATCCAACCGCCTTAGGGGCCCCACACCGGATTTACTGTCAGGGTTTACTCCCTTAGCTAGATGGCCGCGGGTAGCTCTTCAGAGCTGGCGCCCTTTGATGGATCAAATTTATTTCCACCAGGGTTTCTAGCCACCTCCTCACCATCCTCCTAAGAGGACTGGTGGGGGTGCTGGTTCAGTCGCCAGCAATTCGACCCTGTGACAGGTAGTACTGGGTTCCAGGTTACCAGTAGTGGATGCATCTATCCGACCTGACAGTCCATTGAGTTCTAAGTTGTTTATATCATATTAGTTGATAATCCGTGGAATCTTGTCTCGATGTTATACCACTATGCCACATTCATTTACGCCCACATAAACCCCTGTGCCCATGTGATTTTTGTCAATGTGCACTGTGCCTGCATATTCCCAGGCCATACGCTTATTCTGTCCCGTTCCATTGTGCCCATTATGTTACTGTGCCCACAGACTGTTGTGACCGACAATGAAAGCTTTAGGGTGTGCCTGTGCCCTGGCCATTGTGCCCACTTACCAAGATGTCCGTGTCTCATGTTATCATTTTCGTAAACTGGTACTGTCATCCCTGTCACTCTCATGCTCATGCATCTTAACCTTTTGATTCCCTCAGACAGGCTGAAAGAGCCAAAGGGTTAAGAAGTGGAGAGAATCACGTGCGTGGGCGGACTGGGATAGGAGATGCCAGAGGACACTCTCAAAAACACTGGCATTAGCGGTGATAGTGACACTGACAGTGTCCAGTTCATGACAATGAAGCACGGTGAAAATGAGCGTGGCATGGAGAGTGGCAATGAATCGCCATGACCCAACTAAATCGAGTCGCAGGACGTAAAAATTCTATTTCAAACATCATGAACCAATGTGGGTCACCTTGACTTCTGATCACACCCACATCTCTGCTTCTGATGCAGTTTAGTATGAGTACCTGCAAAACAGAAAGTGGGAGCAGTGATTCGTGGCGTAGTGGAAACGTACGTGGGCAAAATGATAGGCTGACATATAATAACGATACGTCATCGGGCACGACAGAGTTATGGGACCAATAGGTACATGGTCATAATGGTATATAGCCTACAGGCACAGATTTGGGCTTTGACTGTACATAGGTATATGGGCTTATATGTGGGAACATGATAAATATCCCAAACCATACGGACCAGAAAAACATACAAATAGAATTAGAATTCGTATTCATTATAACAAAACAAGGTAGGTACAACAAAACAAAACAAAACAAACAAAACAAAACAAAACAAAACAAAAAACCCGGCAATTTTCTACGGCTGGATGCCACGTTTGGGTAGTTTATTTTCATTTTTAATTGGGTGTGTGTGTGTGTGTGTGTGTGTGTGTGTGTGTGTGTGTGTGTGTGTGTGTGTGTGTGTGTGTGTGTGTGTGTGTGTGTGTGTGTGTGTGTGTGTGTGTATGTTTGGAGTTTAGCACACTTATTATTTGTTTTCTTTCGTATACGCTTGACAAAGGCCAGTTGGCCGAAAATTTGCACCTGTCTTGTTTCCTATACATTCTATTTCTATTTTTGTATTTTCCTGGTTCGTATTTGCTTGAACGATGGCAGCCACTTTGACCCAGATTCCAACCATATATCAACTGACTCTCTACACTCAGTCTTAGTTATTTAAATTATTTTGTGCTTATTTTCTTTTTTCTTCTTTTTGAAACTGGATACAGATTATATGGGTACCAATTTATTTCTTTATTTCTTTTCCCTCCTGTCCATGATGATGATGGTAATGAGAATCGTTGTTGTTGATCTTCTTTAAAATGTCTGTGGTACTAACCCGCGTGCAGAAGCAGTCAACTGCTGTTATTGTGACTGCTTCATCTTCAAGATCGTTGCGAACTTTAGTTTTTATGACGTGGAATTTCTGCTTTGTTTAGCGTGTCGATTAGGGACGCGATTGTTGCTAGTTAGTTTTATTTGATTAAAAAGTCAGGATAGCTCAAGCAGCACTTTTTATTGTACATGTTATTCATTTTATATTGTTCTATTCAACTTAACGTTCTCCTCTTTCAGCCTGTTCGGGTTGAATCAACGTTAATCCATTTTGCAGACAGTGATTTTGATAAGTGCTAGGGGGAGGTAACTCTCAGCTCATCATATCAACAACAAATATAGGAACTTCAACATGGCAGTTTTGTGGTTGTAAAATTTCATTGAGTGAACTTTATTTCATATTTGTCGCTCCATATAAAAGTTTACAAAGACCGATGGTCGTTTGTATATTGTAGACATTCATGTTTGGTAAGCAATTACCATAATGTTTTGTAAAACGACTTTCTGGGTTTGCATCGTGGCATCAGTCGGGTCGGTACTATTGATGTGTGGTTGCCAGTTTGTGGGCCCCCCTTTGGATCTAGACTACACCATGAACGAAACAACAAACTATTCTTACGATCCCAATGGACCTCTGGTTAACTGTAGTTTTCTGTAAGTGAAAAATTTATGGATAAACTTAATGTTACTTTTAGTAGGCCTATTTTGTTACAATTTAGTTGCGCAGACCTGACACACGGTGATTGTAGTCTGCCCAATGTCTTAGTAGGGCCTAACTCTTCTTAGTAAAGACTTGGTTGTAATATATTGTTATTGTTGTGTGAAGGGGGAGGGGGCAGGGGGTGCAGGTCTAGATTTATACATGCCTAAAATACTAAACGTAGTTTGTAGATGATATTACTATTATTAGCCTACACATTTGTAGTGCAAGTACTGAAGTAGACTACAGATATCATATCTTTTATCTTTGTTAAGACAAAAACAAAAATAGACTGGAAATATCTGGATGAAGAAACAGTCACAGCACCATTAGTTGATTGCTTCAGCATACAGATCAGTACTATGACATGTTGATGTACCAAATTCAGAACCCTTTGCCAATAATAGATTGTGTAACCTTTGCCAATAATAGATTGTGTAACCTACACATCAAGAGAAAAACTCAAAAAGGATGAAGATGACAGCATTGCACTTGATGTAAATGATCAGGAAAATGTTTTCATCTGATCTTAAAACTCTTTAAACAGAGCCCACAAACGTATGTATATGCACACAATCCCCCACCGCCCACCCCCCACCCCCACCCCCCACACAGTGACACACATCAAAGAGAGAGAAAGAGAGAGAGAGAGAGGACCCACACTGACACAAATGTTTTAGCAAGGAGCAGAAGTTAGAATGGCTAGTATATTGCTTGCTTACAATAGTGCCAACATTCACTGCAGGGGTAGAGATGCAGGGAAGGGAGTATGGGCAGGGTGTGGTCATGCACTAGGCACTGCTAATATGGGATTAGTTTTGTACAAACCAGCTGAATTTGCACAATTTCCTTGGCTCATCTGATTGACTAGATGGTGGGGTTGTTTTTCTTTTTTTTTTTTTTATTTATTCTTTTCTGTTATCTTAACTGTGGTAGTGCATTTTCTTAGTTTATGGCCAGCTTTATGCTGGGGATGTACCTAATGTAAGAAACTCAGTATAGTGCTACTGATCAGGTGAAATATTGTACATATATCTAGAGAAAAACAGTGACGATATGCCATTTTCATAATCTATTCAAATCAGTGATTTGATTCTTTAAAACAATTTTTTTCAAAAGTTTTGAGTGTATCATTGTATACATGTCTTAACACCTTACTACAATCAGATTTCAGTTTAAGTTTCTGAAGATGTCGTCTCCATGTTCAGAATAAATTCCATGTAAAATGACGTCATAGATGCCTTGTGATGGAGAAGATTCAAAATGACATGGCATAAGCCTTTTACCTGCACGTAAACCATACGTGGTGGTAAGGTCTTGAAATCCTACTTACCGTATGGGTTTCATGTCTACCACTTAAACCATACATGCTGGTAAGGTCTTGAAATCCTACATAGTGTATAGGTTTCATGTCTGTTCTTGTATCAATCTGTCATTTAAATAACTTGGATTGTTTTAGTGAACTGATCTTTTCATCTGCTTTCATTTTTAAATAAACTAACAGAAGCAAACAAACTAAAAAAAGAAAAAGAAAAATTGGGGGGATGAGGGCTTATACTGTTATAGTGCACAGCACCAACTCCCCATACTAGCCATAGATTTACAACATAGAAATCCATCTACAAGCTGCCCAATACATAACCCTTTTCATTCTCTATCACAGTTTATCATCCCCATCACTGTAATTTCTTAGCCTTTCCTCTGCCCTTGATCGAAAAAATCAAAACAGACACTCATCCATTTCCTTCCATTTGTGTCATTTTTTGTTTTGTTTTTATTTTTTCTTTGATTTCTGATTTGGGAAAAGCCCAGAAACTTTCTGTTCCATGCTGCAGATGTATGCATTGTTATTTTGTAGGTCTGCAATACTATAGTTTGATGATGGCTCTTGTTTTTCCTTTTATGGTGGATGTTCGGTTTTTTACTCTGTTCCTTTTCGAGTAAGATGATCAGTTGTATGATGATCAGATTTTGTTCATGAATGTCTGAGGACCTCAGATTTTCCAAGATGTAGAGTATTTGTTTTGTTGGTTACAGCTGCAACTATTACAAGTTTGTCAGCATGTACATTTTTGTTCACCCCAGAGTGTTCAGGACAGTAAATCCATGTGAACATGTGAAGATTGATAATTATGATATAATAATAATAATAATTACAATATTTATATAGCGCAAAATCTTGATAAAATCAAATCTAAGCGCTGAAGCAGACACACGCGCATGCACGCACGCACGCACGTACGCACATACACGCACGCACGCACACACACACACACACACACACACACACACACACACACACACACACACACACACACACACACACACACACACACACACACACACACACACACACACACACACACGCATGGCTATAAATGGGGAGAAAGAATAAAAGCAATAAAAGCAAGAATAAAAGCAATGGAAAATTATAGAGAGCATAGCATATACAATTATATATTATAACCATGTGGTTCCCCTCCGAGCGGAGACAGGCTGCAGAGGGGGGGGGGGGGGGGGGGGTGTTGAGTGAGGTTAGGATTTTATGCGGAGGAGAAAAGGTGAGTTTTGAGAGCGGACTTGAAGGAGACAAAAGTAGGTTGCTGACGGACTGAGAGAGGAAGTTTGTTCCAGGAGAGTGGACCAGAAACAGAGAAGGCTCGTGGACCATAGGTATTGAGCTTAGTGCGTGGAAAGCGAAAAGTCAGAGGATCGGAGGCAGAGCGGAGGGTACGTGAGGGAACATAGATCTCAAGTAGGCTTGACAGGTAATCGGGGGCTGCGTTATTGAGGCTTTTGTAGCACATGGTGTCTAGTTTGTACTGTATGCGCTTTGATACAGGGAGCCAGTGAAGTTGTGCCAGGAGAGGAGATATGTGGTCAGCTTTTTTCTTTTTGAGTATAAGGCGTACAGCATTGTTTTGAATGCGCTGTAGGATGTGAATGGTGGAGGCAGGAAGACCAGACAGGAGTGAATTGCAATAGTCAATGCGAGACATTATGAAGGAGAGAACGAGTTTTGCAGTTGTTTCGACAGAGAGATACTTCCTGATCAGCCTTATACGATGGAGATGATAGTAGCAAGATCTGGCAGTTTGAGAAACAAAGTTGTTCATGGAGAGGGTAGAGTCAATGCAGACACCAAGGTTTTTAGCTGAATCAGAAATTGGGACTGATGTGTTGCATAATGGGAGAGAAAGAGGAGGCAGCTGAGAAAGTTTCTGACGGGTGCCAATGAGGATAGCTTCGATATGATACTGCTCATTGTTTTGTGCCAGTTTGAGGTTCCTATTCCGCATTGTTTTTTCCAAATAGGTTCATTGAGTCTGTAATGGTGAGGGCTTGACTGTCTGTTATCTTAACTGACTCTTTATTTCTTATCATCTAATGAAGTTAAACATATTTATTACAAGCATGCATGACTGCTTCAAGTTCAAGCTCCATTTTTAGACTGAGGTTGTTAAGTTTATTGTTATATTTAGTATTTTCTTCATGGATGGTGTTTCATTTCTGTTTTGCAATTTAGCCCCACTTAAGATTTGTTCTTGATGATTGACCCATCATTTTATATCATCTATATGATAGCATCTTTGTGGTTGCAACTTATTTGCTCAATGAGTAGTTTGATTTCTGCATCAGTTTTACTTTCTGACCATTCATGGTGTGTTTGTCCAGTACGTGTGTATGGGTGTATTTGCGCACATACGTGTGTAATAAATTTTTTAAAACATCTAAATTGCTAACTCACCAGTGTTGGGGCATGTGAATGAGCAGATGTAAACTGATATCTATAGCGTTTGTAGGTAGTGAAACAGCTTGTAGGGACAAGCTGGCACATGCATAGGACATGAACTTGATGAGATTTGATGTCATGTACTAGTAGATTAACACACACACAACGCACCATGTTTGTGCTTTGTGGAATCCATTATTATTGTTGGGCAGTGGAGGATTGGTTAGTTAATGCCCTTCTCTTCTCCTGCCATGTACTGATGTAGATAACACACACACAACATACCAGGCCGAAATCACATTGTTCTTGTTGGGCAGCAGAGATGTTTCCTTTTCTTTTCTTTCATTCTTCTTCTTCTTCTTCTTCTTTTTTAAATTTTTTTTTCTTTATCATCACACTCAGGGATATTAACTTTGTGCTTACTGTTTTTTTGTTTTGTTTTTGTTTTTGTTTTGGCCCACTGTAGTGGCCACAGAAGCTGGGACAATTTTTTCAATGTGAGGAGGAGGATTGTGTGACAGAGTTGTACTGTATGTATACATACTACCATAATATATCCAGGCATCAGCCAGGCCTGAGAGACACAGACACATTTGATGTTGGTCAGAAAATTTGAGCAACACCCACAGTGACACATCTGTGAAGTAGATGAGACTTGACTGTGTGATCCCAGTCTTCCCAGTGAGCCCATAGCATGCTCAACTCTGGGTGGGAGCCTGTTGGAGCCAAGAAAATCCGTCAATGATTTTTGAAGGGACTGATGGGGATTCGAACCCACAACCTTCCAGTGGTAGTCTGTTGCATTAACCACTTCACTATGGTGGCTAGTGGGCAGCAGAGAATTGGTTAGCTATTTCCCTTCTCCTCTCTTGCTACTCTATAACATATGTATGTACACATATATACCATGCTGACATCCTTTGTGGAACACATTGTTTCATGTTTAGTGTTTTTTCACAGAGTTGGTTAGTTAATTTCCTTCTCCTCTCCTGTGATGTGGATAATACACACACCAGATCATGCTTGTCCTTTGTACAATACATTACTGTTGTTAACAACAGAGACTTGCTTAGCTTTCTTTCTCCTCTGCAACCATAAAAGGGCAAAATCCTGTTGATCAGTAGAAAGCATGCTGGCATATTATGATTGGTGGTGGTTGGTTGTTTATTTGTTTTCTGAGTTTGGAAAACCTCAGTAGCCAAACTGGGGCGTATATTGAAAATTGAGAAAATTTTCAAAATTGCTGTTTTGATATTCGTTTGCAGACTTGTCATATTTTGTGCATGCTTGACGTGGTGTCTGAATGTAGTACATTCTAATATTAAGTATTAATGATGTTTGTATGTTTTTGAAGCATGTGACATGTATCATGTTCATATGGACTCTGATAGGAGATTTCATACATATACCTCAGTGTACTTCTCTAAATCTAAAAGAGCATGCAATTAACGTTGCCTGAATATGCGTAAATTGTTACTGTGGCAGCAGCTGGGTCATGCTTGCAGCGAAGTGGTGTATCAACATTATCAGCCTAGTAAAGCTTTATTGATGTTACCTTTGTCATGTTTGTGACATTGCTGAGTGACTGATAGTAAGCTTTTCAGTGGGTGATCAGTGGCTACCACACTTACATTCACACAATATTCTGCTCCTTTCTCTGGCAGTGTGAGAATGTGTATATGAGACAGTGTCAAAAGGTCATACAAAAAACAAAAAAAAACATAATGTAGGACATAGAGTTTCAAAATTGAAATCTGATAAAAATTTCTGTAATTTTGTAAATTTGATAAACTGTTTACTTGCGTGACAACAGAAAGGAAAATAATATGTACAATACTTTTTCTGATGTAATGGAAAAAGTCAGATCACCCGATGAAAAGTCAGTTGCGATGCTGTATATAAAATGTCTACAAGTGATACTGTATATAAAATGTCTACAAGTGAATGGTAATACTAGCAGAGCAAGGGTCATGACACTGGGGCTCTCATGAAAGATGGATGATGGAACATTACTTTGTATAACAGTGGGATTCTGTCAGTTTGTAAATTTATGTGAAATTAGATACAGTTTTTGTGTCCACCTTCATATCTGACACCTTTCATGTTTATATAAATTATAAATACATATGTACTGAGACATCATGAAAACATCCACTTTAGCTGCTAGGAACACAAAATAAATTAACCTGCCCATTTTAAATAAAAACAAAACACCCAAAAGCTATCTGTTTTGTCTTTTGTACTCCTTGAAAGAATGGACAAGTGTCAGTTGTGACTTTTTTTTTTATTATTATTATTTTTTATTAGTAAGGACATGACAAGAACAATGGAGTCAAATTTTGTACAACTGTAGACATAAACGCGATAAAAAGACAGACAAAATCAGTCCGAAAAGCAAGCAAGCTGGTCAAGCCATAAGTATGTCTTCATATTAAAGTCAAACGTGAATCAAACATGAAAAACAAAACTTCCCACGAAAAGCTGCTTAACACTCATGGAAAGAAGTTTGCATGCTGAACTACTGTAGTGTACATGCGTAGTTCGAAGAGATAGATTTATCTCCAACTTTCACGAAAAGAAGTTGACACACTAAGCCACTGTAGTGAACATATATGCAGAGATTCATTAATAAATCTTCACTGGAATAACTTGATATTGAATTTTGACAGGAGTAATTAAGTCTCGCATACCTTGAAGTTGAAGTGAAAATTGAAAAAAAAAATTGATATTATCTCTTCAGTGCAAAGTTCATTTTTAAATAATATGCGTGTATGTGTTTAGTGGGTGGGTGGGGCTGGGGGAATAGATGGGAGTGAAATACGCTTATACTAAAAGTCCAGTGAAACATTAAATCTAATCACATAGAATATTTTTAATTTGATCTTTAAAACTGTGTTTGATCTGTCACTCTAAGATTAATACAAACGATAATATCTTGTCAGACTATTTTCTGTTTATGCTACACAGAACAAATTAAAATCCCCACTCATTATTACACATCATATGGTATAATATCTATCACCAAATGATAAAAACAACACTTTGGTCTCTGGGAAAACATTTATTTTGGTGTTCTAGATTTTTGCTGAAAATGTGGAAACTGCACTAAAAAAAAAAGGCCCATTATTTAATCATTTCCGGAAGAAATAAGAAAACTGACACATGAGAAGAAGACTGAAGAGGGGCATTTAGTTTAAATTAAATCATTTGTGAGATTGTTTTCATGTTAAATTAAAAAGACAAAAACTTCACCAGTTGTGATAATAGCCACAATCCACCATCATGTCTGCAGAGAATCATCACAATTAAGTCTGGTTCTGTTGTTATAAAATGTTAAGACCTATGAATTATTTCTAACAGGAATTCCCCCCAACCAACACAAAACAAAATAACAAAGAAACAAAATGTGTAAATGATATGTAAATTACTCTTCTGTAATTACTTGAAATTTAAAACAAAAGTCGATCACCATCGGCACCATCACAAAGAAGATCACAATGTCACAAGGACCTCTGATTGCTTCTATGTACCCTTCATGTAAAACGAAAGTGGTGGTTGTGATTTTGGACATATCCTTGGAGAGGTCAGTGTTGATGGTGGAATTGATGGAAATTCCACTGAAGTCTGAAGTGATAGAAAACATAGCCCCACCAGCTTCTCTGTGAAATACCTGTGTGACAGTCAGCACATTTAAGTTCAACAGTGTTTCAGGCATCTCTTCAAAGCAGTTATTCTTTTACCCCTGTGTTAATCAAAAGTGTTTATCTTTACAGTTTGGTTACATGTAGTTCCAGGAGTTAGTTGTGATGGCCTAAACAATGCGGACATTGATTAGAACTGTTCATTTTTCTCCTGTCTGACATCGTCTGCTCAGAGTTTCATTTCTGGGGACGACACGTAATCTGGTGAAAGGATACAAAGTGTTAATGATTGAGAAGCATGGAATTGGAATGTTAAATTTCTGCCACCAAAATGTCAGTTGTGGTAATCGGACATGAAAACAATATTGAGAAGGTATGTTAAGTTTTTGAAAAATGTGTTTACCAAATTTCTTAATCAGTAAGTTTATTGTTTCAGTGACACACTTTGATTTAATGAAATTAAAATGTTGGGTTGTTTCCAACAAAGCAGAAAGCAGAGATGTTTAATTTTGACAGCATATAATTATATATATCTTGTGGATGTGACGAATCACATTAACTCAGTTCACTTTTGGATTCAGCTCAAACTTAACCAGAAAATATGCGCACATGCTTTTGGAACCAAAATTTTGGCAAATGTTAGTTTAATCATTCCAGTTTACATCCCAACATTGCAATATGGATGTGGTGTTTGTGGCATGTCAATAGATATCCCATGTTGGCATGGCTGATTTTGACTGTTTTCTTTTTGCAACGATTACTATTAACAACATGATATGACATATCTGTCTGATGTTGTGTTTATCTTTGTTATGATATGAGCTATTAAGAAATACTAACAAAGAAGAAATGTTTCTGGATTGTTTATTTCTCAAAATCAAACACACAAGGGCATATCATCATGACATTTTGTCACTGACTCACAAGTCACATGCAAATCTGCTTGATAAACCTGCTTCTCTAGAGAATCTGTACCAGTGATAATTGTAACAGCTAGAATCTGTGCCCCCAAAGTCTTGTTTTATTCCCTTCTCTCTCTTTTACATCTCCCCCACTTTCTCATCTTTGCATCTTCCCACTCTATCTCTGTTTCTCTGTCTTTTGTATGATCATAATGCATAGTAACAACAGGTTTGCATATGTATAGGTTAAGATAACCTGTACTCTGCATATGAAATGAAACTGAGTAGATTTATCCTTTATCAATAGTACTTTTAACTAAATTTAACTAAGTTCAGGTTTGGTATCTCTGGCAGTACTTGACATAGCTTTAGGTACAGAATGTAATATGGCTAATGCTAAAGAAAGTGAAGTGTATTTCTTACTGTACTTTGTTGTCCTTTACTACATAAGATTAGAATGAAACTCATACCACAAGGGGATTATCATGATCCATTATCATTATCTTGATTGTTAAAGCCCAGCAGACTGTGCAGAGCCTTATCAGGGCTATAACCATCTCAACACTGCTGTGAACCTAAAAAAAAGAATTGGAAAAGAAAACTGTCAATAATATAATCAATACATCTGCACATGCAGTGTAGGGATTTGCCCCAGGCAATGACCACTCCATCCAATTTATCACCAGATGGTTTAAAACAACAAACTTGAATATGTATAAAGGTATAAACATAATTCAGCACACACACACACACACACACACACACACACACACACACACACACCCCACACACACACACACACACACACACACACACACACACACACACACACTCACACAAGCCTAGATTAGCTAAAATTGCAGGTGGTTTAAAACAGCAAACTTGAATATGTATAAAGGTATGAATATAACTATGCACACACACTCACTCACACACACATACACACACACACACACACACACACACACACACACACACACACACACACACACACACACACACACACACACACACACACACACACATACACACACACACACACACACACACACACCTAAATTAGCTAAAATTGCTTCTGCACATCGCATTTCTAGAGCCAAAAATGCAGTTAATTCTTGCGCCCAGTTATCAGTATGAAAACGCATGAAAGGTTTTTCGAAAACGTACAGGGGAATGGGACAGCAAGGCAGAACATGATAGTAAGAGGATAGGAAACAAAGGAGCAAAGGAGAAACAAAGACAGTGACAGAAAAGAGGAAAGTTCTTGCACAGAATTTCCAGAAGGTGGGGATAATTGCTGAAAGAGCCCTCTGACTCTACATGGGAGAATGATCCATAAGTGCAAATTTTGATTTGGTTTACTAATCTCTGCACAAAGAAATTATTCTGTTTAATCTTTGTACCAAAACATACTAGGCATAATATTTAATACATAAATGATTTGTTATGTTTTATTTGGTGATTATCATGTATTAGCATTAAATGTAATTTATTTGGATCTACTTGTAACTTCTCCGCCCCTTCCCCCTTTCAGTAAGAGGCTGTGGCCTAATATAAATCCAATCAATTATTAATATAGACTGTCTTTATTATCACTATCAGCATGAAGCATCCCTTGCCTCACATCCCAGGATGCATGTTTATGTGCCTATGGCCAAAAATACATTACACTCTGATTTCAGATTTTTTTTTTATCTCCTCCAATTCACTGCCACCCTTTCTCCCTCAGTCTCTTAGTCTTATAAATTTCCTTTCCTAATTTCCATTCTCTCTCTTTATCTGATTGTTATTAATGGCACACTCTTTATTAGATTGTTATTAATGGCACACGTTTTAGTAGCTTATTTTTTCCTATTTCAAATCAAAGGCTATTTGTACAAAAGCATTTGTAGCTTATTCTTTAACCTTTGGAAATGAAACATTTCATCTTGATCTCTGTCTCTCTTAGTCTGTCTGCAGTTCCCAGTCTGTGGTAAGCCAAAATCTTGATTGTCTGCAGATCTGTGTGTTTAAAAATGAAATAGTTGTTTCCCACATGAGCAGTTTCTTTGTCACATGATTGTTTCTTTTTGTGTGTGTGTGTGTGTGTGTGTGTGTGTGTGTGTGTGTGTGTGTGTGTGTGTGTGTGTTGTGTGGTGTGTGTGTGTGAGAATTGACATTTTCAGATAGTGTGGCATAGTAAGTAAACATATTTTTATGTTCATTTTCATACATGTACATATACAGTGTTGTTTATACATAGGTCTCTTGATAACCGTATTCATTATATACTGCACAGTGATGTTGTATAAATATTTATGTTACAGACCTATGATGTTCCTGAACTGCAGTGACCCACTGGATCTAAAGGACAACACCACTGAACAACAGATAAAAGGATATGGTTGTACAAAAGTAAGGAAAATGATAGAATTTGTTATTGATAATTAACAGTTGTCTTAATGACATACATGGTTTTGTGTCATAGTTAAAAGCAGATATGATGATGGAAATGGATGAAGTCTTGTAGTTCTAGTGGGCAGATACTGTTAGTGGGACTGGAAACCTACTGCTTCTGTCCGGTCTACCATTGATATCCAACTTCAAAATAAACAAAGATGTAAGTGGAGTTTCACTTGAAGTAAGTGGGAGAGCAATTGTTATTACTTAGGTAAGTTAGGCCTGCCAGTACCTAAACCCCTCTTCATGTGTATATATATACATGCAGAATACTATATGCACTTTAAAGATTCTGTAAGTCATGGTTTTATACACATTCTTTTCCCAATGCCTAAACCTGTTCTTGTGACTACAGACATGCAGAATATTAAATATGCATGTTAAAGATCCTGTAAGTCATATCAGTGGCTGGAGCATGGAAACGTGAAAGCACCCAGCTTACAGACCCATCAGACTATGTAACAATTTAGTGCGTTTTGGTCAGCTCGCTAAGCAACTCGAGTTCTCTGTATCTAATTATGTTCAGTTATAGTGAGTCCAAATTTTGTAGAGTAGTTGTCTGACAAAAGTAGTTATTTGTTTTTTGCGGGCACCAGACACAGCTCATATTAGTGTAGATTGTTGATAGCAGACAATAAATTTCTCATATATTTGGGCACATGAAATTTCTTGTGTTTGCATAAACGTGAATCTGTAACTAGTGTGATATCCTTTTGAACACAAGTTAAAAGGTTCATGAACTCTTCTGTAACCCTTTGACTCCTGCACCCTGTCTACCAGCATCCTGCATTGCCAACCATGCAAGCAAAGCAAAAACTTAACCCTTTGACTCCTTCACCCTATTGACCAGCTTCCAGCAGGAAGCTGGTGGATAGGATGAAAGAGTCAAAGGATTAAGTTTTTGCGGTTGTTGGATAGGATGCATGAGTCAAAGGGTTAATACCACAGATTTAAACAGTGCAGAGCTAGTAACAGTGTATGTGAATCATTATCTGTGTGCGTTAGCCAAGTTGTGTTTTTGTCCGTTTTTATTTTCTGTGATAATTATGAGTTTGTGTGTGTGTGTGTGTGTGTGTGTGTGTGTGTGTGTGTGTGTGTGTGTGTGTGTGTGTGTGTGTGTGTGTGTGTGTGTGTGTGTGTGTGTGTGTGTGTGTGTGGTTACAGTGGGGTGGAGATAAATATGAAGAAGTACAGAAGACCAAAGTAGTGTGCACTGCATTGCCTGGCATTGAATGTTACGGGAACAGAACTTTCCTCAGAGGTGGAATTCCATGTATACGGTGAGTGTTTGCAAGCACACTTCTTTTACAATGTGACAAACCCACAGAAAGAGATGTTTCTTTGATGTTTTTGAAATGTGTGAAATGTTGAATCTGATTCACGAGATAGTTAATTGATTTTGCAAGATTTGTTGAGTGTTACGTATACTATACCATATATTCCAGCATGGAATGAGTCTTTAAGACTATCAATACATACCCACATATCCCTCTTTTAGAAAGTTTTTTTTTTACTGCAAATTCAAACTGCACATTATTTTGCACACACTATGGAGGCATTATGATGCTCCACAGTCTGCATACTCTGTCATTGGTAGGCATCAGTTTTAGATATGGTTTGCACCATGAGAAAGAGCAGACACATGCTTCCAGAAACAGCAAAAACTTGCATTTAGCATCTGGGAACTTAGGACTCATTCTGTACATGATAGTCAAACATTTTTCAAATCAGATTAGTTTTTAGATGTTTTAATAAAAAAAGACTGATAAAGAAGGCCTGTCCCTGTTAATTTTAACTTAATGGAGTAAAGTAGTCCTGTTGTTAACCCTTTCACTCCTTTATCCTATCCATCAGCTTCTGGCAGGAGGCTGGTGAATAGGATGAAATGGTGCCTGTCAAAAGGCTTACTGATGAGACAAAATATATTAACTGTAAACAGAATTTGGAACATTGAAAACTGAAGGTGAATGTATATTTAATTGAGAAGATAGGGTGCCAGCTTTCAGCACAAGTAGCTTTTCTAGTCATTCAAAAAAGACAACAAATAAATAAAAGATTACACTTATAGTTTTGTTTATGTTAAATAGATAACCTCTTGAGCTACCTGCTGTAAAAGAGATTGTTCTACTTCTAGCAACAGACTGTACTTACGTACATACACATGCATTCTCTTTCCCACTCAGTGGCATGTGCTAACCCCTTCTGAAACACACACACAGGTAAATGTTTTATATTGTCAGTCTAGATCAATCATTTTAAAGGTGGGAATCATTTTCTGTTACAGGTATAATGGACATCATTTTGTCACCACTCTAATGTACTCTGTTCTTCTTGGATTCCTGGGTATGGATCGCTTTTGTCTGGGTCATACAGGTGTGTACAGATATTATGCATTTTCAGCTTTGACTTATTACTGCATTTTGAACTTTGACTAAATACTGTTGCAGACATAGAAGTCGTAGAAATTGAATGTGGCATGTAATGAAAAAGAAAAAGAAAGAAATCATCTCTTGGAAATGCTTCAGTCTTTGAAAATTCTTCAGGAACATATATATCTGTGTTGCTGGATAACTGCATGTCTCTTTTCCCTTGAAATTGAGCAGTCCATGATAATATGAAGCTGTATCAAATGCATCTCTCTTCAAACTGTTTTGTTTGTTTGTTTGTTTTCCCCTCCACAGGTACAGCAGTGGGAAAACTGTTGACACTCGGAGGTGTTGGAATCTGGTGGATAATTGATATTGTGCTTCTGGCGACTGGCATGCTGAAACCGGTGGATGACAGCAACTGGGTGCCCTATTTCTGATGAGTGGACATTGAATATTGTAGTTTTGCCGTCAAAACTTCCAAAACTGGCAGGAACAGACATAAGGTGCAGAATACCTCGGGACTGGAGGCTGGTTGTGCATCTTTGTTACCTATGCATTGAGAATTAAAGCAATATGGGGAGTACGTCGGAACATCATTGCTTGATGTTTGTTGGAAAGTTATTCTTGTTTGTCTTGACAGAATTTTGAAATTAAGAACCAGCAAATGTCCTCAGTGCTGTCGTAATGTTAATTTCCTCGATTTAGAATGGCAAGGAGAATAGGGGAGGTAAATATTTGTTGGTGACAATGAGAGAGTGACGTATTTACCTCCCTGTTCCATGAAAAAAATTCAGTATCCAGCCCAGATTGCCATTGTTTAAGTTACATGAAAATTTTGGACATGAGTAAGTTACTTTGTCAATTCATGAGATCAGTGATTATTGAAAATTGACTTTGAGAGTAAAACACAGGAGGGAAAATGTGGATGTTTGGTGAGAATTACTTGATGCAGTATGCAGCTGGCTATTTTCCCCTTGAAAAGGTTATCATTCCATGACATTTACAGTGGGAAAATAAACATAGTTGCAAGCTTACCTTAGGGAAAATACAATGCCGTGCTAAGGACCAGACAGCACAGGAAAAAATGTGTACTACTTCTAACCTTCAGAAATAAAGATGGTAAATATAACCATGGGGTATAAATTCCCAATATTATGCGGTAAATGTGAAGCAATACCTAATGTCAGGAATTTTTTTGTGAAAAACTGTCAGTAACTTATCAAGTATTTTGTGGAACCAGAGGGATCCTCTGCTCGGAAGTTTATCGTTTATGGATCCCACAACCCACAGAGATCATAGGGCCGCTGTATTGATGATTGCTGCACCTGTCACAGTTGTTGATGAGTGCCTTCATTGCTGCAGACCTCTGCCCAGTTCCAGTTTGCTGTGTTGTCTGTCAGTTCATTCTTCTGTGTGTCACTTTCCCTTCTGTCTTTTACCATTCCTTCAAAGATGGTCTTGTAGTGTTTGCAGGATCTTGTTACATGACCAGGCTGCCTTTCTTTAACTCATCTCAGGATGCTGTTGCCTGAGGGCCAACAGCAGTTCTGACTGAGGTGTCTACATTTTCTTCCATAAACTTCTGATATTTCAACATTTTTACTGCCAAAACTAAGCAAAGACTGCCAGATGCAGTTTACGTGTCATCATCATGTGCCTTGTCGCATGATGATGGCGGTCATGGCCCTTCACATGAATCTATCTTTTGTGGCTGCAAGCGTATCTCCTGCTCTTATTGTCTCCACCCACTCTGCAAGGCTGTCTAGTATTTTCTTCTATATCTACCTGATGCTCTTTTTCCTACTAGCTTTCCTTTGTAACTAGGTGTTCAAATTTCTCTTGCCTCATAAAGTATCCTGTAAATGTTGCTTGTCTTTTCTTAATCTTCTTCATTGATGTAAGACTGTCTCATATGTTTCTTTGCTGTCCATGGAACTCGTAACAGTCTTCTTAGAAACCACATTTCAGCTGCCTCAATCCTTTCTGACTTTGCTTGTTGATTGTCCGGCTTCACATGCATATAACAGTATTGGCTCTGTATAACATTGAAAAACTCTCTTCCTGATGTTGATTGATAGGCATTTTTTGGTATGAATGCCTTTTGTTTTTTTTGAATAATCAATCCTTGTTCAACCCAGTTGATCTCTCTGTAAGAGTTGCTAGGATATGTATGGTATTAACAGTTCCTTTCCCTTCAACAAATCCACATTGTTCTTCTGCTGTTTCTGGTTTGAATTTGTTCCTTGTTTTCATCTTGATTATTCTTAATAGAATTTTTGTCACATAACTCATCAAGCTGATTGCATGATGGATTCACATTCTATAGCGCCTGCTTTCTTTGGAAGTGCAATACGAAATGACTGACATATCAGCAGGGATTTTTCTAGTGTCATCAGTTTCATTTAGAAGGACTTATTTTTTCAGTACCAAATTTATCTAGAGCCTCAGTCATTTCTATAATAATGTTTTCTGGTCATAGGGCTTTTTCTGTTTCAGTTCATCTTTTTCATTGCTGTTCTCACTTCATCTTTCTCTATTTGTGGTCCTTCAGAGTTCTTTGTAACAATGTGTTCCTCCTTTCTGTCATTGTCTAAAAGATCTTCAGTGTACTCTGTCCATCTACGGATATTTTGCCTTTTTCTTTAATAATCGTACCATCTTTTGATTTTAACAACCAGTTGATATGCATGGCTTTGTCTGTGAGCAATTTCTTCAGTGTTTCTGTGCATGAATGTAGGGTCAGTTTTGTGTTGGTCTTCTATTTCTTTGCACTTTGTTTCTAGCCAAGCCTCATAAACTTCATTGAACTTATTTTCTGGTTGCCTTATCCTTTTGTATTCTTCCTCTTTTCCCTATACTTTCCTGAGTTTATCCATCAGGCCTAACATTTCTTGTCTCTTCCAATTCTTCTTTGCCTTTCTTTGAGCTCTAAGGATTTCTTCATAAACTGTTCATCTGTAAGATTGGCAAAGGAAAGTAACATGGTAAACAAGGTCGGGGTTGAGAAATAATGGATATGGATTGAGTTTGCTATTACAATTATGCTTAAAAGTCTGTGCAGAGTGACACATGATACATTCCTTTCCTTGGAATTTGTCTGCAAGTAGTTAAATTGGTGTGTAAGTTGGCGGATATCATGTGATGGATTGAAGTGGGTTTCTTTTCATTGTACATGTAGATATTTTGCCAAAAAATGTGTGTATGGAGATGTGTCACCATGTGTGCATGCATGCATGAGTGCTTGTGTATGTGTTGTGTTTGTGCACATTTTAATGTGTGTGAGAGAGATCATTTTGGTTAATTTGTATTTATGTGTGTGTGTATGTGTGTGTGTGTGTGTGTGTGTGTGTGTGTGTGTGTGTGTGTGTGTGTGTGTGTGTGTGTGTGTGTGTGTGTGTGTGTGTGTGTTATGTATGTGTGTGTATGGATCAAGAATTGTAATTCCATGGTTTTTTAATAATGAAAGATGTTAAAATCAACAAAAGTCTCCTACTTTTTGTCTGTGTGTGTGTGTGTGTGTGTGTGTGTTTTGTGTGTGTGTGTGTGTGTGTGTGTGTGTGTGTGTGTAAGCATGCAACTGCAAGTTCGTTATTGATGTTGCTTATTTTGTGAGATCCAAAATAAGTGTGACTGCCCACGCCCAAGCAAACAGGAACCAGAAGAACAAGAAAACCAATATAAGCACGTATCCAACAAAACAAAACAAAACAAAACAAGCGCAAATTTTCGGCCAACTAGCCTTTTTTCAAGCGCTAATGCACGGTCACAAACAGATCACAAACACCAAACAATGGATAATAAAAACGGGACTAAAAACTTCCCTGCCGCCTCGTCCAGTGCTTATTTTGTTGTTGATAAGTACATAACTTTACAATTAATGTATTCTGTAGTACAAGTACTACTGACAATACTATAATACAGAAATTTCTATTGATCATACTATGTTTAGTTTCTGTATTTATTTCATTAAAAAGACTTCTAATTGAAATTCAAACAAAATTTGTGTGCATTATTTATGAATTTTGTTTGAATCATAATTTGGGCTAAAGATTGTTTAGTTTCATTTTATACGTAATAACTTGGGTGTGTGACTGTGAGTGTGAAAATGTGTATTGAATATATGAATGTTTACATGATAAATAAATTCCTAATTTGATTGAAAACTATAATGTGATTTTCCCTCAATAGTGATAGTATTGTTTATTCACTTTGTTTTCTTTAGTGATTGTATATATACACTATTATTTTCATTATTATTATTATTATTGTTGTTTTTGTTTTTGTTATTATTATTATTATAAATCATTTTGTACAGCGCTATTCTGCGACTGCATTTGGAATCATTGTGCTTTACACGTAATCCCTTTTTTTGTGTGGAGCATGAAGAACTCAGTGGTTGGGTGAGCTGATCAACACACACACACACACACACACACACACACACACACACACACTCACACACACTTGTGGTACATATGAAATAATTTTCCCTTTTGGTAATACCGGTATTTTAGTAATACATGTATATCGTTTTGAAGCTTTTTATATGAATATTTTGCTTCTGCAATCTTGTTTTGCTGTTGTGCAACGTTTAACCAGCATTAAAAAAAAGACCAAAAACCCCCCCAAAAACCCAGTAATACAACAACTGCAAGACGCATGCACCTGCTCAAAAACTAAACATATGCAGAATCAGCAAGGTAACCATCTTTTGTGTTATTACTTTTTTCGTTTGCACATATAATCTGGGTTGAGAAATAATGGATATGGATTGAATTTGCTATTACAAGTATACTCAAAAGTCAGCACAGTAGTAATCCCTCCACAGATACTTTTAAATGAACTCAGCTGTCTGATTTCTCTTAAACTATGGTGGTTCTGAACGAACACAGCTTTCTTGTGTGCATGCATACAAAAACAAAAAAAAAGACGAAGAAAATCGGGGCGGACTTTCCGTAAACGTTCGTATGGGGTAAATAAATAAGCAAATAAATAAAGTAAGGGAGAGCACTACCTACAACAACGGAGATCGAGTATGAGTTCTTTAGGTGTTGTTTCCCCTGACACAGATGACCCAAGTTTCTCTGGCAACTGCGCCTGATTGTGTGGCTGATTCAGGCTTGAGTCTTTTCAGACAATTGTTTGAAGTCAGACCGAAAGGATGCTCGGTAAGCATGGTATCAGATCACAAGAAGACTTTAAGAAATCTAAAATGAGTCCACAAAAAGACTTGGAATATGAGTTTTTAACAATTTTAAAACAAAACTTGAAAAATCCTGCATCAGCAAATGAAGGTTTGGAAAATCGTGAAGTAGACAACAGAAAGCTTGAAGAAAAATAGGAAATCAGATCAAAATAAACAGTGGAAATTGTTAAATCGGGAGAAAAGAAAAAAAAAAAAAACTGCATGAAAAATATTAAGTAAGACCAACAAAGACTTGAATAAATTCAGGTTAAAAGAAATTTTGGGAAGCCGAAAAGACCCGAACAGCGCTTTACATTAGGCTTGAGCCCAGAGGCATAGCATCCACAACCGCCCCCCATCGTCCGATCCTGGGCTATTTGCTCAAGTTCTCGCAGAGTACCGTCTGCTTGCTCCGCCTTCATCTTCCCAGGTTTTTGTCGCTCTCTCTTTCCTTGAGGGTTCAAATAAATCAGAGGAAAAAGAGAAAAGAAGGAGGGGTGTTGAAAATCTGAAGTTAGGCCAAAAGAAGGTTTCAAAAGTATGAAATTAGGCCAAAGATTTTAGAAATATAAAATCAGACCAAAAGGTGATTTTGAAAATATGAAATCAGGGCAAAAGAAGGTTTTAGAAGTATGAAATCAGGCCAAAAGAAGGGTGGGAAAATAAGAAATGTGGCTAACTGTGGCTTTAAAAACGCTGAAGTCGGGCCATTGGGAGGTTTTTAGAAAGAAGATATCAAGAAAAAAGGAGGTGACAAGTCTAAAGGTAATTCTTGGAGAGAGTATTGCATTTTTTTGAAGTTTTTATAAAAACCATAACGAATTTCATTTTAGGTTTAAACAAAACTGAAATCTTGAGCCCTTCAGTTCTTCTGAAATTTGTTAAAAATCACGCATTGGCAAGTTTAGTCATCATGTTGTTGAGAATTTCCTTGCTCAGCTGCATCAGGAACTTGAAGCTGTTTGGGGTTGTTAAAGCATAGTGATAAAAAGACTTACTGCGCCTGTGAAACTGCGAGTGATAATAGATGAGAGAGCGGGGAGGGAATCACATGTCCTCTCTTTACTTTTAAATATTCCATATGCTGGTGAGGCTTACAGATCTGAACATCGCACAACCCCAGGAGAAGCAGAAAAGAGAACTCAAGGCCGCAGGACTCCTTCCCACGCTATGCCTGCAAAGGGCAAGTGCCCCCAGAATTTGTCTTGATCCAGCATGAAGACTCAACACCAGTTGCTGAAGACCAGTACATGTTCGTCAGAAGGACGGGACAGACTTCATTATGATGATAAGTTACCAAAATTCCAAACTGGTAGGTAGAAATGGGGCAGAAAAATGAAACTGCCAAGAGCTCAACTTGAAGGTAGCCTTGAACGTGTTCTTTCTAATAAAAAAAAAATCGCCTTACCCTTAACGACATTACATACGAGGAGATAAAATAGAAATAAGATACAGGATACACACACCAGCAACATACCAAATGTAGATGTTATTTCACTTTGGCGTTTGGTTAAATGAGTCTCTGTAATTGGTGTTTTTCTTTCTTTCTTTCATACTAACTCCACACATATGTGTGTTAGTCTGTATGTCTGTGACAATAATGTCTCAGCAAGACTTTCTCACCTGTTTCAGGGTGGATCTTTACCAAATTTAATTCAATGGAGTCGGCCGTTAAGGAGTCACGAAAGCATAAGTTTGGAGGACAAGGTGTCATGTTAAGTTACACGGACCAAAAAATGTGTTTAAAATCAGCAAATTTTGGGGAAGGTGTGAGAACTATACTTTCTCACGAACTTCTGACAATACCTTAATTCTATTTTTACTGTTGTGACAGTCTACCATAGTCCACTTTTCACGTCAGATTTGATTTCAACTGAAGCCTTTTCAAGGTAACCTTGAAAAGAAGAAAGTATGTACTCTCTCTTATTTATTTATTTTTTCTATCAAAAAGGAGATTGTTTAAATGGTTTGACCATCTTGATCGCTGTGCATAGATAGTTGGGCTTGAAAATAGACAAAAGTCCATCCTCAAACTTACGCCAATTATTTGGGACTATTTGGGAAATTCTCTCTCTTTCTCTCTCTCTCAAAATACACGCACGCACGCGCGCGCGCACGCACACAAACCTCTCTCTCTCTCTCTCTTTCTCTCTCTCTCTTTTCAAAACACGCGCACACACGCCGCACGCACGCACGCACACAAACCTCCGACCGGCTTCTCTCCCTTTTGTCATTCGTCGTTCGCGTGCAGATGCCAGTGCCATGTGGTTGGTGGCGACTTACACGTAATGACCTAATTAAATCACTACTAGCCGGTCTTCGCTGCACGTGCCTCACGCTCCGAACGGCACACAGCGTCACTGCGATTATGCCCGGTGACAAACCAGAAGAATCATCGTGTGAAATCCTTCCTCTGGTACTTTTGTCCTTTTTTTTTTAGGCAGATCTGATCACAATTCCATCCCCAACTCCCGTACTCTAAGGTATCTACTGCATTACATTGTACACACCTTACCGTGCCGGCTGAGTAAATGGATTAAACTGAACGTGGAACTGCTTCCAGAACAAGAAAAATAGTAATAAAGACCAATTTCATTTATATTTAACAGTCCTGTTTCAGTATTCAATGCTTGGCGGTTGGGTTAGGTTTTTTGTTTGTTTGTTTGTTTGTTCAAATGGATATCTATATACCGTGTGTGTGTGTGTGTGTTGTGTGTGTGTGTGTGTGTGTGTGTGTGTGTGTGTGTGTGTGTTGTGTGTGTGTGTGTGTGTGTGTGTGTGTGTATGCATGCGTGTGTGTTATAAGATATATTTCGAAAACGGTGTAGCTTATGCAGTTTGGTGTATGCTAAAAGTACCATGCTCTTTGGCTGTATGCGCGCGCGCGCGCGGTGTGTGTGTGTGTGTGTGAGAGAGAGAGAGAGAGAGAGAGAGATGTGTTGTGTGTGTGTGTGTGTGTGTGGAGAGAAGAGAGAGAGAGAGAGAGAGAGAGAGAGAGAGAGAGAGAGCTACAACTCATTTTTCTAGTTATTTTTCTTAAGTGTTCCGATGTGTGTATGCATAATCGCTGTGCCCACACTGAGCAGACAGTGTGTCGCTGCACAGTCTGCATACTCCATCTTTGGTGGGGAGTGCATGTTGGGTGTTTTCATGGTTCCATAAACCAGCGGACGCTGACACGACTCACTGGATCTTTAACGTGTATAATTGTTAGATATTTTGCGTGCATACACAAATGAAAGGGATTAGGCACTAACAGGCCTGCAAACATTTTGACTTAGGAGATCGGAAAAATCTCCACCTTGGCCCATCAGACAGGAGGTAGCCAGTCAGGATCGAACCCAGACCTCCAGACTACAGATCAGATTTCCTAAAATTTTAGAGGGTGGCCATGCTTCAAATGCATGGTATTTTGGTAGTCTGAAAGAAGGACGTAGTCTTCAAACAGTCCTCTTTGCTAGTCCAAATGTTGTTCGTTCAGGGTCCAAAGCTCTTCTGATGGATCATTGGCTCGATTCGCACGGCAGTTTAGTAACCAAAAAGATTAACCAGTAAAGAATTCTTTCACTTCTAAACAAACGAACAAAATAAATAGATGAATAAAAAAACAGCAACAAAACAAAACAAAAAACCCGAAACAAACAAACAAACACAACACACACACACACACACACACACACCACACAGAGAGAGAGAGAGAGAGAGAGAGAGAGAGAGAGAGAGAGAGAGAGAGAGAGAGAGAGAGAGAGAGAGAGAGAGAGAGAGAGAGAAGTTCAATCACACTCTGAAACATAACGTAAGTACGCTGGACACCTTACTCCAATCATTCTGGTGATGTCAGGGTTTTTTACATACCGTTTTCGTCCTTACTCCAAGAAGCTACCAGCACATAGGGTTTAGCGCAGGATCAAGAAGTCAGCCAGATAACTGCTGGAAGACTGATTCAGTTTGGGTAAAGTGCACCTCGAATTGTCCGAGTATGATTAATCCCTCTTGAACAAGTTCCAGACTCAAAAAAGACAGAGGGTTTGTGTTCACTTTCATTTGAGGAACGGTTGCGATGCGCAGCACCATTATAAAGACACCACCAAAGCTGGCTGTGAAATAGCCTGTGCAGGCCTACCATGGAAGTGGTTCGTGACACGCATAACGAAATCAAGTCTATTGAAGAAACTTTGGAGTTTAATCCTTTACGCTCGGATAACTCCATACGCGCCCTGCCCAACCTACCGTCTGTTATTTGGCAGAGTGTGAGCATGCGCAAAACTCTATGCGCTGGCAAAGTCTTGACGTAGATGAAGGCGAGAATGGAGGAAGGCAAGAAGATTTATGAAACACTGATCTGACACCATCAGAATGGCTGTAGCATAAAGATGAGCAGTGATAGGCTATGTAGACTATTAGGGAAATTGTTTGTTGAACAGACACCGAAATCAAGTCTTCTGATGGGAGTTGTTAATGATGGCAATGTACGTTCATATGCTGCGTAATAATACCAACAGTCAGTTATAATTTTCAAATGGTAGTTTACTCAAGCATCACCAAATGGTACTTTACTCAAGTCTCACCAAATGGTACTTTACTCAAGCCTCACCAAATGGTACTTTACTCAAGCCTCATGAATGAAAAGTAATGTGTTCATCTCTTATCAGTAATAATAATTCTATAAGAGTGTGTGTGTGTGTGTGTGTGTGTGCGTGCGTGTGTGTGTGTGTGTGTGTGTGTGTGTGTGGTGTGTGTGTGTGTGTGTGTGTGTGTGGTGCGTGTGTGTGTGTTCCACACACACACACACACACACACACACATACAGAGGGGTGGAAGATGTTCTTGCAGCTACAAGGGATAGATTCATATGGAGGGCCATGATCGCCAACACCATGCGGCAGGGCACATGATGATGACGATGATGATTGGTCTGTCAGTAGTCTAGGCTACATGGGATTAATGTAACCCTGTCTAATGGAAATCAAAATGACAACCTCTGTCTGTAATGAATACAACAAATGTACATACCTGTCTGTAGTGAAATACAACAAATGTATATGTCAGTAAAACCTCCTGTAATGGAAATAGTCATACGGTAATTGAATACAAACTGTCGTAAGAATACAACAAATGTACATACCTCTGTCTGTAATGTGAAATACAAACAAAATAGTACAATAAAACTTCTTGTCTGTAATGTGAATACAAACAAAATGTACATACCTCTGTCTGTAATGTGAAATACAAACAAAAAAATGTCTGTAATATATACCATTCTCTGTCTGTAATGTGAAATACAAAATCAAAAATATGTATATACCTCTGTCTGTAATGTGAAATACAAACAAAATATGTTACATTACCCTCTGTCTGTAATGTGAAATACAAACAAAATGTACATACCTCTGTCTGTAATGTGAAATACAAACAAAATGTACATACCTCTGTCTGTAATGTAAAAATACAAACAAAATGTATGTATCTCTGTGATGTAAAAACACAAACAAGCAAATAGACTAGGAACGGATGATAATATAACCACTCCCTAATATATAAACTGGGCATTGACTGGCATCTGATACGAATTTATTCAGAATAGATAGTTGTGTTGTGATTCAGACCTTTATTTATTTATTTATTTATTTATTTACTTCATATGTATGTTCCTTTTTGAAGGTAAGAGACACAGATATACATGTCATTTACATGTAATCAAGATATTTCCTGTGGTAGGCTGATAAAATGTACACTAAGTGAAACATAGTCTAGGTAGGGCCTCAGGACCTGGCCAGCTCATGGGTTTATGTGCAAGCTTAAAGGCTTGTGCCATGATCACCATACACATGACACCTGTGACGTTAGTGCATATGGAATTCGTTCCAAGCGCGGAGATGTCATCTTGAGAAACTGAAACTGAAAGTATACTGACTTCACCGACGTCCTATACCATCACTGTGTGCATCCGTGGATATGTGCACGTGCGCAGACATGTACGCATACAAATACAACTCGTAGGTAAAAAAAATCACATGAACTGAATGAACTGATAACCGTTTTCTTCGGCTCATCCTAATGATTCTCGCCTTCCTCATTAGTCACAATTAATGGTCAGCAATATTACTTGACACGTGGCAGCCGCAGCGCTTCGTGACAGTCACTGGAGGCATGTACACAGTGATGCACGTGCAGGTTGTAATACTGTGGTCATTATGTAACACAGGTACCAAAACTGGCACTTGTTCTGTTTCTGCCATTCTGAGCAGCAAGCGTATCACAGAGGACATCCAATTTTGCATAACAGGGAATGATGAGATAACAAATGCAGGTGTAAAATTTACCCGAGTAGTGACTCGCAGAAAAGATAGCATTTAGAGATAAATGGCAGTGATATTAAACTCACCACACATACACACGTGCATGCGTGCGTGTATACACACATACACACACACACACACATGTGCATGCGTGCGCGTATACACACACACACTCATACTCACACATGCACACACACACACACACACACACACACACACACACATACACACAACACACACACACACACACACACACACACACACACACACACACACACACACACACACACACGCTTACAAAATGGCTTTTAACTAATAGTTTCTACCTTTGGGAAGTAAAGTATTATTGTCATTATCATTTTCATTGTCTCGCACTCACACACATACATGTACACAGGCAAACACATGCGTGCTATGTCAGATAAAGTTTCAACATACCTAGATATATAACTAAATAGACACACAAATAAACAAATACAGACCCACTCACAACGAGTAGAACAGAACACGCTCGTTTTTGTTGTTGAATCGATGATGAAAAGCTTGAGTTGATTGAAGAACACTTCAGAGATTTGAAATCCTTCACGTGGCGTGATCAGCTATCATTAAAGTCACTACCATTAGCAGTGTCCGCAAAGCTCCTCTCTATCTACGATCAGCGGTTACCGTCACTTTTCAATTACTGTATTAATCACATCCTCTGTGTGAGTAGAACGATCGTCTGTGAGGATAGAAAAGTTGTAACCGTCAACAAAAGTGAAGGGTATTTCATTATCGTAAGCATTACAGGACTCATGGGCTCAGCTGGTCAGAAGTGACGTTCTGATGACAATGATGATGTGCACCACGTAACTAAACTAGATCAGGGTTTGAAAGCATCCGACTGGTTGAGATCCAAATTCTTGATTGTATGATAAAAGGGTCTGAACAGTAACCAGTCCACGTCGATTACCGAGTAAGCCTCACAAAGAAGACCTCAAGAGATACAATCTGCAACATATTTATAGATGTAGAATACAGCAAACTACCTGCTTCCCCTTTTCACTCCTTCATCCTATCAACCAGCTTTTTTTTTTTTACCTTTTCACTTCCTCACCCAATCCACCAGCAACCTTCCCTTTTCACTTCCTCACCCAGTCCACCAGCTACCTTCCCTTTTCACTCCTCCCATCCTTCCTCACCACCACAGCTTACTTTCTTTTCATTTCCTCACCTTATCCACCACTGTCTTTCCTTTTGACGTCCTCATCCTACCACCAGCTTCACTCTTTTTCACTTCTTCACCTATCCACCAGCTTACTTCCATTTTCACTTCCTCATCCTATCATCACTTCCTTCCCTTTTCATTTCCTCACCCTATCCACCACTTCCTTTCCTTTTCAATTCCTCACCCTATCCACCACTTTCCTTCCCTTTTCATTTCCTCACCCTATCCACCACTTTCCTTTCCTTTTCATTCCTCACCCTATCCACCACTTTCCTTCCCTTTTCAATTCCTCACCCTATCCACCACTTTCCTTCCCTTTTCAATTCCTCACCCTATCCACCACTTTCCTTTCCTTTTCAATTCCTCACCCTATCCACCACTTTCCTTCCTTTTCAATTCCTCACCCTATCCACCACTTTCCTTCCCTTTTCAATTCCTCACCCTATCCACCACTTTCCTTCCTTTTCAATTCCTCACCCTATCCACCACTTTCCTTCCCTTTTCAATTCCTCACCCTATCCACCACTTTCCTTCCCTTTTCATTCCTCACCCTATCCACCACTTTCCTTCCCTTTTCAATTCCTCACCCTATCCACCACTTTCCTTCCCTTTTCAATTCCTCACCCTATCCACCACTTTCCTTCCTTTTCAATTCCTCACCCTATCCACCACTTTCCTTTCCTTTTCAATTCCTCACCCTATCCACCACTTTCCTTTCCTTTTCAATTCCTCACCCTATCCACCACTTTCCTTCCTTTTCAATTCCTCACCCTATCCACCACTTTCCTTCCCTTTTCAATTCCTCACCCTATCCACCACTTTCCTTCCCTTTTCATTTCCTCACCCTATCCACCACTTTCCTTTCCTTTTCAATTCCTCACCCTATCCACCACTTTCCTTCCTTTTCATTTCCTCACCCTATCCACCACTTTCCTTTCCTTTTCAATTCCTCACCCTATCCACCACTTTCCTTCCCTTTTCAATTCCTCACCCTATCCACCACTTTCCTTCCTTTTCAATTCCTCACCCTATCCACCACTTTCCTTCCCTTTTCAATTCCTCACCCTATCCACCACTATTCCTTCCTCCTTTTCAATTCCTCACGCTGTCCACCACTTTCCTTCCCTTTTCATTTCCTCACCCTATCCACCACTTTCCTTCCCTTTTCAATTCCTCACCCTGTCCACCATCTTCCTTCCCTTTTCAATTCCTCACCCTATTCACCACTTTCCTTCCCTTTTCATTCTCACTTCACACTTCTCCTTTCATTCTCCCATCCACTTTCCTTTCCTTTTCAATTCCTCACCCTATTCACCACTTTCCTTTCCTTTTCAATTCCTCACCTATTCACCACTTTCCTTTCCTTTTCAATTCCTCACCCTATTCACCACTTTCCTTTCCTTTTCAATTCCTCACCCTATTCCTCACCCTATTCACCACTTTCCTTCCCTTTTCAATTCCTCACCCTATTCCTCACCCTATTCACTACTTTCCTTCCCTTTTCATTTCCTCACGCTGTCCACCACTTTCCTTCCCTTTTCATTTCCTCACGCTGTCCACCACTTTCCTTCCCTTTTCATTTCCTCACGCTGTCCACCACTTTCCTTCCCTTTTCATTTCCTCACGCTGTCCACCACTTTCCTTCCCTTTTCATTTCCTCACGCTGTCCACCATCTTCCTTCCCTTTTCAATTCCTCACCCTATTCCTCACCCTATCCACCATCTTCCTTCCCTTTTCAATTCCTCACCCTATCCACCATCTTCCTTCCCTTTTCAATTCCACACCATATCCACCATCTTCCTTCCCTTTTCAATTCCTCACCCTATCCACCATCTTCCTTCCCTTTTCAATTCCACACCACATCAACCAACTTCCATCCTTCTTCACTTCCTCACTCTACAGCCCTGTCATGCAGTCTCAATCTTAGATGGAACTCCACAGCATCATGATTATCATCCTCATCGACACCATCATTATTGCATTGTAAAAACTGTGCCAGGTTTTGTGGCCATTAGGGTGGCGTAAAAAAATTGGACGAAAAAAAAAAGATGAGCACAAAAGTAAGGTTACCTCCCCAACCTCGATGATCCTTAAAATATGAAAAACAAACAAACAAAAAAAGAAAACAAAGATTACAACCAAGTTCTGATTAAAAGTATAAAACCACACCTTTTAGTGAAAAAAAAAAAGTATCTGATCACAGGAAAGCATTACTCATATTTTGAGTCAGTACACATAAACTACAAATTGCGAGAGACAGACACACAACCATTCCAAGAGTAGAGTCTAGATAGAAAATTTTGTGGTGTGATTGAAGATGTATTTCATCTCCTAGATAGCTGTACTAGATACAAAGAAACAAGAATAAAACTGATCCCACTTTCACCCAACCTCTCTCCCCCCAAACAGAAGAAAAATGTATGCGAGTACTTCAATAATCCATTCCTCTAAATTCAGTATGCTACCTCCAAGTGACTTGCTTTTTAAAGATAATTTTCATGTTCGTGTTGCAGAATGTATCTGTACCTGCCTGCATTTGAAAAGAAAAGACTGTTACTTATTCTTACACTAACATTTCCATCGTTGCTAATGATCTGGCATAAGAAATCGTTTATTCTTGAGGCTTTCATTCTATTCTAACCAGTTTGTCCTATAACTCTATGTAGATTCCTATGACAAATGCATGAGTTCTTGAATTCATACATGCACAAACAAACAAACAACACACACACACACACACACACACACACACACACACACCCACACACACACACACACACACACACAACATACACACACGCACACCACACGACACACACACACACACACACACACACACAACACACACACACACACGCACACACACAACACACACAACAACACACACACACACACACAACACACACACACACTTTTGTGCTAAAAACACATGGAATAACCTTAAAAAGGAATACAACGAAACACACACACACACAAACACACACACACACACACACACACACACACACACACACACACACACACACACACACACACACACACACACACACACACACACACCATACATTCATTGTTCAAAGATATACAAAACAAAAGTTCAAAATGAATTAGAATATACGTACTTTTCCTTTCTTTTTCTTTCATCTGTCAGCTTGTATCATCATGGATGTTGCAGGGAGAATGAGTTGACGGTCAGAACTAGAGAATTTTTATGTGACGTCAAGGTCAGAAATACTCAAGTGAGTTAATGAAACAGAACCTCACAAGGAGTGGACAGAATGCGTATGTTATTTAAAATCCGGCTGGTGATGATTGATAAGTGGAGTTGATTTAAGAACACTTCAAGAGCTCAAATGCTTCAATTGGCGTGATCAACTGTCGTTGAACCACATATCCCTAGCTGTGTTCGCAAAATGCTGTCTGCAGTCCGCTAGAGGTTACAGTCTCTTCTCCATCAAGTTTATTAATCACGTCCCCCGTGTGAGTAGAGTCACCAGCTGTGGTATAAGAAAGGTTGTATGTAACATTTAACCCTTTCACTCTCTCACCCTGTCCACTAACAACCGGCATTGTCAACCAGGATAATAAAATAAAAATGTAACCCTTTCACTCCCCGCGCTGGTGGATAGGATGAGATAGGGAGTGGAAGTGTTAAGTCTTTGCAGCTTATGGATAGGCTGCGGGAATGAAAGGGTTAACGTCGTGCAGGTAATTCATTAGAATAAGTATGAAGGCCCATTAGGTCGGCTGGTCAGAATCGATTTGCCGAGACGAGTACTGGTACGATGACAGCGTGAACTACGCGTGCGACAACTTCAACTAGGCCGACAAGCCAGCGGATAAGACTGCCAAGGATTGTTCAAGGGACACAAAATAACAACAACAACAACAGCACAACAACAACAACAACAACAGAACCTATTAAAAGGCCAAAAGAAAAAATCCAGAAAGCTATGTCAGTTAATGTCTGGATGATTTGGTAGAGTGCATGTATTAGTAGACCTATTTCCGATGATTTTCCTCATTAACACAACACAGCACATACGCGCATACATCAGTTGCAAAAGGCATTGGTACAGATGTACATTATGTGATTTTATATGAACATAAACGGTGTTTCACAAAATGTATATTTGTGTTACGTTAGCAGCAACAACAAGCACAACAACGGCAACGACAACAACAGCAACTACAACAATAACAGACTCATCCTATTCCCCTTTTCAATGCCCAATCTTCCAGGATAGAATTGTGCTGGAATCAGTTAACCCTTTGACTCCTGTACCCTATACACCTACTGCAAAAACTTAACCTTTTTGATTCCTGTAGGCAGCTGGTGGATAGGGTGATGAAATCAAAGGATTAAGTTTTTGCTTTGCTAGCATGGTTGACAATGTAGGATGCTGGTGGACAAGGTTCGGGAGTCAAAGGATTAAAGAGGGAATCACCACATTTTGACGGTTCAATATACGCTTCACACAAGTCCGCCAGAAATGAACTGGGAGACTTCTAAAACATATGCACTGGCAAGATCTTGAACTGAAAACAGGGAGGGGGAAGGTGGGGGTGGGGATGAGATTAGGGAGATAGGGAGTCTATGTTACACATGTTGACGCCATCAGAATGACAACCACCAAGGTGAACAGTGCACAGGCCCATTGTTATGTTGCAGGCTGGGATTGAACTCAGATATTCAGATCTTAAGCCCACGGGTCTATCAACAGAGCCAGCCCCCACCCCCATCCCTATACATTTTCATAAAAACGATTCTAAAATATCCTCACTTTCACATTATATAAGCTGTGTCTCAGTCTGTCTATCTGTCTGTCTGTCTGTCTGTGTGTCTGTCTCTCTGTCTCTGTCTGTCTGACTGTCTGTCTGTCTCTCTTTCTCTCTCTGTGTCTCTCTGTCCTCTCTCTTTCTGATTTTAAACAGTTATTTAAGGTCATGTTAGTTTTTTTTTGCGTCTACCACTGTGTCTATGAAAAATGTGTGTATAGCGACCCCACCATAAAAATGGGTTGTTGGCGTATGTTCATTGTAATTCCGAGTTCCAGGTTTCCAGTTCTCTCTCTGTCTTTCTGTCTCTGTCTCTGTCTCTGTCTGTCTGTCTCTCTCTCTCTCTTTCTCTCTCTTATTCTCTCTTTTTCACTCTCTCTCTGTGCTACCCTCCCCCCCCCATCTCTTTTCCTGTAAATTTCATCCACCCATTGAGCTAAGCTGCAATTGCTAGCCTCACCATGAACATGATTACATTATACAGCTCTGCTCACAACTCCACACACCACTTTGCAGTGATGGCGGGGCTGATTGCATGCGGTTGTAAGGTAATTGCCAGTGGCCCACGTAAGCCGCCTTAGTGAGGATTAGGTCTCTGTCACACTTGTCAATGAACATCTCACACTCGACCCGCTTCCCTTCCATATTCCGCTAGTGCTTGCTTGCACGAACATGCTCGTGACACTTCGGAACAAAGCTTTCCTTCCACCCCTATCCATCCCTCGCTCCCCCTCCTGCCTTCTTCTCCTTCTCCCTCTCCTGTTCTCTACCCACCTCCCGAACACATGTACATATATACACACACAGACACACACGCACAGACACACTCGCATACATACACACGCACACACGCACACACACACACACACACACACACACACACACACACACACACACACACACACACACACACACACACACACACACACACACACACACACACACACACACACACCACACACACACACACAACGCACGCACACATGATCGTCCAAAAGCACTTATGTGAATAGACGTTAAAAGAAATAACGAACGAACACGCGCGCGCGCGCACACACACACATACACACACACACACACACACACTACACACACACACAACACACACACACACACACACACACACACACACACACACACACAACACAACACAAACAACACAACACAACACAACACAACACAACACAACACAACACAACACAACACAACACAGCACATGCACATACACAAACACACGCGCGTGCGCGCGCACACACACACACACAACACAACACAACACACACACATACACACACAACACACACAACACACACACACACACACACACACACACACACACACACACACACACACACACACACACACATACACACACATACACACACACACACACTCATGCACGCATACGGTGGAGACCCCCAAGGCCCCTAGTTGGCCCGGAACACACAGACACGGAGAACCTTCGTTGCTGCCCAGCAAGCCCATGGCATAAAAGACATTAAATAAATAAGTAATTTCATAATATCATAGGCTGTTAGTCTCCATTTCATAATACCGCCTACAGAGTCCGTTGTATTCATCAAACCCAAGGAATTAATGCAAAGCTGAACTCATTCGAAACCATACAATACACTCTTATAATTAAGGTGGGGAGTACTTTGTCAAAATAATAAATTAAAGTCACAAGCTCGTATTCATAACTATGATGGTATAATATTAATTAAGCTGCTGGCAGGCTCAATCAACAGAGACGACTCTAGACTTCTCGAGTTCATCCCCACCATCACATAACAACTGACCTGTTCCCCTCTCATATAAAGACCTCAAACCCATGAAAGAGAGAGAGAGAGAGAGAGAGAGAGAGAGAGAGAGAGAGAGAGAAGAGACAGACAGACAGCAGACAGACAGACAGACAGGGGGCGGGGGAGGAACAGAACTGGGCAGCACGTAAACGGACATTGTTCACTGGGATGCACCGATAACTCTAATGAACCTGTAATCCTTTTCGATCTTGTTTCATGTCACTTTACCAAGACATTGTATTAATCGGCACCGTTCACAAAATAGAAAATCATCGTGGCCTCTAGTCAGCAGCCTGTCATCAATTTGTGAGTTGATTGACGTTTTAAGTCCCGAAACGTGACCGGAGCTGAAGATTATAATGGTTCACATAATGCGTGTTGACTGTAATTGTCATATATGGTTGAACGATTGTTATTACAAAATGGTTCCTTTAAAAAAAAAAGTCATCGTAGAAAAGTGGTTAAACTGGTGGCAGGCCAGTTGATACCAACATCATTCAGGTGTATGCACCAACATCCGCAAGTACTCAGGAAGACATCGACAAATTCTACGAAGTATTAGAGATGGCCGAGGCCCAATGTAAATCACAAGAAGTTAGAATATTAATGGAGATTTTAATGCTAAAGTGGGACAGGATAGGGTGGAGGATCTAGTTGGACCTCTTGGCCTTGGTACACAAAATGAAAGGGAGGGAAACTTGCAGAATGTGCACAGATGAATGAGTTCATAGTAGGAAACACCTGGTTTGAGCAGCCTAATAGAAGAAAATGGACTTGGATGAGTCCAGGAGATAATATCAAAAATCAGATTGACTACATCGTGATTCACAAAAGATTTAGAACTTCTTTACTTTCAGCAAAACCACTACCAGGCGCAGGCTGCAAACAGTGACCACAATCGTGTAGTGGGAAGACTTAAGCGGAAATTAAGGAAAAGGAAACAGACCAAAAGCAACATCAAACTAAATCTTGGACTCTTAAAGACAGATGAAGTTATACGTAAAAAGATTAACGTACATGTTCAAAACAAATTCAGTGCTCTGGAAGACGTTTGTGACAGTGAGGAACAATGGACAAAGTTGAGAAATTCGATAAATGAAGCTTGTGAAGAAATCCCTAAATAGATAGATTAGAAAAAGAACTGGATGACAAAAGAAATTTTAGGCTTGATGGAGGAACGGAGGAAGGCAAAGAAAAACGAGGAGATATACAGGAAGATAAACAAAGAAACCAGGAATAGGTGCAATGAAAGCTAAGGAAGCTTGGCTGAAAACAAAATGCAAAGAAATAGAAAACCGACACAAAACAGAACCTCAGGGTATGTACAGACGAATTGAAAAAATTATCCACAGGAAAAATACATGCAAATCAACTGGTTGCTTAAAATCGAAAGATGGTACGCTTATCGTGGAAAAAGACAAAACATTAGACAGACGGGAAAAGTACATTTTTTTGAAGATGACAGAAACGAACACATTATAAGAAAGAACGTTGAAGGACCACCCATAATGAAATATGAAGTTAGAGCAGCATTGAAAAAGATGAAACCAGGAAAAGCCCCAGGACCGACAACATTACTACAGAGATGATTGAAGCCCTGGAGGAATTTGGTATTGAAAAAAATAACAGACCTCCTAAATGAAATTTATGACATTGGAAAAATCCCCAAAGATATGTCAAAATCAATTTTCATTGCGCTTCCAAAGAAGACAGGGGCTACAGAATGCGAACTCCATCGCACAATCAGTTTGATGAGTCATGTAACAAAAATGCTTTTAAGAATAATCATGAGGAGGACAAGGAATAGAGTCAAAAGAGAAAAAGCAGAAGAACAGTGTGGATTTGTGGTAGGGAAAGGAACTATTAATGCCATATACATTCTAAGAACTATCATAGAGAGGTCAATCGAATTGAATAAGTATTCATATTTATGCTTTGTTAATTATACCAAAGCTTTCGATCGGGTAAGACATGAAGAACTGATCAACCAACTAGAAAGACTCAATATTGACAGAAAAGATCTACGAATAATCAGATATATGTACTGGGAACAAACAGCTGCAATGAGATAGAAAACGATGTAAGCTCTTTCCAAAACATCAAAAGAGGAGTCAGACAAGGTTGTGTTTTGTCACCAGATCTGTTTTCACTTTACAGCGAAAGCATGAGAAACCTAGAAGAAGACTCTGTATTAAAGGTTGAGGAAAAATGAGAAACAACATTAGATACGCAGATGACACAGTGCTAATTGCAGAAAATTAAAGGGACCTACAAAACCTTGTGAATATACTAGAAAAGAAAGCAAAGGTGAGGGGTTGGAACTAAACAACAGGAAGACTGAAGTCATGGTGATCAGTAAAAAACATGAAATCCCCTCCTGCAAAATAACAGCAAATGGCACAACCTTGAGACGGGTTGTTTACCTGGGAACGATCATTTCACCAGACAGCAGATGCACATCAGAAGCAGCCAGCAGAATCGGCCAAGCCAAAACAGCATTCAAGAAAATGAAAAGCATTCTTACCAACAAATGCCTATCAATTAACATCAGGAAGAGAGTTCTTGAATGTTGTATAGAACCAATACTGTTATACTGTTGTTATGCGTGGACAGTCAACAAGCAAAGCCAGAACAAGATTGAGGCAGCCGAGATGTGGTTTCTAAGAAGAATGCTGAGAGTTCCATGGACAGCAAAGAAAACAAAGAGACAGTCTTGATGGAGGCAGACACAAGAAGATCATTCATAAGGAAGATTAGGAAAAGACAGGCACCATTTATAGGCTATCTTATGAGGAAAGGAGAATTGGAGCACCTGGTCACAGCGGGAAAGCTGGAGGGAAAGAGAGCACCAGGTAGACCCAGGAGAAGATATTAGACGGACTTGCCGAGTGGCTGAAGACAAAGAGGGTGGAAGAGGTGCTTGAAGCAAGAAGAGATAGAAACAGATGGAAGGCCATGATAGCCAACGCCATGTGGCAAGGCACCTGATGATGAGGATGATGTTTGGTTTTAAGATTTTTCAAACCTGATTGGCTCCTACTCAAGGTGAGTCATTTTGAGCTGATCATGAAAATAAACCAACCCTGCAACCCTCTACTCCACCTGGCATGCACACACATCAACAGACACACTTAAACACAGATACAGACACACGCGCACACACACATGCACACTTGTAAGCACACACATTTTCGTACACAAACACACAACACATATATCATTCCGTACTTTTTGTTTGTGAAGAAGTCAATGCAAAAAAAGATTCTGTTCTGTTCTTTTTTTTTTTAACATCACCAAGCTTCATGGGTGACCGGTTTAGTGGTTAGCATCATCAGGCAAGTTTTCCATTTTCTTTTCAAACATATTTGTTTGATAAGTAAAATGAGCAGCATTTTTCGTAGGTTTACGCATTTTTCTCCCTGTTTCCTATTAAAGATGAGATTATATCTGGAGGAAGATGTGTCAGTTTTTCTTTTCTCCCTAAAAGCTCCAGAACCCCAGATACATCACAAAATTAACTGGTGTCAGTTGTGTGAATAACAGGAACGGGGAGGAAGAAATTGCACAGTTTTAATTTGATGTTTCATCGTTATCACATTTAAGACGTGAATAATTAGCTCACATGAAATCAGCGTGTTCATTCAGTTTTGAAGTTCAACAGTTCAACTCTCAGGAGAGCTGGACAGCAGGTCCTCGGGAGGACTGAACCCGTCAAGCAAGTGTTTCAGTCCTTATCTCTTTACATTAAAGCAAACTCAGAATGTGCGGGAAGGTGTATGGACTTTATTTCAAGAAAGAGTTAGTCAAGGAATTACAGTGTTATAGTTTAAGGAACAAGACAGTCTTGATTGTGTTGTCAGTGTTCTTACAACCAGCGAATTTGATGGTGCTTATCTTGGTTGATTCTCGTATATCTCTCCACATCGTTTCTGCCAAACTGTCGACAACCATACAAAAACATTCAGTTGTTTGCTGTGTCTTGAGAGATAATCAATTAGAAAAAAAGAAAAAGAAATTAGTTAGTGCTTTAACAATTAATGAAATCAGTTATCAACCTTGGTCAATTATAGTATAACCACTCTCCCACATTCTTTCTCAGTTTCTGTCAAACTTTTGACAGTCATATAGAAATAATTAACTATTTTCGTCACTTTCCGATTCATAGCCATATTGCAAATTTGAAGCATCATATGCGTGTTCCCCTTTTTGGAGTAGTGTGTGAAGCTGTCAGTTGTGAGCTGTATCTTGAGATATAATTAACAACAACAACAAAAATGGGCTGTGTAGTCAGTGCTTTAACAATTAATGAATTTGGTTATCATCTCGGTGAAATATAGTATGACCACTCTCCACATTCTTTCCCATTTTCTGCCAAACTCTTGAAAGTCATATGAAAATAGTCAACCATTTACAGACTATGGTCATCTTACAAATGTGAAGCATCATGCGTTTGTTCCCCCTTTTGGAGTATTGTGTGAAGTTGTTCTTAAACTTATAAAGGCTTACTTTCGGGCCATAAACGCAAATTTGAAGCATCATAGATATGTTCCTCTTTTTGAGTTATTGTGTGAAGCTGTTCTGAAGCTGATAAAGGATTATCTACAAGGAATTATGCAAATTTGAAGCATCGTATGTGTGTTCCCTTGTCTGAGGTATTGTGTGAAGCTTTTCTGAAGCTGATAAAGGATTACCTACAGGTCAGAACGCAAATGTGAAGCATCATATGTGTGTTCCCCTTTTTGGAGTAGTGTGTGAATCTGTTCTTAAGCTGATAAAGTATTATCTACAAGGAATAATGCAAATTTGAAGCATCATATATGTATTCTCCATTTTGGAGTATTGTGTGAAGCTTTTCTGAAGCTTATAATGGACTTCCAACAAGGCAAAACGCAAAATTGAAACACACGCGTGTTTCCCTTCCTGGAGTATTGTGTGAAGATGTTATCAAGTATTACATACAGGCTAGAACGGAAATTTCATGCATCATATGTGTGTTCTTCTTTTAAAGTATTGTGTGAAGCTGTTCTGAAGCTGATAAAGGAATATCTGCAAGGAATGATGCAAAGTTGAAGCATCATATGAATGTTCCCCTTTTTGGAGTATTGTGTGGCTCTGTTCTGAAGTTGATAAAGGATTACCTACAGACGAGAAAGCAACGTTTGAAGCATCAAATGCGTTCCCTTTGTCTGAGGTATTGTGTGATGCTGTTCTGGACCTGATAATGGATTACTGACAGGCCAGAACGGAAATTTGAAGCATGATATGTGTTTCCTTTTTTGGAGTATTGTGTGAAGCTGTTCTGAAGCTGATGAAGGATTACCTATAGGTAGAACGCAAGTGTGAAGCATCATATGTGTGTTCCCCATTGTGGAGTATTGTATGAAGCTGGACTGAAGCTGACAAAGGATTATCTACAGGCCAGAACGGAAATTTCAAGCATTATGTGTGTGTTCTCCTTTTTGGAGTATTGTGTGAATCTGTTCTGAAACTGATAAAGGATTATCTACAGGCCAGAATGCACATTTGAAGCATGATAAAGGATTATCTACAGACCAGAATGCACATTTGAAGCATGATAAAGGATTATCTACAGGCCAGAATGCACATTTGAAGCATGATAAAGGATTATCTACAGGCCAGAATGCACATTTGAAGCATGATAAAGGATTATCTACAGGCCAGAATGCACATTTGAAGCATGATAAAGGATTATCTACAGGCCAGAATGCACATTTGAAGCATGATGTATGTGTTCTCTTTTTGTGGAGTATTGTGTGAAGCTATTCTGAAGCAGTAAAGGATTCCTTACACGCCCAATCGAAATGTGAAGCATCATATGTGTGTTTCCCTTTTTGGAGTATTGTGTGAAGTTGTTCTCAAGTTCATAAAGGATAACCTACAGGCCAGAACGCAGATTTGAAGCATAAAAACGTGTGGGGTATTGTGTGAAGTTCTGAAGCTGATAAAGGATTATCTACAGGCAATAATGCAGAGCTCAGATTTGAAGCATCATATGTGTGTTCTCCATTTGTGAGCATTTTGCAAAGATGTTCTGAAGCTGATAAATGAATACCTACCAGCCATAGCGGAAATAGGAAGACATTGTGTGTGTTCTACTTTATGGAGTATTGTGTGAAGCTGTTTTGAAGCTGATATAGGATTACCTACAGGCCAGTACGCAAATTTGAAGCATCATACGTGTGTTCCCCTTTTTGGAGTATTGGGTGAAGATTTTTCTGTAGCAGACAAAGGATTGCCTACAGGCCAGAACACACGTTTAAGCATTATATGTGTGTTCCTCTTTTTGGAGTATTGTGTGAAGCTGTCCTGAAGCTGAAAAAGGATTATCTACAGGGAATTATGCACATTTGAAGCATCCTATGTGTGTTCTTCTTTTTGGAGTATTGTGCGAAGCTGCTCTGAAGCAAAGGATTACATACAGGCCAGAATGCAAGTTTTGAAGCATCAGATGTGTGTTCCCTTGTCTGAGGTATTGTGTGATGCTGTTCTAAAGTTGATAATGGATTACCTACAGGCCAGAACGGAAATTTGAAGCAAATGCTTGTTCCCGTTTTTGGAGTATTGTGCCAAGCTGCTCTGAAGCAGATAAAGGATTATCTACAGGCCAGAATGCAAGTTTTGAAGCATCAAATGTGTTCCCTTGTCTGAATTATTGTGTGAAGCTGTTCTAAAGCTGATAATGGATTACCTGCAGGTGAGAATGGAAATTTGAAGCATCATATGCGTGTTCCCCTTTTTGGAGTATTGTGTGAATCTGTTCTGAAGCTGATAAAAGATTATCTAAGGAGAATAATGGAAATGTGAAGCATTATACACGTGTTCCCGTTTTTGGAGATTTGTTTGAAGTGCTCTGAAGCTGATAAAGGATTACCTACTGGCCAGAACGCACATTTGATGCATGAGATGTAGGTTCCCCTTTTTGAAGTATTGTGTGAAGCTGTTTTAAGGCTGATGAAGGATTATCTACAGAGAATAATGGAAATGTGAAACACCAAATATGTGTTCCCTTTTTGGAGTATTGTTTGAGTCTGTTCTGAAGCTGATAAAGGATTATCTACAAAGAATAATGGAAATGTGAATGATCATATGCGTGTTCCCGTTTTTGGAGTATTGTGTGAAGCTGTTCTAAAGCTGATAATGGATTACCTAGAGACCCGAACGCAAATGTGAAGCTTCATACGTGTTTTCCCTTTTTGGAGTATTGCGTGAGACTTTTCTGTAGATGACAAAGGGTTACCTACAGGCCAGAAATGAAATTTTAAGCATCATATGTGTCATATGTGTGCTCTCCTTTTTGGAGTATTGTGTGAAGATTTTCAGATGATGATAAGTGATATACGATTACCTACTCGCCTGAAGGCAAATTTGCAGAAACATGTTCTCAATTTTGGAATATTGTGTGAAGGTGTTCTGAAGCTGATAATGGATTACCTACAGGCGAGAACGGAAATAGCAATCACCATACGTGTGTTCCCCTTTTTGGAGTATTGTGTGAAACTGTTCTGAAGCTGAAAAAGGACAGGCCAGAACGCAATGTGAAGCATGAAATGTATGTTCCCTTGACTGAGGTATTGTGTGATGCCGTTCTGAAGCTGATAATGGATTACCTAAAGGCCAGAACGGAAATTTGAAGCATGATATGTGTGTTCCCTTTTTTTTTTTAGAGTATTGTGTGAAGCTGTTCTGTAGCTGATAAAGGATTACCTACAGGCCAGAACTGAAATGTGAAGCATTATGTGTGTGTTCCACATGTGGGGTTATTGTGTGAAGCTGATCTGAAAAGGATAAAGGATTAGCTACAGGGCAGAACGCAAATGTGAAGCAACAAAAGTGTGTTCCCCTTTCTGGAGTATTGTGTGAGTTTGTTCTGAAGCTGATAAAGGATTACCTACAGGCCAGAACGAACATTTGAAGCATGAGATGTGTGTTCCCCATTTTGGAGTTTTGTGTGAAGCTGTTCTGAAGCTGATAAAGGATTACTAGAGGCCAGAACGGAAATGTGAAGCATCATGTGTGTGTTCCACATGTGGGGATATTGTGTGAAGCTGAACTGAAACTGATAAAGGATTACCTACAGGCCAGAACGTACATTTGAAGCATGAGATGTGTGTTCCGCAGTTTGGAGTATTGTGTGAAGCTGTTCTGAAACTGATAAGGGATTACCTACAGGCCTAATGCAAATGTGAAGCACGAGATGTGTGTTCTCCTTTTCAGAGTATTGTGTGTGAAGCAGATAAAGGAATACCTCGGTGCTATATCGAAATGTGAAGCATCACATGTGCGTTACCTATGTTGGGTTATTGTATGAAGCTGTTCTGAAGCTGATAATGGATTACCTGCAGGGGAGAATGCAAATGTGAAGCATCATATGTGTGTTCCCGTTTTTGGAGTATTGTATGAAGCTGTTCTGAAGCTGGTAAAGGATAACCTGCAGGCCAGAACGCAAATATGAAGTGTCAACTGTGTGTTCTCCATTTGGAGTATTGTTCGAATCTGTTTTTGAAGTTTATAAAGGATTATCTATAGAGAATAAAGGACATTTGAAGCATCATATGTGTGTGCCCGTTTTTGGAGTATTGTGTGAAGCTGTTCTAAAGCTGATAAAGGGATTATCTACAGGCTAAAACAAACATTTGAAACATGACATGTGTTCTCCTTTTTGGTGTATTGTGTGTGAGGTAGATAAAGGATTACCTGCAGGCCATATCGAAGTGTAAAACATCCTATGTGTGTTACCCATGTTGGGTTATTGTGTGAAGCTGTTGTGAAGCTCATAATGGATTACCTGCAGGCGAGAATGCATATTTGAAGCATCATATGTGTGTTCCAATTTATGGAGTATTGTTTTCAATCTGTTCTGAAGCTGATGAAAAGATTACCTACAGGCCAGAACGCAAATGTGGAGCATCAGATGTGTGTTCCCCATTTTGGAGTATATAATGTTGAAGCTGATAATGGAATGCATACAGACCGGAACGCAAACTGTGTGAAGTGTCAAGTGTGTGTTTCTGTTTTTGGAGTATTGTGTGAATCTGTTCTGAAGCGGATGATGGATTACATACAGGCCAAAACGCAAATGTGAAGCATCATATGTGTGTCCTCCTTTTTGGAGTATTATGTGAAGCTGTTCTGAGGTGATAAAGGATTACGTACAGGCCAGAACGCAAATGTGAAACATCATATGTGTGTTCCCCTTTTTGGAGTATTGTATGAAGCTGTTCTGAAGCTGATATAGGATTACCTACAGGCCAGAACACAAATGTGAACACACCATTGTGTGTTAACGTTTTTGGAGTATTGTGTGAAGCTAATCTCTGAGGCTGATAAAGGAATCTGAAATGGAAATGTGAAGGATCGTATGTGTGTTCCCTTTTTGGAGTATTGTTTGAAGCTGTTCTGAAGCTGATAAAGGATTAAGCTAATCCCTGAGGCTGATAAAGGATTATCTACAGAGAATGAGGGGAAATGTGAAGGATCGTATGTGTGTTCCCCTTTTTGGAGTATTGTTTGAAGCTGTTCTGAAGCTGATAAAGGATTACCTACAGGCCCGAATGGAAATGTGATGCACGAGATGTGTGTTCGTCTTTTCAGAGTATTGTGTGTGAAGCAGATAAAGGAATACATCGGTGCCATATCGAAGTGTGAAGCATCACATGTGTGTTACCCATGTTGAGTTATTGTGTGAAGCTGTTCTTAAGGTGATAAAGGATTATCTGCAGGCCAGAACGAACATTTGAAGCATGAGATATGTGTTCTCCTTTTTAGTGTATTGTGTTTGAAGCAGATAAAGGATTATCCACAGGCCATATCGAAGTGTGAAACATCCTATGTGTGTTACCCATGTTGGGTTATTGTGTGAAGCTATTCTGAAGGTCATAATGGATTACATGCAGTCGAGAATGGATAGGCTATTTGAAGCATCATATGTGTGTTCCCATTTATGGAGTATTGTGTGAAACTGTTCTGAAGCTGATAAAGGATCCAGAACGCAAGTGTGAAGCATCATGTGTATGTTTCCCATTTTGAAGTATTGTGTGAATTTGTTCTGAAGCTGATAATGGAATACATATTGTCCGGAACGCAAGTGTGAAGTGTCAAGTGTGTGTTCCCCTTTTTGGAGTATTGTGTAAATCTGTTCTGAAGTTGATAAAGGCCTGAACGCAAATGTGAAGCATCATATGTGTGTTCCTGTTTTTGGAGTATTGTGTGAATCTGTTCTGAAGCGGATAAAGGATTACCTATAGGCCAGAACGCAAATGTGAAGCATGAGATGAGTGTTCCCCTTTTTGGAGTATTGTGTGAATCTGTTCTGAAGCTGATAAAGATTATCTACAGAGAATAATGGAAATGTGAAGGATCGTATGTGTGTTTCCCGGTTTGGAGTATTGTGTGAAGCTGTTCTGTAGCCGATAAAGGATTAGCTACAGGCCCATATGCAAATGTGAAACACGAGATGTGTGTTCTCCTTTTTGGAGTATTGTTTGTGAAGCAGATATAGGAATACCTAGGTGCCACATCGAAATGTGAAGCATCATATATGTATTACCCATGTTGGGTTATTGTGTGAAGTTGTTCTGAAGGTCTTAATAGATTAACTGCAGGGGAGAATGCAAATTTGAAGCATCATATGTGTGTTTCCGTTTATGGAGTATTGTTTGAAGCTGTTCTGAAGCTGATAAAGGATTACCTACAGGCCAGAAAGCAGGTGTGAAGCATCAGATGTGTGTTCCTGTTTTTGGAGTATTGTGTGAATCTGTTC
>CM060307.1:66929404-66931904 GCA_030674185.1 Monoplex corrugatus
TACACGTGTTCCCGTTTTTGGAGATTTGTTTGAAGTGCTCTGAAGCTGATAAAGGATTACCTACTGGCCAGAACGCACATTTGATGCATGAGATGTAGGTTCCCCTTTTTGAAGTATTGTGTGAAGCTGTTTTAAGGCTGATGAAGGATTATCTACAGAGAATAATGGAAATGTGAAACACCAAATATGTGTTCCCTTTTTGGAGTATTGTTTGAGTCTGTTCTGAAGCTGATAAAGGATTATCTACAAAGAATAATGGAAATGTGAATGATCATATGCGTGTTCCCGTTTTTGGAGTATTGTGTGAAGCTGTTCTAAAGCTGATAATGGATTACCTAGAGACCCGAACGCAAATGTGAAGCTTCATACGTGTTTTCCCTTTTTGGAGTATTGCGTGAGACTTTTCTGTAGATGACAAAGGGTTACCTACAGGCCAGAAATGAAATTTTAAGCATCATATGTGTCATATGTGTGCTCTCCTTTTTGGAGTATTGTGTGAAGATTTTCAGATGATGATAAGTGATATACGATTACCTACTCGCCTGAAGGCAAATTTGCAGAAACATGTTCTCAATTTTGGAATATTGTGTGAAGGTGTTCTGAAGCTGATAATGGATTACCTACAGGCGAGAACGGAAATAGCAATCACCATACGTGTGTTCCCCTTTTTGGAGTATTGTGTGAAACTGTTCTGAAGCTGAAAAAGGACAGGCCAGAACGCAATGTGAAGCATGAAATGTATGTTCCCTTGACTGAGGTATTGTGTGATGCCGTTCTGAAGCTGATAATGGATTACCTAAAGGCCAGAACGGAAATTTGAAGCATGATATGTGTGTTCCCTTTTTTTTTTTTAGAGTATTGTGTGAAGCTGTTCTGTAGCTGATAAAGGATTACCTACAGGCCAGAACTGAAATGTGAAGCATTATGTGTGTGTTCCACATGTGGGGTTATTGTGTGAAGCTGATCTGAAAAGGATAAAGGATTAGCTACAGGGCAGAACGCAAATGTGAAGCAACAAAAGTGTGTTCCCCTTTCTGGAGTATTGTGTGAGTTTGTTCTGAAGCTGATAAAGGATTACCTACAGGCCAGAACGAACATTTGAAGCATGAGATGTGTGCTCCCCATTTTGGAGTTTTGTGTGAAGCTGTTCTGAAGCTGATAAAGGATTATCTAGAGGGCAGAACGGAAATGTGAAGCATCATGTGTGTGTTCCACATGTGGGGATATTGTGTGAAGCTGAACTGAAACTGATAAAGGATTACCTACAGGCCAGAACGTACATTTGAAGCATGAGATGTGTGTTCCGCAGTTTGGAGTATTGTGTGAAGCTGTTCTGAAACTGATAAGGGATTACCTACAGGCCTAATGCAAATGTGAAGCACGAGATGTGTGTTCTCCTTTTCAGAGTATTGTGTGTGAAGCAGATAAAGGAATACCTCGGTGCTATATCGAAATGTGAAGCATCACATGTGCGTTACCTATGTTGGGTTATTGTATGAAGCTGTTCTGAAGCTGATAATGGATTACCTGCAGGGGAGAATGCAAATGTGAAGCATCATATGTGTGTTCCCGTTTTTGGAGTATTGTATGAAGCTGTTCTGAAGCTGGTAAAGGATAACCTGCAGGCCAGAACGCAAATATGAAGTGTCAACTGTGTGTTCTCCATTTTTGAGTATTGTTCGAATCTGTTTTGAAGTTTATAAAGGATTATCTATAGAGAATAAAGGACATTTGAAGCATCATATGTGTGTGCCCGTTTTTGGAGTATTGTGTGAAGCTGTTCTAAAGCTGATAAAGGGATTATCTACAGGCTAAAACAAACATTTGAAACATGACATGTGTTCTCCTTTTTGGTGTATTGTGTGTGAGGTAGATAAAGGATTACCTGCAGGCCATATCGAAGTGTAAAACATCCTATGTGTGTTACCCATGTTGGGTTATTGTGTGAAGCTGTTGTGAAGCTCATAATGGATTACCTGCAGGCGAGAATGCATATTTGAAGCATCATATGTGTGTTCCAATTTATGGAGTATTGTTTCAATCTGTTCTGAAGCTGATAAAAGATTACCTACAGGCCAGAACGCAAATGTGGAGCATCAGATGTGTGTTCCCCATTTTGGAGTATTATGTGAATCTGTTCTGAAGCTGATAATGGAATGCATACAGACCGGAACGCAAACTGTGTGAAGTGTCAAGTGTGTGTTTCTGTTTTTGGAGTATTGTGTGAATCTGTTCTGAAGCGGATGATGGATTACATACAGGCCAAAACGCAAATGTGAAGCATCATATGTGTGTCCTCCTTTTTGGAGTATTATGTGAAGCTGTTCTGAGGTTGATAAAGGATTACGTACAGGCCAGAACGCAAATGTGAAACATCATATGTGTGTTCCCCTTTTTGGAGTATTGTATGAAGCTGTTCTGAAGCTGATATAGGATTACCTACAGGCCAGAACACAAATGTGAACACACCATATGTGTGTTAACGTTTTTGGAGTATTGT
>CM060307.1:66936904-66959404 GCA_030674185.1 Monoplex corrugatus
TCGTATGTGTGTTTCCCTGTTTGGAGTATTGTGTGAAGCTGTCCTGAAGCTGATAATGGATTACCTGCAGGGGAGAATGCAAATTTGAAGCATCATATGTGCTCCGTTTTTGGAATATTGTGTGAAGCTGTTCGGAAGCTGATGAAAGATTACCTACAGGCCAGTACGCAAGTGTGAAGCATCAGATGTGTATTCCCCATTTTGGAGTATTGTGTGAATCTGTTCTGAAGCTGATAATGGATTACGTACAGACCAGAAGGCTAATGTGAAGTGTCAAATGTGTGTCCCTGCTTTTGGAGTATTGTGTGAATCTGTTCTGAAGCAGATAAAGGATTGCCTGCAGGCCAGAACGAACATTTGAAGCATGTGATGTGTGTTCTCCTTTTTGGTGGATTGTGTGTAAAGCAGGTAAAGGATTACCTCCAGGCCACATCGAAGTGTGAAACATGCTATATGTGTTACCCATATTGGATTATTGTGTGAAGCTGTTCTTAAGCTGTTAAAGGATTACCTACAGGCCAGAACGCAATTGTGAAGCATCAGATGTGTGTTCCCTATTTTGGAGTATGGTATGAATCTGTTCTGAAGCGGATAAAGGATTACCTATAGGCTAGAACGCAAATGTGAAGCATGAAATGTGTGTCCCTGCTTTTGGAGTATTGTGTGAAGCTGTTCTAAAGCTGATAAAGGATTATCTACAGAGAATAAATGAAATGTGAAGAATCGCATGTGTGTTCCCCTTCATGGAGTATTGTGAGAAGCTGTTCTGAAGCTGATAAAGGATTAACTACAGGCCCGAATGCAAATGTGAAACACGAGATGTGTGTTCTCCTTTTCGGAGTATTGTGTGTGAAGCAGAGAAAGGAATACTTCGGTGCCATATTGAAATGGGGCAGGACGCAAATCTGATGCATCGTATGTGTGTCCCCGTTTTTAAAGTATTGTGTGAATCTGTTCTGAAGCTGATAAAAGATTACCTACAGGCTAGAAAGGAAATGTGAACACTATGTGTGTTCCATTCATGGAGTATTATGTGAATCTGTTCTGAAGCTGTTAAAGGATTACCTACAGGCCAGAACGCAAGTGTGAAGCATCAGATGTGTGTTCCCCATTTTGGAGTATTGGGTGAATCTGTTCTGAAGCTGGTAATGGAATACCTACAGGCCGGAACGCAAATGTGAAGTGTCAAGCGTGTGTTCCCCTTTTTGGAGTATTGTGTGAATCTGTTCTAAAGCTGATAAAAGCCAACGCAATTGTGAAGCATCATATGTGTGTTCCTGGTTTTGGAGTATTGTGAGAATCTGTTCTGAAGCTGATAATGGATTACGTCAGACTAGAAGGCAAATGTGAAGTGTCAAATGTGTGTCCCCGTTTTGGAGTATTGTGTGAATCTGTTCTGAAGTTGATAAAGGATTACTTGCAGGCCAGAACAAATATTCGAAGCATGAGATGTGTGTTCTCCTTTTTGGTGTATTGTGTGTGAAGCAGATAAAGGATTACCTACAGGCCATATCGAAGTGTGAGACATCCTATGTGTGTTACCCATGTTGGGATATTGTGTGAAGCTGTTGTGAAACTCATAATGGATTACCTGCAAGCAAGATTGCAAATTTGAAGCATCATATGTGTGTTCCCATTTATGGAGTATTGTGTGAATCTGTTCTGAAGCTGATAATGACCTACAGGCCAGAACGCAAGTGTGAAGTGTCAAGTGTGTGTTCCCCTTTTTGGAGTATCGTATGAATCTGTTGTGAAGCTGATAAAGGATTACCTACAGGCCAGGACGCAAATGTGAAGGATCATATGTGTGTTTCCCTTTTTGGAGTATATTGTGAAGCTGTTCTAAAGCTGATAAAGGATTATCTACAGGCCGGAACGAACATTTGAAGCATGTGATGTGTGTTCTCTTTTTGGTGTATTGTGTGTGAAGCTGATAAAAGTTTACCTCCAGGCCATATCGAAGTGTGAAACATGCTATATGTGTTACCCATGTTGGGTTATTGTTTAAAGCTGTTCTTAAGCTGTTAAAGGATTACCTACAGGCCAGAACGCAAATGTGAACACCATATGTGTGTTCCTGTTTTTGGAGTATTGTGTGAATCTGTTTCTGAAGCTGATAATGGATTACGTACAGACCAGAAGGCTAATGTGAAGTGTCAAATGTGTGTCCCTGCTTTTGGAGTATTGTGTGAATCTGTTCTGAAGCAGATAAAGGATTGCCTGCAGGCCAGAACGAACATTTGAAGCATGTGATGTGTGTTCTCCTTTTTGGTGGATTGTGTGTGTAAAGCAGGTAAAGGATTACCTCCAGGCCACATCGAAGTGTGAAACATGCTATATGTGTTACCCATATTGGATTATTGTGTGAAGCTGTTTAAGCTGTTAAATGGATTACCTACAGCCAGAACGCAATTGTGAAGCATCAGATGTGTGTTCCCCATTTTGGAGTATTGGGTGAATCTGTTCTGAAGCTGATAATGGAATACCTACAGGCCAGAAAGCAAATGTGAAGTGTCAAGTGTGTGTTTTCCTTTTTGGAGTATTGTGTGAATCTGTTCTGAAGCTGATAATGGCTAGAACGCAAATGTGAACATATATGTATGTTACTATTTTTGGAGTATTGTGTGAGTCTGTTTTGAAGCTGATAACGGATTACCCTCAGGCCAGATGTAAATGTGAAGTATCAAATGTGTGTTTCCCCCCCCCCTTTTTTTTTTGAGTATTGTGTGAAGCTGTTCTGAAGCGGATAGAGGATAACCTATAGGCCAAACTGATGTAAAACATCCTATGTGTGTTAGCCATGTTGGGTTATTGTGTGAAGCTCTTCAGAAGGTCATAATGGATTACCTGCAGGCGAGAATGCAAATTTGAAGCGTCACAGGTGGGTTCCTGTTTATGGAGTTTTGTTTGAAGCTGTTCTGAAGCAGGTAAAGGATTAACCTACAGGCCAGAACGCAAGTGTGAAGCATCAGATGTGTGTTCCCAATTTTGGAGTATTGTGTGAAGCTGTTCTGAAGCTGATAAAGGATTATCTACAGAGAATAATGGAAATTTGAAGCTTCATATGTGTGTGCCCATTTTTGAAGTATTGTGTGAAGCTATTCTAAAGCTGATAAAGGATTATCTACAGGCCAGAACGAACATTTGAAGCATGAGATGTGTGTTCTCCTTTTTGGTGTATTGTGTGTGAAGCAGATAAAGGATTAACTACAGGCCACATCGAAGTGTGAAACATACTATATGTATTACCCATGTTGGGTTATTGTGTGAAGCTGTTCTGAAGGTCATAATGGATTACCTGCAGGCGAGAATGCATATTTGAAGCATCATATGTGTTCCCGTTTACGGAGTATTGTGTAAAACTGTTCTGAAGCTGATAAAAGATTACCTATAGGCCAGAACATAAGTGTGCAGTGTCAGGTATGTGTTCCCCTTTTTGGAATATTGTGTGAAGCTGTTCTGAAGCTGAATAAAGGATTACCTACAGGCCAGAACGCAAATGTGAATCATCGGATTTGTATTCCCCTTTTTGGAGCAATTTGTGAAACTTTTCTGAAGCTGATAAAGGATTATCTACAGAGAATAATGGAAATGTGAAGGATCGTATGTGTGCTCCCCTTTCTGGAGTATTGTAAGAAACAGTTCTCAAACTGATACAGGATTACCTACAGGCCCAAATGCAAATGTGAAGCACGAGATGTGTTTTCCTTTTCGGAGTATTGTGTGTGAAGCAGATAAAGGAATATGTCGGTGCCTATCGAAGTGTGAAGCATCACATATGTGTTACCCATGTTGGGTTATTGTGTGAAGCTGTCCTGAATGCAACGATTTATTGATGGGCGGTTGAATGTTCGAACTCACATCAGTCCGTTACGCGGCATTTTTCAGCCCTGGCTACTAGAACACAACAGTATCGTATGATACAAAAACACTGTTCCATAATTATAAACATAATTATATGCATTCACCAAGACTGACACACAGACATACACACAGACACACACAGACACAGACGGACACAGACACACACAGACACAGACTGACAGACACACACACACCACATACACACACATGCGCGTGCTCACACACACACACACACAACACACACACACACACACACACATCACACACACACACACACACACACACACACACACCACACACACACACACACACACCACACACACATACACACACACACACACGCACAATCAGTCCAAACAATTACGCGGAATTTTCTAGTCCCGACAAGCAGAAAACAATAGTACCGTATGATTCAAGAACATTCTTCCGTTTGAACACATATATATGCATTCACCAACACTCACTCACACACACACACACACACCAGACACACAGACACAGACACAGACACAGACACACACAGACACACACACAAACACACACACACACACACACACACACACACACACACACACACACACACACACACACACACACACACAACACACACTCATGTTCATATCTTTTTGTCGCAATCGATTTACTGTGTAAAACTCGGGCTGCTCATCCCGTTGAGAGTGCGTCGCCACAGTGCAGCGCCACCCAATTTTAGTACCAAGACTTAAGAAAAGCAAGAAGGCTAATTGTCCTTCAAAGGGAGAAATCTGGGAAACAAACCTATTTCTCCAATATTTTTATACCAGGGCAGCAGGGCGTTGCCCCGTTATTCACTATTTTCAACTGCTGTGGGATCTTAAGTGTGCACAGGCCAGAAGGCACACGGGTTCCGACTCGTTTTTCGTCTACTTCCGAAGGGCTAGATTCACACTAGTTTTTTTTTTTTTTTTATTTTTTATCATATTCGGACTTTCTCAGTCCGTCTCATCAGTAGGCTGGATTTTTCTTGATTTATGTAGAAAACACGTTATGCTTCTAAATATAGCATTTAGTGTTGAATTGATGTAACAGTTAAAAGACAATACATTTTCGAGGTTCGTTCAGAACTTTCCCTATCTCCTTTCCGGGTTTTTGTGCAAGCTTGACTTATAAAGATTAATGCTTGTACTGCTTGGGGTCAAACGGTTTAGTAGTCAGTAAATTGCACCATGGAAGATCTGTGTTGATAAACTTGGGTTTTTTACATATGGTATATAAGCCCTGTATAGACTGTGCATAATTGGCATGTAGGCAACAACGACGGTTCTCCACCCCTATCTGTTCTGGGCAGAGTCTGTTTTGTGACCTAATGTGTTTTAGGACCTTAAGGTCTTCTTACATTGTTCGTCCCATGTGCTCTTGGGTCTCCCTGTCTTACATCTCCCTTTTGGTGTCTGGTCAAGGACAGTCCAGGAGATAATACCCTGCTGAACTGCCCTTGACTGGACGCCAAAAGATATACGCAAGAGAGAGAGAGAGTCAGGAACACCTGTTGACAACTGTTGAAGGAAACGATGAAGGCCACTGAGTTATAAGAAGGCCATGAAACATACTTGAGGTACTACTATAGAGGGGCTGGCACAGAACAGGTAGAAGAGAACTTTCTTTGGTGCCCTGCGTGCCAATGGTATTATGGTTGATAAGTAAGTAAGATAGTGTAGGACTGTATAGACGGTGTATTATTATAGTGTAAAGATTTTATAGCCACGTAGATGGTGTATTATTTTAGTGTAGAGACTTTATACAGTGTATTGTTTTAGTGTAAAATACTATATATACACTGCGTACTATTTTAGTGCAAAGACTTCATAGACAGTGTATTATTTTAGTGTAAAGACTTTACAGACAGTGTATTATTTTAGTGTAAATACGGTACAATGTATTGTTTTAGTGTAAAACAGTGTATAGGCTATGTATTATTTCACTGTTGATGATCATGTTTTCTCTCTCTCTCTCACTCTCTCTCTCTCACTCTCTCTCTCTCTCTCTCTCTCTCTCTCTCTCTCTCTCTCTCTCTCTATCTGTCTATCTGTGTAGACTATCTTGTCTGTATACTTTCTCTATTGCTACGCATTTCAGATTGCCCTGTGTGTGATTGTTTCGGTTGAAATATGTAGTTACCTTTGTGCCTATACTTTTCTTGATATCTGATCTGTGCTGATAAATTCTGGTTTTAAGTGAATTTTGTTTTGTTTTTCCACTGTACTGTGACTGAGTGCAAGCGTTGTAGTAGAAAGGGTAGACAATATCTACACTTTGTCGTGAGTTTGTGTTTCGGGTAATGAAGGTCTTGCTGGTCACAGGCTGTCACATTCTTGAAGATTTTTAGTTTCAACAAGGTGCTGATAGCAGATCACGCAGCCTTTGTCACCTTTGAAACAGCTACTGAGGATCAGAGTCAATGGCTGAAGGAAGGATGGATGGCATGACGGAGAAGTTTTATTTTTATATATATACACACATATATACAGCACTGAAGAACTGAAGAGTCTGTATCTCATTTTGTTATTGGAGATCACTATAAAAGTTTTGCTTGCGGCAAGTGCATAAATTAGATCTGCTTATTGTCACACCCCAGAGACAAAAGAAGAATAAAAATATGTCTCTATTTGTGTTTCTGTCCTTCTTCTTCCTCTTCCTCCAGTCTGTCTGTCTGGGTCTTTCTCTGTCTCTATCTCTGTCTTTCTCTCTGTCTCTCTCTTTCTTTCTATGTGTGTGTGTGTGTGTGTGGTGTGTGTGTGTGTGTGTGTGTGTGTGTGTGTGTGTGTGTGTGTGTGTGTGTGTGTGTGTGTATGTCTTTCTCTCTCTCTCTCTCTCTCTCTCTCTCCCCCCCCCCCTCTCTCTCTGTGTTCTGTCTCAGTGTTTCTTCTGTCCTTTCCTCTCTGTATCACGCTTTCATCCTCTCAACCTTCCTGCTTATCTGTCCCCCCCCCCTTCTCTCTCCCTGCTTCTTTTTACGTCCTTTTGTTCTTCTTCGTCTTTTTAGATGTCTCTTGTTTCTCGACGTCGTCGTCCTCCTTCTCAACTTGTCCTCGTTAGTAGAGTTGTTGGTGTTTTTCTTCTTCTTCTTTCACGTCTCCTTCTCGCCCTCTTTTCTCTTTCTTTCTTCTTCATCCACCTCGTCAACTCCTAAAAAGGCGCCCAGGCCTCTATAGTTCAATTTGCCAATGGTTGTGGTTTCGAACCTGCGGTGTGTAATATTAAATCGATCTTTTAATTGCCTATCTTCAACGTAATTGTTGTTCTAATGGTGTTAGTGCAGAATTAGATAAGCCCCCTCCTCCCTCCCTTCCTCACTTCCTTGAATGTCGGTCAGATCTTCTGAAGTGGGTACCGGCGTAAAGTTCGATCAGATCAATCATCTTTTTTCAAGAACTACTTCTTCTCCTCCTCTTCTTCCTTGTCGTCATCAACTTGATAGTGTTGTTGGTTGTGGTGGTGTTCTTCCAGCCGTCTCTCTCATTCTTTCTGCTTCTTGCTCCCTTCACCCGTTAGTTCTTTTCCTCTTGATCGTCATCTTCATCGTAAACGCGGCATCATCATCATCATCATCATCATCATCATCATCATCATCATCATCATCATCATCATCATCATCATCATCATCATCATCATCATCATCATCATCATCATCATTCCATCACAATCATCATCATGACGTTAGTATTCTAGCTTTCTTCGATTTTTTCCCTCTCTCTCTCTCTTTCTTTTCTCTGTCTCTCTGTCTGTCTCTTTCTATCTTTCTCTTCCTCCCCCTCTTCTTCTTTTAAAATTTTGTTTTGTTTTTCATTCCTGCATTCTTTGTTCTTCTTTTAGTTGAGAGGGAAAAAAATCACATTTTGACAGCAATGTGTCGAGCATTTCTCTCAGCCGTGCCAGAAGGAAAGGTCAGGTCGATTTGAAAACTCGACGATTGTAACATGAAATCAATGACTGTGTAAATGTTATGAGCGCTCGGTGATAATCATTGACTGTCTGGTGAACCTCTTGAAACAAAAAGACATCGTTCGTTGTCATCAGTTGCTGAACAGTACAACGGAATTAGAAGACAAGTGTGTGTGTGTGTGTGGTGTGTGTGTGTGTGTGTGTGTGTGTGTGTGTGTGTGTGTGTGTGTGTGTGTGTGTGTGTGTGTGTGTGTGTGTGTGTGTGTGTGTGTGTGTGTGTGCGTGAGAGCGCGCGCACACACAAAACTGTATTCACCACCTGTTTTTATTCGTTTTTCTCCTTTACACGTATCTCGCGGACTAGTATCATCACTACATATTTCTAATTTTATGTTATGATCTGTTGTTGTTGTTGTTGATCAATTATGATTCTATGAACTGTATCATTTTTTCTTGGTGTGTGTGCCTGACTTGTTTATAATGCATTAATGTATTGGCACAGTAAGACAACCTCTCCCCTCCCAATTTTTTACGTGAAATGCAACATGCATGGCTTGAAATTGACTTTGCAATACAAATGAATTATTCATCATCATCATCATCATCATCATCGTCGTCGTGTCGTCGTCATCGTCATCATCATCATCTTCATCATCATCATCATCAGCATCGTCATGTCATCGTCATCAATCATCATAATCATCATCAACCATCAATCGTCGTCGTCGTCACCACCACCACCACCACCACCACCGCCACCACCACCACCACCATCATCATTGTCGTCGTCATCAGCATCGTCATGTCATCGTTATCAATCATCACAATCATCATCATCATCATCAGCGTCATCGTCGTCGTCATCATCATCATCATCATGATGAATCTTTGTAGGTTTTTTTTGATTATGTGTAAAATAAGCGTGCTTATCTCTTAATGATTGTAGTGCTGTGGAGGGAGGGGAAGGAGTGTTGGTGGGGATGTTGGTTGGGAGCTCCTGTTTATGGAAGTCGTTATTCAGAGTGTGCTAACTGACTATGGATCGTCACGGGTTTCAGCAAGTCAGGCCTTGAAACTGGACATTGCAGCTAGGCTACATGTACACTTATACTCAAATATTAATTACGGTTAGCTAAGGGTAAAACTCTGATATGACTATTTTTCCCATTATTCTTTTTATGGGGGACAGTAAATGTCTCTTTTGGTGGCAAGATGTCTGAATGTCTCTTTTGGTGGCAAGATGTCTAGTTGGATGAATCCTGTTATCTAAACTTGATGCTTTAAGAACAGCTGTTATGATGACACTTTTGTCAGTGCTGTAGAAGGTGTTCAATGTGTTTACTTTAGCAGGATCGAATAATGCTTTTGCCATGATTGATAAATGCAAGAGGGAAACTTAGGCTTCAGATTCATAAAGGGCATGGCCCCTCAGAAGGGGGAAATAACAAAAACAATAAAATCGCACGTTCACAGACATTGATTATGCTTGATACAGCATGCATTACATACATATAAAGAAAATGTTTACATACACGCCTATACAAAACTGGATAATAAATTACAATAGAATGTTACGTTACTGCATTCCGGATTTTGAGGGCTTTGTACAAATAGATGGCAAACCGTTTAATATACTCTTTCTTAAAAGATGCCATGAGTAAGTCTGAATGAGGAAGGTTGTTTACAATATTTTGATGGAATCAGTTGATCTCCGAAACCACTTTAGTCAGGACACCAAAAGCAAAATGGGATTAATTTTCTTCTGGTCCAAATCATATCACTATACATATTAGATCAGGCTCACCCCACAATAGCATTTTCTTCCGCACCTTTACGTCACGGACAAAGGAAGTCACAAATATTGCGCTGTTTACAAACGTTATAGTGGTCATAGAGAACAGAACCCCAGAGTCTCCATCTTGCCCTAAGATGTTTTAACCCTTTGACATCTGCACCCTATCCATCAACTTCAAAAATTTTACCTTTTGACTCCCTCAGCCTATCCATCAGCTTTCTGCAAGAAGCTGGTGGACAGGATAAGGGAATCAAAGGGTTAAGCTGTTGCTTTGCTAGCATGATTGACAACGCAGGACGCTGGTGGACAGGATGCTGGAGTCAAAGGGTTAATTTAAATGTCTATCCATTTTCATTGCCAAAATGTCGGAACACTGTGAGATGCACACAACTGTCTATAAAAATAAAACCTGTCACCGTTATCAACATGATAATTCCATTCTTGCCATCTGCAAATCAGTTCATCTGGTACGAAACATACGAACAAATGCATTTATATCGCCAACACTCTGATTCATCTTAACATATGCAGTTCAAATGATTCCACCCTTACCCGGAAGCCCAATTCGCCTTATTCCTAGCATCAAAATCATACAACATTTCATATACTTTTCTTGGCAATGTTGATTCTTCCTGATGTGATAATTTCAACCAGTAATGATTATATCTTATGACATAGATAAATTGGATGTAGATTTTGTTTCCCCATACATTAAATCATGTGGTGCTTTCATTAACATTCTAAGGAATTTCTTTTTAGTAAACAAATGAGCTTTTTCAATATATTATAGTATTGTCAAAACTTCTAACTTCAACTCCATATTGTTGTGTATGGGCTTAACTTGAGAAAAAACAACTTCACATGAAACTCAAAAGATGTTTTCATAACAATGACAGTTTCTGCATAATACGGAATAACCCTTGGTTGGCTCTGCTTGCCAAATCTTTACATGCAACAGTGAAACTCAGTCGTGTGGAATTATTATATATTCCTTTGCACGTACATACAAAGATTTAGTTTCACTATAGCTACGTTGATTTAATATCAGATTTTCCCCTTCAAAGTTTTATTCATTTTTAACAAGGTACAAAGAAAAAAAATCAGCAAAGCAAAATCATTTGCATCAAGGACTTAAAAGTTGAAAACACATGCAACACTTCCACATCGTCAACGAAAGGTTGATGTGGATGAGGTACAATCACTGTAAACAACGTATGAAATGATTATCTAAACATATAGTAGTAGCAGTAGTAGTAGCAGCAGCAGCAGTAGTAGTACTACTAGTAGTAATAGTATATACTAGTAGGTCATAGAGAAAACATGTATATGTCATCAAGACAAGGATATACATGTACTAGAATTCATTTGAAACTAGGGATGCATATGGTAACTATCTTGTTCAAAAAATAAGTTTTACTGCTTTTTTGCATTATAGAATTCTGGCTGGTATTTTGTGGTAAGACATGTTGTAAAAGAAACAATGCTGGGAGATTTTTTTTTTATCCAGTTTAATCATATATAATACATGCTTTCCCAGAAGAATCATTAGATGCAGTATTGAATCTGTGTGCATATTTTCAACGCACAAAATAAAATTACGTGCAAAATAATTTTATTGTTTTTGCACAAGTGATACATTTTGACACGCAATTCTTCTATATTAGTATCTTTTGACATGTAAACTCTTCCAAAATATACAGTCAAACCTATCCTTTGTTTCCAAACAGATGTCACAACAAAGGTTATTTGTCAGTCCGTTTCTTTATTTCTTCTAAAATGACACTAGTTCTATGCACAGTACATATTTAAAACCTATTTTAATTTACAAATTTTGTATTTTATGCATTTTCATGAATATCCTTTTCCATGGAACGTTTTTTTTCCCCAATTTCTCTAACCATTTCTAACAAAAATTTAGAAATGTATCATCTGTTGTTAAAATATTGCTTAGAATAGCGGTGCTACTTCTGATATACCTTTCTGTGGGGTAAATTGTTTTCAGTGCGGTAGGAACATTATGTGTACAACCATTTACCATCATTGCAAGCCATTTGTTGATAAATCATCATATGCATTAAAACGATTTGGTATCTCTGCATGTGTATGGTCAGTTACAATCAGTGATTATTTCTTCTAACTGAAAATGTTGTGGACTACCTGATCAAACTTTAAATACATTTCATTGTTTCTTCATATCTTTGTCCGTAGAACTTGTTTAGTTTCTTGATATCCCATCATGAACAGCTTTCCATAAAAGGGAAAATAAGCTTTATAAAATCATGCGGGAAACAATGTTACTACATTTGAAAAGTTCAATTTTGAACTTCTTAAGTGTTTTAGTGTGTTATCTATCTCTATATCGTACTTGGAGAACCTACAAAATAGTATAAAGATGTCTTTCATAAAGAGTAGATACAAAAATGGTACAAACAAAATGTCACAAGTTTGATCTGTACGAAAATGGCACAATTTGTGGTTATGCACGTATGACTTTATTGATACACTGTTTTGCCCAACAGACAGGGTAGGTTACTCTTCTTTAGACGGTTACCCCTACCACACTATGTACTGTCGTTAGGTTTCGAATTTCTGTCATCTCTGTCTACAGAGTTTTATCATTTAGTTGAACTGCATGGAAGGAGCTATTTTAATTCATGGTAAATCGATATGTGGTAGAAAGATGCTGTTGGACTTTAGGCCTACGTATTGTAGGGTTGAACTTTTGATAGAAAGTGGGGGACAACTTTATCATTGGAACAGCCAAGATGCATTACATGGAAGAAAACACGCACAAGATTCGGTCAGTCAGTCTGCAAAAGTAAATGTGAGTTTGTTTTGTTCCCCAGACGTTTTAAATTCATAGCAATACACTATTATTCGCAGTAAAAGGTAGGTCGAGGATTAGTGATAGCTTTTGAATCGATTCCGAACTTTCGCAAAACAGAATTTAGACGTAGATCTAGATCTAGTTCTTTGAAAGGCATGCAAGATGGCCGAGCTGCCTTGTTCCTCATATTACATGATGTAGACTACAAAGTGCACTTCGTGCAATGTCAATACCAGGCAAATACTGATTGATTAATTAACGGCCAGCGTCTATCATAGATAAGCCCAGATATAACAGCATGATGTAAAAGATTTAACAGAAATTGCCAACTGTTCGCTTATAGGCCTACATAATAAATGTACATTAGTTGACCGTGTTTTTCATATCACTATTGCTCAGTGCTGATACCATTTTTTTCCTTTAAAGAAAAGAATAATTTTAGAAAAAAAGTAACCATGGGGCGTGGGTGGTGGTGGTGGAGTGAACATCTTAAAATCTTGCAAGAGAAATCCGTGGCAAGAAGCCTGCGTATTAATTACATTAAACTGACCATTACTTGAATTAACACAGTCTTGAACTGTAGGCCAAATCATATTCAGCATAAAAATCCTGCACACGCAAAGACAAGAGCTTTACGGAGAATATCGGTTGATAAATGTAATCGTCTTACAATTTGTGCGATGTAGATCCAGTCAAACACGGTCCAAGTCGTTTAGGTCTCTCTTGAGTCTGCAGATTATGAACAGGAATAGGCGCCTGAGTCTGCAGATTATGAACATGAATAGGCGCCTAAACTTTATTGCTTCACACTAATTTAACCCAAAGAGTAACCCTTGTCCAACCCCTAGCACGCATTCTTCGAGCTGTAACCCTTGTCCAACCCCTAGCACGCATTCTTCGAGCTGCGATCAATTCACGGAGAAAAAAACAACAAAAAAAAACCAAGAATGAGGTTTTTGGATTAGTCTAGTGTTAGGACTAAGGTCGATTACATTGTGTCTCAATGCAAAAATTATTGAGAGAGCCCAGCTACACCAAAATATATCGCAGAATGTTTGAACATCTCGATAAACAACTGGGAAATAATTGTAAGATATTTAAACTTAAAGATTTTTGCTGATGTCTCTCTCTCTGTGTCTCTGTCTCTCTGTCTCTTTCTTTCTTTCTCTCTCTCTCTGTCTGTCTGTCTGTCTGTCTGTCTGTCTGTCTCTGTGTCTGTCTCATAAATAAATAAATAAATAGAGAAATAAACAAATAGATAAGTGAATAAATAACAATTGTCATATTCCAGTTAAAGACAAGGAGATTCATGCACGTGGCATTGACCACATTTTACATTTTCTCTCATTCAGTCTCGTTTAAAAGATGTTTTTAAGACATGTTTTTACATATCCACGAAAGATGTTGTGTGTGTGTGTGTGGTGTGTGTGTGTGAGACAAAAAGCGTTGGTAAGATTTTCTCGGCTGTTTCTGGATAGATAGTTACCATTACCAGTTCATGGGTAGAAAAAAATATTAACTGTTGAGAAGTAATGAAAGTATAAGTTTGGAAATCATGGTACTAAAGTTCAAGATCACACACACACCACACACACACACACACACACACACACACACACACACACCCACACACACACACACACAACACACACACACACATACACACACACATGCACACGCACACATACAGACATATACATACACAAAGCTTAATTAAAATCAGTATATATTGAGAAGGATGTGTTGATAGCACTTTCTCGGGAACTTCTGACAGTGAGATGACAGTCTACCACGTCAATTCTTAATACATATGATGCTTCTTCAAGATCATAGTGACCTTCAAAATTACAAAATCTGGATTTTATGTAAGAATTGTCCGTAAAAAGGCAAATTTGTTGGAATGACTTGACAGTTTTGTTTGTTAGTTGTTTTTGATGTTTCACCATTTCTTCTCATGCTTTTTAAAGTTTTTATTCTTGCTGAAGCTATTTTTTGGTGGTATTTTTTGTCTTTGTTGTCGTTGAGTGGGGCAAGTTGGATGGGCTCTTTTGAACAGTGTAAGCAACACATCCAACACACATAGTAACACTTACCATAAATACACACACACATATATATATATACACAAACATATATATAATTATACATATACACACACACGCATATATATAATATATATACATACATGTATGAATATGCATCTATTTATTCATCCATTATTGCATAAGCCTTGGCCAACATACATATCTGTATGCATATCCACGCATGCACAACTACGTGTGGGTGTATGCATATAAAACGATTAGATATAAACAATATATTGAAAGACTTGATTGGATTGGATTGCATTGGATTTTTTTTTTTCTTCTTCCTTTTTTTTATCTCCTCGGCCCTCTGGGAAATACCATTGCCATATTGCTGTGCCACACATTACCCTCCTTTGATTTATTTATTTATTCATTTATTTATTTGTTTGTTTGTTTGTTTTCATGTTGCATTGTTTACTCGTGAAAGTGGATTTTTCCCTGCAGTATTTTGCCATGGACAACTCATCAGCAGCAGATTTTGACCGTGCATTCTGTGGACCTCGGTTAACGTTGCTCTCAAAATAAAGCATCCAGACTACCATGCAAGGCTTAGTGGAGGATGAAAGGAGTGGTGGGTGGAGCACAGAAAATCCCTGTCCGACCGCGAATCGAACGCAGAACTTCTTACTTGCCAGGCAGGTGATTTAACGAACTTGATCACCACTCTGGTACGTGCATTGCTGTGCTTTGTATTTTACGCTATTTTCATCCTATGCATCTTAAACGTCCTTGTAAGTTATGTCATTGGCTGGCATACGGAAACATGAAAACGCGCAGCGTCCGTGCCCACCGGGGAATATGCGGACTGTGCTGCAACATACCGCCTGCACAATGTGGGCAAAACAAAAATGCCTAAAGCATCTGGAATAAACAAAACAAAAAACAAAACAAAACAAAACAAAACAAAACAGCAACAACAAAAACAACAACAACAAAACCAAAAACGTAAAAACGGATGTTTAAAAAAATTCTCAGGTTGTTCTTTTGTTTCTTTTATTGTCAATTCGCACATTTAATTGCGGACAATTTCTTGTGTACTCCGTGAAATGAAACCTTGATTGAATTAGTGTTTTGAGCCTATCCAGTGATTAGGATAAGCTGATGATATTATTGATTCTGCATGCTTTCTGTATTCCATGTAAGTGGAGGAGGTTACATTATGGCCATTGTTGATTTGCACTGGACGTATACGACGATTGCCAAATGCGATGGATCTTGTAAAAATGATTCAAAATAACATTTCTCCATGCCTGTCTGCCTGTATTTTTCTCTCGCTCTCTCACCTTCCCCGTCTCTCTGTGTTTCCTAACGTGATATTGATAGTATTTGTTTGTCCCTGTGCTTTGACAATAGTTTTGTAAAGTAGGCTTGGAGAGTTTGACCTTTTCTTGTAGGTTTTGAAATTTGGGCTATTTTTTCTTTTCTTTTTTTTCTCTTCTCTTTTCTTTTCTCTCTCTCTCTCTCTCTCTCTCTCTCTCTCTCCTCTCTCTCTCTCTTTTTGATGATACATATAGCTCTCTGTCTCTGTTTCTTTTGTTTTTCTCTTTTATTCCCTCTTACCTCGCCCCATCCGTCTGTTTGAGACACAGACACACACACACACACACACACACACGCACACGCACACGCACACGCACACGCACACGCACACACACACACACGCACACACACGCACGTGCTCGCGCGCGCACACACACACACGTACACTCATAAGAGCATGTGCATGTGCGTGCGAGGCGCACCAAGCCATTATTCTGAACATCCCCACCCTTTTAACTTAGCATATATATAAAACGAGGAAGGAAATAGGGAAGGAGAAAAGAGAGGAGGGGGTCGCCGTGCAAACCCTACTCTATCTTGGAAGAGCATCCAAACGTAGATGAAAACAAGATTGTACAGCCATCCTGACGATCACATTGTTTACGTCCTTTCAAGTACGCTTTGTGTATGTGCTAAAATGAAAATAGTCCAGCGTACATCAAATTGATATTATTGTGTCAGACATACAGATCTAACCGATTTATTTTCGGTCCGAATTTTCTCGGATGCGTGAACGAGTTTTCTGACCCACACTGTGCAGGTGTTTTGTTGATGAGCAGTCCACAGGCTCCGTCTTGTTTAGGCGTGGGTGCTGGGCGTTTACGTGTTTCCATTTAATATTGACATGTCTTACACAATCTTTAACGTATGTAGTTGATAGTCTGCGTGCGTATATTATATACACAAGGGGAGTTCTGGAGCTCCTGCACATATATAATATATTGACGTTGACCTGAGAGATTGGGAAAAGAATCTCCATCCTTTACCAATCAGATGGTATCCGGCAGATTCGAACCCAGACCTTCGAACTGGAAGTCCAATGTCCTAATTACTCGATCTCGCCCGTCATATTTAAGTCAGATCTGTCAATACACGATTCTACTCTTTAACTTCGTCGAACATATTACCGGTATTAAGTTAAATCTGAGTCACATTTACATGTTATTCTGTAGCAATGTCAGATACATCAGTAATTTGTTCAAGAGGAATTCTTTGCCTTAAGTCTGCGCAGAAACCTTTGCACTGGCAAGGTCTTGAAATAGGGAGGGGGGGGGGGAGGGCAGGAAAGGGGCCCATGAAAGACTAAGCTGATAGTACCAGAATGAATGAAACATTGAGATAGGCAGCGAACAGGCGGGTTTTTATGTTAGCAGTCTGGGGTTGAACTCAAGATATCACATCTCGAGTCCACAACTCTATTATCAGAGCCAGCCAGCCTGCTGTTGAGAGAGAGAGAGTGAGAGTGAGTGAGTGAGTGAGTGAGTGAGTGAGTGAGTGTGAGAGAGAGAGAGAGAGAGAGAGAGAGGGGGAGAGAGAGAGAGAGAGAGAGAGAGAGAGAGAGAGAGAGAGAGAGAGAGAGAGAGAGAGAGCTGTTGCCCACCTGAGGGTTGAACCAGAGAAGCTCTACTTTCTGTGGTTGAAACCCCTCACTCACCCCCACCCCATATGTTATCAGCATGGCGCTCTAACCAGCTGAACTGACGGACCCCCACATCAAACAGATGTTCAATATTAAGTTGAATCTGAACCAATTTTACAGAAAACATTATAGCATTGTCAGACATGTGACCGATATTAAGTGAATCTGAGACTGATAGTCAGACATGTGACCAAAATTAATTTAAATCTACGTCAGATTTATACGATTACACTCGGTATTGTCAGACATGTGACCAATTCTAAGTTAAATCTGAGTTCGATTGTCAGATGTGTGGACGATATTAGAATGAGTCTAAGTCAAATTGTCAGACATGTGACCAATATTAAGTTAAATTTGAGTCAGATTTATATGATTATTCTTAGCATTGTCAGACATATGGCCGATTTTAAGTTGAATCTGAGTCAGATTGTCAGACACGTGGCCACTGTCAAATAGCAATCTAGTCAGATTATCAGACTTGTGGTTAATATTAAATTAAATCTGAGTCAGATTGTCACACATGTGACCAATGTTAAATCAAATTTGAGTCAGATTCTTAGACATGTGACCAGTTTAAAGTTACAGATGAGCCAGATTGTCAGACATGTGACCAGTATTAAGTTAAATCTGAGATGGATTGTCGGACATGTGACCAGTATTAAGTGAAATCTGAGTCAGATTGTTCGATATGTGACCAGTATTACGTTAAATCTGAGTCATATTCTCAAATATGTGACTAGTATTTAATCAAATCTCAATCAGATTGTTATTCATACATATGATCATTTTTTAGTTATGTATAAGTCATATTGTCAGACACGTGGCCACTGTTAAATTAAACCTGAGTCAGATTGTCAGACATGTGGCCAGTGTTAAAGTTGAGTCAGATTGTCAACATATGGTCAATATTAAATTTGAGTCAAATTGTCAAACACATGGCCAATGTTAAATTAAATCTGAGTCAGATTGTCAAACACATGGCCAGTGTTGAATTAAATCTGAGTCAGATTGTCAGATACGTGGCCACTGTTAAATCAAATCTGAGTCAGATTGTCAGACATGTGGCCAATGTTAAGTTAAAATTTGAGTCAGATTGTCAGACAAGTGACCAATTTAAAGTTACAGCTGAGTCAGATTGTCGGACATGTAACCAATATGAAGTTAAATCTGAGTCAGATTGTCGGACATGTGACAGTATTAAGTTAAATCTGAGACAGATTGTCGGACATATGACCAGTATTAAGTTAAATCTGAGTCAGATTGTTCGATATGTTACCAGTATTAAGTTAAATCTGAGTTAGATTCTCAAATATGTGACCAGTATTAAGTAAAACCTCAGTCAGATTCTCAGACATGTGACCAGTATTAAGTTAAATCTGAATCAGATTGTTAGACATGTGACCAGTATTAAGTTAAATCTGAGTCAGACTGTCAGACATGTGACTGATATTAAGTTTAATTTGAATCAGATTTCCAGACATTTATCAGCCAGGTATTAAAAAAAAAAGACCACGTTCACTCGACTTCCTTACAATTAAATTGTATCCAGATATAATCATGTTGTTGTGTTACTTTTCGACCTTTTTCTGACAGTACAGACATTGTTCACTCCAAGAGTTAGGAAAGTTATGAAACGCCCATATTCAGCTTTCTCGTTCTCCTTTCCACCCGCAGATTGGGGAAGTGAACATTATTGAGCTTTCTCATAAGGACATTTTATCACACTTAATCAGATTTCTGTTTTATAATCAAGTTTCTGTTGTGTTCGCCATATTTCTCCCTCTTCTTCCACGTGTCTGTTGTTCAGGCCTGTTTATTCTGCTTTCTGTATATCTGTTCATATTCATTTATTTCCACTGACTTAACAATGGCCAACTGATAATAAGATTGTTTGTCTCAGAAGGAGCTATGGGCTTGATGTGAACGTAAAGCCGGTTGACTGTGACTGGGAAGCAGTCGATGCCTATCTGACGGTATACTAACGCCACACGCCGCTGTGTGTCAAGTCGCAGCACTCGTTAGATCCTTCTCCATTGTCGTCACTCCAACAACTGCCCTCCACCACTATCATCACCACAAAGCCACCACCACGTCCCCAACTCCCTGCGCCGACAAGCCCGGTCCATGTGGTGTCGCCAACTGTGGCAGGCAGCAGGGCGAGTGCCTGGGAAAACGTCAATAGCCCTCCACAATTGTCCGGCACCCCTCCCACTTGCAGTGACAGGCACCCCGTTATCGGCCTTCTCCATCGGCTTTGATTGGGTAGGCGGAGCCAGACGTTGGGGGATTGCGGCTCATTAATCGTATTACAGTTCCCTCCTCCGCCAATCAGCGATGCCTGTCGCGCTTGTCATTGGCCTAATACACGGCGAAATGATTATTGTGCGATTAGGAAGACGGATGGCACTTGGTGTAGCGGTACAAGAGAGGAGTGAGACACACACAGGACTGAGAGTGGCAAGTGACGAGTAGGGGCGAAAGAGAAAGAGAGGGAGAGAGAGAGCTGGGAAAACACTGACACTCGACACTCACTCACACTTCTTGTTCGCTGTGCTCCAAGATACTGCTGATCCCCTTCGTTTTACTTGTGTGCAACAACAAGTCAGCATCACGGCCCTGGTGGTTCCTACAGCCCAGGCGAGAAAATGTTTTGTCTACGTTGATTATTACCTTTTTCTTTCTTCCTTTTCACACGTAATTTATTTATGGGACAGTTAAGAAATTGTTTCTTAAGTTTCGCGCACTAACGATGATGTCGCAGCCTTGTGTGGTTGTAGTGCTCAGCTGATCCCTATCGTCGTAGTTTTTACTGTGTGGAACAACAAACTAATGAGACATACACGTGTACTACTGCTATATACACCTGACCTGACGCCGCTACATTTTTGGGCGGAACGTCATCGGTCAATCAAAGCAACTTACAGATAATAGAATTTATTCCCGTGATTTAACATCGGATGTAACCCAACTTTTACATTGTAAGTTTTTGTTTTTTAGACAGCTTTCATGGACTCTGCTTGACTTTTCCCCATCATCTTCACCTTGTGGCAAAATTGTTCGGAGCTCCTGTTTCACATTTTGCTTGTTTTTCGTACAGTTACAGATATTTAAAGCCTGATCACATGAAGATGGCGCCAATCAACTTTTCCAGAAGGATCTAATCAACAACGAATTACAGGACCCTGAACCAGATAAGTTTCGGTTTTCACGAGTGCAAAGTGCCCCTCACGTCTATGTGCAAACATGTCGGACGACGAACATACTCCCGACAGCAAGGCCTCCAGCCCACCCCCACCCCCTGTCCCCGCCAAGCCCTCGTTCTCCATCAGCAGCATCCTTGGTCCCTCCAAGGAGGAGGAGAAGTCCCAGGACTCGGGCAGCGAGGGAGAGGGGGCAGAGGACAAGGGCGAGTTGGCGTCACGGTCCAGAGATGCTGTGGTATTCAGCTTGGCGGACATTTATTCCAAGTTCCAGGTGTACGCTGCTGCCGCTGACTCCAGGCTCACGGCCCGGGCTTTCAACCAGTGGTACCCCTGGTATCCGGCCGCTGCCATGCTCCACCCGGCTCTGGACTACCCGGGTAAGCCGCTCAGTTGCCCTGTGTTGTTGTGGTTGTTCATCATCTTTATTCGTTTCATAGATGTTTGATCTGTGTCAGCACATCAGCAAATACACAGAGAAACTCCATTACATCAATCATACACGAAGACAAGAATGTAATTATTCTATACATCATACAATAAAAATCAGTCAGTGTTGTCTGTTGGTGTTTGGTGTTTGGTGTGTGTATTTGGTTTATGTCTTATTTGTGTGTGTGTGTGTGTGTGTGTGTGTGTGTGTGTGTCTGTATTTGTGTATGTGTGCGTGTGTGTGTGTGAGGGCCGAGTGGCGAAGGAGATGCATATCATGTGTCTTCATGTGATGATATTTGATCAAAAAGACAACTCTAAGTAATTAAAATTGGTGATGAAAGCATTGACATATTTTGCAACTAGATATTATTGTGTTGACTTTAAGTTGCAATTTTTTAAAAAAAGCCAAAAGCATGGACAGGAATAAGCGCTTTTCTCTCTCAAAACAGCATAGACGGGTAATACTGTTGATAGAAGTAGAAAATTTTATAATGAACACTTTAATGACACTACATTCTATAATTCAGGAAAGAGCCAGAGAGAGAGCAAGCAGTCATTTTTAACGTATAAAATATTCAGACCCTATGCCATAACAAATTTAAATACAAGAAAGTTATATATTATTACATCATCATCACTATTAACAACCACCACATGAAGAACATCAAATCAACAATTAACAATGGCATTAACAGCAGTGACAACAATAAGACCAACAGCAACAACAAAGCAATAACAAACCACAATTATCGAAAAATGGAACATATTCTTATTGCCATTAAACCACATAATACCGTCTGTGACAGCCAAGCCTTTACCTCTACCGCCCTTGCGAAAAGAAACTGCAGTCTTCCCCTCTTCAAAAGGCTACAAAATAAGCAAGAAACGAGCACATACCAAAGGAACACATTATGCAAGAAAGACTAATCACATTAGTGAACACAGTAAGAGAAAAAAACTACAAGAAGATAAAACACGCAAACAAAAACCCAGAAACATAACCACAAATAAAGCAAAAACATCGGCAACATCCCCGTCCTCCTTTACAATTGGAAGTTGTGTTTCTTCGTGTGTGTGTGTGTGTGTGTGTGAGAGTGTGTGGTGTGTGTGTGTGTGTGTGTGTGTGTGTGTGTGTGTGTGTGTGTGTGTGTGTGTGTGTGTGCGCGCGCACGCGCTACAGCTAGTTATTCCGAAGTAAACCCAGTATATATTGGAAACACAATTTGAGATAACTTTTCTATTTAGTTGTGACTTCACCGTGTATCGACATACGAACTTTTTATTTAGGTGTGACTTCATTTTCTACCGACACACGGAAGGATTAAAATAATGTAGAGCGACTCAACTCGCAGAATAAAGGGACAGAAGGCAAATCGAAACGAAGCAATGCAAAACAGTTATCATACAAACTAAAA
>CM060307.1:66966904-66979404 GCA_030674185.1 Monoplex corrugatus
ACACACACACACACACACACACACACACACACACACACACACACACACACGCGCGCGCGCGCGCGCACAGGTAGCTCTCCACTGTCATCCCCACTTTTCCTAAGGCAATTTTCTACAAGAAGTAAATCGACACCATAATGTTCCGAACTCGGTTTTAGCAGGTCTTTCGGTTACCCACCCGCTTGCTGTGTCATACAGTTGATCAGTTCACCAGATAAAGAATGGCGGGCTTAATGTAATACTAGTGCCTAAGATTTGCCAGCTTTTGGGTAAAAGGAAGAAGAATGTCAGTGACAGTTTTGTCTTCAGTGGTCGAGTATTTACAGATGGAAAAATCCAGCCCATACAGAGGGAAAACAGCATTACCTGCATTGGTAATCGTAAAGATAAACAACTAAATCACCAGGACTTAACCTTCTTGGAAATGGAGCCCCTGGCAGCAATTTCTTTTCCATTATATATATATATATATATCTATATGTATATCTGTTGTCCCAGTTTCTGCATCCTAGTTTCTGCTCCATATCATCGGCGTTGATCCCACGCCTCATATTCCAATTCCACAACACAACACCACCCCCATCTTTTTTTTCTGTATAACTTCGGTGGCAGTATCGACACTCTTGTTTTGTTAGTCCATTTATGTTTTGATTTTGTTTGTTTTGGTTATATTCTTGCTGACACAATTGTTGACGGTCTTTTGGTTGTTTGGATGGTCGGTCTCCGATTTCCCTCTTCCCCTCTCTCTTCTCCATCATGCTTCCCAATGTCTTCATATCACCACCCCCATTCTTTTTTTTTTTTTTAAATCTTCAGTAGCATTGTCATTTTGTCAATCCACTTTTGATGTATTAGCTTGTTTGTTGTGATTATGTGTTTATTGACTTAATTGTTTATTGGTGGGTTCGTTAGTTGGTCTCCGCTTTCCGTCTTCCCTTCTCCCTTCGTCTGTGCCTCCTTCTGTCTTTGTCTCTGGTGTTGTTGGGTCGGTGATTGTTTTGATTTTCTGTTGTTCCGTGTATGCTCACGAGAACAGCAGTCCTGACAATCAGCATTTTTTTTTTATTCTTTTAAAAGAATATAGTTTAGCACTTTTATAAAGTTTATTTATATAACCCACTCTCTCGCTTTATCAGAAATGACCACCATAAACAGCTAAATAGAGTCAGTGTCTGAGAATGGCCAACTTTCGTGTAAGATTAAAGCAACAATGACTTCCGCTTGTGTAGATGCTTATCTTGTGGGTAAACGCTTTTGTCTTCTGTGCTAGCTCGTATTACACAGAGACATGAATCTTTTTGTTACTATACTAAAGCAATCTGGAACTGTCAGTCCCGTCCCAGGTTGACTGTGTCTTTGAATTGCTATAGTTCTCTGTCCACCCGCACAATTCACCGGACTAAACATAAGAATCAGACGTTTGTTCTCTTGCGTAGTTTGCTTCTTTCTATGCGCGCTATGAAAAAAAATCAACTGTTTGTTGTGTTAGCTAGTTTTGGTCTATCTGTACGTTTACGCTGATATTACCTCCACTTGCTTTTATTCTGTGTTTCAAGAAATATACGAGCATGTGCGTGCGTGCATGCGTGTGTGATTGTGTGTCTGCGTGCGTGCGTGCGTGTATGTGTGTGCGTGTGCTTGTGTGTGTGCGTGCGTACGCATCAGAAAGTATATATATCTGTATGTTTTAGGGTGCATAACTGGCTCATCTCTCTCTCATGATTATGTGTGTGTGCATGCATGCGTTCGTGCGTGCGTGTATGCGTGCGTGCTTGTGTGTGTGTGTGTGTGTGTGTGTGTGTGTGTGTGTGTGTGTGTGTGTGTTACTGTGTGTGTGTGTAGTTTTCGTGGAAAGAGGAGGATCAGATTGTGAACTGGTGCCTCTCTCCGTATCTGCCTGCCCGTTTATAAATGATCGCTGCTTAGCTTTTTTTTCATTTTTTTTTCATTTTAGGTATTTGCTTTGTTTTTCTTTTTTGTGCTAGTTTATCTGATTGTTGATTGGTTGTATTTTGGATTATTCTGTCCCTTTCTCTCTCTCTCTTTTTCTGTCACTTCAGATTTATGGTTGGTATGTTTTTGTGTCCATATACGAATCAAGCGCTTTGGTCTATCTTAATATTAGTGTTTGCTTTTTCACAAAGGTATCATTATAGCTTTTGTGACGTTTCATATATAACCCACCTACTTGCCCTGTCCAAGAATGACTCATATCTAAGAAATTTTAGTACTATCTTGTGTCCAAAAATTTACAGACTATTGTCTAAGCATGCCAAGCAGAGCATTGCAATAGTGTCAACGAACTGTCAGGTTTTGTTTAAGAAGAAGAATGGATTCTGGTGGTGTATGTTGGTAACATTTTGTCTTCTCTTCAGTGGTGGTTGGTATAACCACTCCTGGCATTGTCAGTCCTGTCCGGACTGATATAAGTTGGATTATGCTTTTGGGGACCCTAGCTGATATTTGTCTTTTGTTCCCACTTGGTGTCTGTTTGTCTGCGAACCTGATATAACTCTCTGAATACATGTACTACGAACGATTGGTTTTGTGATTGGCATACTTCTTTCTGTGCGTCTAGACTGTCCTCTTGTTCTGATTTGGTACTGCTCCAAGCCCACCAAAGTGTTAGTCACATTTTCCCTGTTATTACTATCACCATAGTCATTATTATTATTATTATTATTATTATTAGTATGTAGTAGTAGTAGTAGTATTACGATGGACAAAGAGTAATTGGATCTTGTAGCGTCCACACACACACACACACACACACACACACACACACACACACACACACACACACACACACACACACACACACACACACACACACATACATGCATACGGGGAGAGAGAGAGAGAGAGAGAGAGAGAGAGAGAGAGAGAGGAGAGAGAGAGAGAGGAGAGAGAGAGAGAGAGGGATTAGGCCAACCGTCCTTTTCATGGGGGAAAAATCACGAGAGAGACATTGTTGTTTAACATGCAATTGAATACAAAATCAACACAAATCAATGTACTATACATGGGAATATGTTGTAGACAACTAATATAGAAAGTGAGAAAGAGAGAGGTGCATCGGTAAGAATAAATCTGTTAAGTCTGGCGTTTATGAAAACAAAGTGTGATTCGGTAACTGTATCTGTCTTTAAATCTGGCTGTAAAAAACCAAAGTTATTTCAAATGTTTGGTGTTTTTTTTGATGGAGAGCTGACGACCGGAAGAGTGAATAAACATGATGCGGTTAAAATTTTAGGGGGTGGGTAGGTGGGTAATCGGGCGTCCCAGTGGTCCAAAAACTAAGAAATGCCTCATCAATGGGTTATTGGTTTTTATATTCCTTCAGTCAGTCTTCAGTCAGTCTTTGGTTGGTAGAGTGAAGTGTTGACTAACCTGTGGTATAGTACATGTACAAGGAGAGAATTATTTTGTGCTTTCTTAAATCTATTCATTTGCGTATCTGTTTTGTTCAGGTTCATATTGCTTATGGCTCAGCTGATTACTAGAGCCATATCTGTTTAGTTAACATATCCTTGGCTTGTAGTACTGAATGAGCGTGCCATAACAGTGGCTTGAAAAACGGAAATAATAGGTTACGAAGGATATCTTGGACATTTATCACTTTATGACTATAAGTAGACCATGTACAAAATCAGATTAAATACTTGGAGAGGTTTTTACGACAGGATAATGACTATCTTCAAGTCCCTGTTATTCATGCATTTAGTGCAAAATCTGTAGTTTCAGAGAAGGAAGAATTTTAATACAGCTAAACCGTCTAAGAAGGTAATTATCTTCATGCCCCCCAACACTCACACATTTCGATATGATAATTATAAAACTATAAAAATCGTCTTTGCATGGGGGGAAATACACATTCACACACGCGCGCGCACATACACACACACATACACACACACGCACCCACACACACGCACCCACACACACACGCACGCACACACATGCACACGCATGCACACACACACACACACACAGTGACGCCACACACACACCACACACACACACACACACACACACACACACACACACACACACACACACGAATACACACAAGACAGATAGACACACATACACGGACAAACACAGACGGACGGACAGACAGACAGACGGACAGACAGACAGACAGAGCAGACAGACAGACTGTTAATAATTGATACATGGAGAAGGAAATCGTTTTTAGGGGTTAAGGATAAAATGTACATGCATGTATCCTGATTTGTTGTTCTGTGTCCGTCAGCGCCTTAGGATACCGCCCATAGTTTATGGAGTACTATCCCTACTTATTGTTTCTTTACTGCGATATAATCACATGACTATCGTCCCTAGAAAAGGAGGTATTTTCTTGCTCTATGTTTTCGTTCCTGGATTATTTGTTCCTATTTAGCTGTCTTTAGTACTTTATTGTTCTGCATATACACACTATAGTACGGTATGAGTTGGGTATTATAATTATTAATATTAATTATTATTAACGTTATTGATATTTTGTTGTTGTTGTTATAATTACCAACTAGTCATCCAAACCACACACAACCACCACACACACACATACACACACACACACACACACACACACACACACACACACACACACACACACACACACACACACACACACACACACACACACACACATATAATATATATGTTATATATATATATATATATATTATATATATATATATATATATATATATATATATATATATATATATATATATATATAGATATGTGTGTGTGTGTACAAAGGCAGGACTCTCAGTTTAGAATGAATAATAATAGACTGATGAAGGTTAAAGAGATCGAATAATGGCACAATGATAGGATTATATGGTGAACATGTACTTATACATTTATTTACTTATTATTATTTTTTGTTGTTCAACCAGTGCTGTTAGGGTTTATCAGGTAGTGTTGGCTTCTGGAATACATGCACCTATGTTTGAATTTTTGCTTGTTCGTTTGAGTGTTTCCGCATTAACGCCGTTACTGTATGTCCCCATCCTTCAGCACGTTATTAAAATGTGGGGCCTACAGAGGTCAGTTTGATGCTTTGTTTTGTCTATTGATCAGAATCGCGTGAGCACATTAAGGATTATTATGCGTAAGCTTAGGCTACGACTTTGTGTCTCGGAATCAATATTGTAGTTTGTCTAAATCTTTGCATACTAACTGTCTGATCCCGGAAAAACCAGATTTGAAAGGGCTGCTTTCGCTATGTGATGATTTATGAGTGCGGCGATGACAGAACAGTCACGTTGCTAATATAAAAACTAAAAAAGTAATAGAACAACAAGTGTCTTAATTATGGCTCAGTTTAGATGAGCTGATAGATGTATTACGTGGTTTGGGAAACGAAGAGCCACGCTTTCGTGATATGATACACCGGTACCTTGATACAAAGATCATTATTGCTGGTAATATTGCATTGTTTGTCTGTGTTTCCACAATAGTGCAGCGCTTCAATTTTTAAACACAGAATGTCTTTCTGTTGATCAGCACTTCTGCAAGCGTGCGTGGTCGATGCTTATGTTTGAGGCGTTTGTCCTGAATATTTTTATATCATGATCTTCTTTTCACTTAGCTTATGGAATTATCCGCACGTTGCTCTGTCTTCTTGAACAGACTGACACGGACACCATTGATCCCGATAAACTGTTATATGTGTGGATAATTTTAATTATTTTGCTGTTTTTCTTGATTGTAATTTTTGGCTGTTGTCGCGGGAGAAAAACCCAGGTCCACCAGTCTGTCTGTCGGTTCGTCTGTCACTGACTTTTTCTCGGATGATATGATATATGACTTTTTGTTTAGTTTTGTGTTTGCCACCTGTGAGTCTTGATTTGTTTGTTTGTTTGTTTTGTTTTTGTTTTCAAAAACAACCATTCTGTGAGTCACTAGTTACACTACTCACAACTCGATAAATCAATCAATCAAATGATCAATCAGTATATCTATAGATGCCTACATCAAGGTTCCAACACACCGACTGCGGGCGATTGTGTGTTGTGGCGTTAACGATGGTCTACCATGTGGCGGCTGTGGCCGTCGCTCCCCGCCTCAAACTGGCACCGTCAATCACAGACGAGGGGTGTGGCCTAGGAGTGATCGATATCTCTTGCCAGTGCCAGAGTCTCACCTTCCCCTTCCACTCTCTCCCAACTCACCCAAACCACTGTCCATTCAGGGAAGGATGAGGCTCTTGACAAACGATAGCCACAAGCACGCGCAGAATAAAGCGCGTGCGACCTTGTGACCTGCCCCGGCGCTTGCGCAGTCGCGGAGCTCGATTCCGAATGGCTACAATCACGGTTGTAAAAAAGAACAACAACAAAAAAGTATACTTTATACTTGCTGGGCAAGTGTGTGTGTGTGTGTGTGTGTGTGTGTGTGTGTGTGTGTGTGTGTGTGTGTGTGTGTGTGTGTGTGTGTGTGTATGTGTGTGCGTGTGTGCGTGTGTGTGTGTGTGTGTGTTCATTTGGTGCTTCCCGGTCGTTTGTTTACACGATTTTATCCGTGTTTACGCTCTGATATTTGTTGTCTGTAGCTGGTGTGAATGGATTTTGTGATGTTGTTTTTCTTTCTGTTTGGCTGAATATTGCAACCAAATTATCGTTGCGTGGGCATTTACGCAACATTTACCGTAAGATACTTACAGTGATGATAAGGGTGAAGACGATATATGGTTGTGATAATGTGATGCTGATGATGATGACACTGTTGGCGAAAATGACGATGCTATAATGACGAGAACGACATTGATGAATAAGTGATGTTAACGATGTTCAGGCTGCCGCTGGCAGCGATGCTAATTTTTCTTTATATTTTTCTGGCATTCGTTCTTGAGCTTGGTTGTCGTCTTCTTTCTGTAGGCTGTATAATAATAGTTCATGCGGCATAAAAGCGGCATCATCGTCATCATCATTAGTATCATTATTCTTATCATTGTTGGTTATGGTAGTACCATAGTGGTAGTAGTTGAAGCAGCAGCAGTAGTTTCAGTTCCTCGAAATAATTCCATATGCACTGCAGCCTTTGATATCATGTGATGGAGAAGACCTCCATTAATCATAGCATAAGCTTTAAGCCTGCACATAAGCCGTGTGAGTTGGCAAGGTCTAGATGTCTTACCTGGCGTTTAGGGTTTGTGTTTGTATCAGTCTGCCATTGAAACAGTCTTGGCTATGTTGTAATGACATGTGTATCTATATCTGTAACGTTAAGAAACCAAACCAAACCAAACCAAACCAAACCAAACCAAACCAAACCAAACCAAACCAAACCAAACCAAACCAAACCCAACCCAACCCAACCCAACCCAACCAAACAAACCAACCAAAAAACAAAGAGAAAAACCAGAAACGGATAAAAACACAACCAGCATCTGAGTATAAATTTATCTCACCAACATTACCAACATCTTATATAATCAACTGGAACCCCCGGTCCCCCCCCCCCCCCTCCCCGGTCAATCAATACATCATAGCCTCATCTGCCCACCAACATGATTGAAATAACGTCTCCATTATCGTAGCTCCTTCAGTCCATCCTCCACCAACGGTAAGCAAACAAGCAAACCAACATCGCTACCGCCGACACATATCTACATCACGACACCAGAAAACAGTACACATAATCAAGCAAGTAAACTAAACAGAACAACTACAAATAATACACGCCCACGCACACAAACACACACACGCACCTACGCACGAATGCACAAGCAAACATTACGGCAAACTTAAAAACACACAACCATGCAAACAACAAACAAACAAACAAACAAACAAACAAGCACCGTAACAAATTTCGCCGTTACAACTGACTTTCACACTTCTTCGAATTTCCTCTATCACCGATTCAGGAAAAGTCCAAACATGTTTCATTTCATGCTGTATGGGTGTACTAAAGTTTCTCTTATTGATGATGGTTCATGTTTTTCTTTTAAGGTTAGATTTTCGGCCACTTCTTCTAAGCATGTCTTTTTGAATAAGACCATCCTGGTATGATGACTTCAGATTTTCCAGGGTGCAGATTTAATGTTGCAGTAGCATTACATGAAGTTTGTCGGCACGTTCATTTCCCTTAACACCAGCGTTTCCCGGACAGTAAATCCACATGACTTTTTGTTAATCGATGCTGCTCATTGCTTTGTGCCAGTCTGGGTTTCCTATTCCATTGTGCACTTTTTGAGGTAGGTTGATCGAGTCATTCAGAATGAAGGTTGACTTTCTTTCATTCGATCATAAGCTACAGTACCAGGAACAGCATTAGGGGTAAAAATAGTTGTGCATGTTATCGTAGTGTATTATAGACTTTCCTGGAAAAGCCTGTGCCAATGAATATCGTGATCCTCATGCGTCTGACATTTCTCCTGATTTCAACAGCCCCACACCACAGACAAATGTCCGTGCCAGACAGGACCATCGTCTCCAGAGCACGTTTTACAGTTTTGCTTACTGATCAGAAACGTAAGAAGATCAGCAGTGACCGAATGGGACACCTCTTGAAGACTAGCTCTGGTGCAGCGAAGAGGACTTGATGAAAACCTAATCCTTCATTCAAACTGACCATTTGAGGCGTAACCATGCTTAAACACGACCGTCCCTTCCTCCCAGTTCCAGTGGAAACAAACAAACACACAAACAAACAAACAAACAAACAAACAAACAAACAAACAAACAAACAAACAAACAAACAAACAAACAAACAAACAGTCTCACAAATGTGAACAAGTAAAAGTAGGGCTCACGGAATAGTTCTACGAACAGCGTGAAGAATAAAATGACAATGCATTGTATAAATACATCTATGATACAAAACAGCAAACAGCAGTAACATCGGGAATGATTAGAATGGAAAACAAACAAACAAACAAACAAACAAACAAACAAACAAACAAACAAACAAAAGCAAAAGTTCACAAAAAGGAACACCCAAACACCTCCCCGAATAAAAAACAAACAAACAAACAAGCAAGCAAACAAACAAATAAAAACACGCGTGCGCGCGCGCGCGCGTGTGTGTGAATCGAATCGAAACCAGCACACAAAAAATCACGATCAGCAGCAGCACCATCACCACCATCATCACCACCATCAATAATGATAAAAGCAGTGACAGTCATAAAATGACGACGAAAACAACAACAACATTATTATTGCTATTAATGATGATGATGATGATGATATAATAGTAATGATGATGATGATGAAGATAATAATGATGATAATAATAATAATAATATAATGATGATAAAATACTAATAACAATAATGCAAAAGTTATCTTTAACTTAATCGTTTCAGATGCCTTTTCTTTCATGAAAAATAGCGAGTAGATGTTAGTGAAACTGGAACTAAAAGAAAACATACAAAAGGCTGCGACTATGAAAGTGAAATGTCAGAATGCGTTAAACAAACAAACAAATAAACAAACAAACAAACAAACAAACGGGATTGAACGTACCAAAACAAATAATCTAATCATGTTGTTTGTGATCTTTTCTTTTTCCTTCTGATTCGGTATCATTATGGATATCCTTAGACTACTTTATTAATCTCGGGGAAAATCACCATCGAGAAGTTTTTGCTCTGCCGATGCTATTGTTTAATTTTATTTTATTTTATATACGTTATATTATGCTATTTTTTGTTTGTTTGAATCTGTGCATTGTGTTTTGACATCTAAACAAAAGCATGAAGAATGGGACTCGAAAGAATAGCCACGATGTCGTGATGTTAGTATTATTGATTACCATTTTTCTTACGGGGTTGACCTTTGCATCTTCACATTTAGTGTAACATATCCCGATAGAATTTGATCCTCTCAGCAACTCGGTATCTGAGGATTGAGTTGCCAGCTCCTTTTCCTAGCTGTGCGTGTGATGAAGGCACGCAGAATGACGCTGTGCTTGTTTCGCTGAGTCGCACTTATATCCAAACAGTCTGTGAACAAAGCCTTGACGGGTGTCTCACTGTGAGCTGTGCTGACTTTGATGTCTTTCTTTCGTGTCTGTCCTTTGTGTCTGTCCAGAGTTAAGCGTGCTATGGATTCATTTTGAGGACTGGGACCACTGGTCGAACCTTTTACATTTGACAGGTGTATTAAAGAGGATGCTGCTCAGATTTCTTAAGCAACACCGCAGGAGTCTGTCTATATCACACCTGGTTGATGCCAAGAGGCACTATGAAAGTAAGCGTAGAGTATAGCCCTGTTACGCAGTCTCAGTCCTGGGTGGAATTCTGTAGCATTTTGATTGTAATCCTTATCATCGTTATCATCGTAGCAGTGTGAAAAATTGTCCCAGACTCTGTGGCTACCGAAGAGGCATGGAAGATGGTACGTTAAAACAACGACAGCACCCTCTCCAAACTAACAAACATCCCCCCAAAAACAGCAATAACAACAAACAAACAAACAACAACCGCACAAACAAATCAAAAACAACAGCAAACAAGTAAACAGTATACATACATACGGACAGACAGGCACACACACATGCATGTATATACATGGATGTATACATATATGTATGTATATATGTGTATATATAATATATATATATATATACATATGTATTACATACATATATATATGTGTGTGTGTGTGTGTGTGTGTGTGTGTTGTTTATATCTATCTATCTATCTATCTATCTATCTATCTATCTATCTATCTATCTATATATATATATATATTATATATATATATATATATAATATACATATATATATATATCATCATCATCATCATCATCATCATCATCAGGTGCCCTGCCGCATGGCGTTGGCGACCATGGACTTCCAACCATCTCTATCTCTCGTTGCCCCTAGCATCTCCCCTCCCCTCCTCATCCCCAGCCACTCTGCAAGTCTGTCCAGCATTCTCTCCCTGGGTCTACTTGGTGCTCTCTTTCCCTCCAGCTTTCCCGTTGTGACCAGGTGCTCCAAATCCCCCTTCCTCTTAAAATGGCCTATAAATGTTGCCTGTCTTTTCCTAATCTTCCTTATGAGTGATCTACTTGTGTCTGCCTCCATCAGGACTGTCTCGTTTGTTTTCTTTGCTGTCCATCGAACTCTCAACATTCTTCTTAGGAACCACATCACGGCTGCCTCAATCTTGCTCTGGCTTTGCTTGCTGACTGTCCACGCCTCGCATCCGTAAAACAGTATTGGTTCTATATAACATTCAAGGACTCTCTTTCTGATGTTAATTGATAGGCATTTGTTGGTAAGAATGCTTGTCATCTTCTTGAATGCTGTTTTGGCTTGGCCAATTCTGCCAGATATTTCCGATGTGCATCTGCCGTCTGATGAAATGACCGTTTCCAGGTATTTGAACTTATTAACCTGTGTCAAGGTTGTGCCATTTGCTGCTATTTTGCATGAGGGGATTTCATGTTTTTTACTGATCACCATGACTTAAGTCTTCCTGCTGTTTAGTATATAGTATAAACATTGTATGCCGGAAACCTCTGTAATTCGTAATGAATTATCATTATCATCAAATAATCGCGTAATCCTTGCTGACGTTTTGCAGTAGATATTCACAGGCATTAAAAATAAATCATCATCGTCGTCGTCGTCGTCGTCGTCGTCATCATCATCTTCGTCATCGTCATCATCATCAGTAACGTCAACATCGGCAGCAGCAGTAGCGGCAACAGCAGTAGCAGCCGCAGCTAACACTATAACAACAAACGCAACAACAACAATATCAATACCACCAGCACTACCGTAATTTCTACCCCATTTGCACACGGCCACCATCACTACCACTACTACCAACACAAACGGCAATAACAACAGCAACCTTATCAACCAGCGAAGAATGTGATGATAGTAAGGGGAGATGTGAGTAAGGAGTTGTGCGGGTGACAGGGGAAGCGGGGGGTGGGGGGTTAATACACCTGTGACGTTGTGCCCGTAGAACGTTACGAGGCAAGGAGGCAGATATATCAGTTGGGTTTAGTTAAGTTGTGGAGAAGGTCGCGTCATTGAACGGTGCACCTGACTTTAGCACTGGCACTTCACTCTTGTCACGATCGTAGAGAAGGGATTTCTCTCTCTCTCTCTCTCTCTCTCTCTCTCTCTCTCTCTCTCTCTCTCTCTCTCTCTCTCTCTCTCTCTCTCATCAGGAGAAGGGATTCTCTCTCTCTTGCTATAATCAGGAGAAAGAATTCTTTCTCTCTCTCTCTCTTTCTCTCTCTCTCTCTCTCTCTCTCTCTCTCTGCGCCCCCTCCCTCTCGCTATTACCGGGAGAAAGGATTCTCTCTCTCATTCTCTCTCTTTTCTCTCTTTATCTCTCTCGCTATCATCAGGAGAAGGGATTCTCTCTGTCTCTCTTTCTCACTGTCTCTCTTTCTCACTATCTCTCTGTCTGTCTCATTCTCACATGGAGAAGGATTCTCTCTCTCTCTCTCTGTCTCTCTCTGTGTTTGCCTGTCTGTCCGCCTGCCTCTGTCTCTGTCTGTCTCTCCTCCCC
>CM060307.1:66984404-66991904 GCA_030674185.1 Monoplex corrugatus
CACACACACACACACACACACACACACACACACACACACACACACACACACACACACCTCTCTCTCTCATTCTTTCTCTTTCTCTCTCTCTCTCTCACACACATACACACACACACACACACACAAGAACACACGCACACGCTCCAGCTGGTATAAATCGCCTATCCTTATATCCTTATCCATTTAGAAGTTGATTGAAAGAAAGAAATGGGGTGGGATGAGTAATGTAAAAGGCAATAAACACAGGTGGGTGGTGGGTGGGTGGGTATGGCGGTGTGTACACGTTAGAACTAAGACTGAAAACAGTGGGGATGGGGAAGGGGGAATGTATGTATACACGTTGGAACAAAGAATTTAGAACCATGGCGATTACTTGTCTAAAAAGTACCACCTTCTTTCCGCTTTAGCAAACTGTCATTAAAAAATGAGTTGATACAGGGGACCCCCTGATATGACCCTTGGCGATCAGCGGGGCTGTAAACAACGCGAATTGAATGGAGAAACAGAGGACTGCGAAAAATTGTTCGTTACAGTATTCACTTCCTTCGCATTGTAAGGCCAAACGTGTGTGGGACTGGGAGAGCTAAATGAACTGAGTGACTTGCGTGTGTGGGAAGTACAGAGAGGGCCTCACATTATCCTACGTCGATGTCTGAGCTTGGGAGTCCATCAAGGTGGGGGGGGGGGGGGGAGAAGAGAGAGAGAGAGAGAGAGAGAGAGAGAGAGAGAGAGAGAGAGAGGAGAGAGGAGAGAGATGGTGGATGGGAAGACCGAGACTAGATCTAGATTGGTTTCATTTGTCTTTGTCTGGGAGTCGCAGAAGCTTAAAATTGCAGATGTTTGAACCCTAATTTTCTGTTGTTCTCGTTTCTCTTATCTTACTCGTAACTCAGACTTGGTGTCTACTCTCTCATCTCCCAAGTTTCTCTCTTCTGCCTTCTCTCTGACTGTCATGCACAGTACGCTTCACACACACATACGCACACTCACGCACGCACACACAATACACACGCATGCACACGCACACGCTCACACACACTCGCACACATTTTGTCCCTGTCATTGTCTGTCTCGTCTGTCCGTCTGTCCGTCTGTCTGTCTCGCACACACCACACACACACACAGACATACACACACAGACACACACAGACACACAGACAGACACACACACACACACACACACACACACACACACACACACACACACACACACACAACACACACACACACAAACAACACATACTCAGAAAAGTAACTAGCCGCATAAAGTTCTTCTCTCCACTTTATTTTTGCTGCCCACTGTTCAGTATGAAATGTCTTCGATCTTCTTTTGTCTGTCTGTCCTATTTCTTGTTGATTGTCTGTATCATTTTTCTCTCTATAGCTTTTTTCTCTGTTCTCATTAATTTTTCGATTCAACAGATAGAGAGAGAGAGAGAGAGAGAGAGAGAGAGAGAGAGAGAGAGAGAGAGAGAGAGAGAGAGGAGAGAGAGAGAGAGAGAGAGAGAGGTTACATAGACATTGGAGGAAAAAAGTATTCGCTGGAAAAATGTCTCGGGGAATAAACTTTTAATTGAAGAGGGGGAAAGGGGGACGGAGAGGGAGGCCAAGTTATATATTGTTGGAAAGGTTTGATTCGAAGGAAAGAATCTAATCTGCAACGATAGCAATCAACAAAATAGCGCAATTCTTCACATTTATTTGTTTGTCTTTCACTGATGTCGAAAGGTCTTTGGGAATTGAGTACACATATTTGATACTGATAGAAATCCCTTATTGATTTCAGGTCATCTTCGAGAGTGTGGTGCCTATTCTCTTCCTCGCTGCTTTACCTTCCCCAACCATGAAGAGGGTCAGTTTACTTTTCATAGAGTGGCGGATTCAGGACCGCACACTTTTTCATGTCATAATTTAGAGTGGGTTGGGATGTTGGCCACTTTACCATAACGTCATCACGGTTTTTGCTGTGATAAATGATGATGGTAATGATGATGATGATGATAATGATGATGAGCTTACTGTCTTTTGCTCTCCCGTTCAACACTAGACATGATTCCTGCGTGAGGCCTTGCTCCTTAAACCGTTAAATCTCTCACTTTGTTGTTTAGCGCACGTGGCAGTGATTGTTTTATTTGTTTTTTATATTTTGTTTGTGTTTTGTTTTGTTTTTACTAATTGTCGACAACCTGCAGCCATACTCAACAAACTGCTTTTATTTCTTTATGTTTCTTCTGGCGTGTTTCATTGATTCCCTTTTCTAAACACTAGGTTCTAATCTGATCCCTTTTTGTGATTTTATTTTTTAACAGTTTTTTATTGAAAGCGCGGTAAAATGTTTTGTTGTTGTTGTTGTTGTTTACTTTTATTGCTCTGAAATGCAGGGAGCTTTACAAGGCTTCCCGGTTGTTTGGCCATTTATGCCCCGTCTTCCGTCTTAGAAGGAATCCTGTGTCGCCATTAGATTTGTCGTCTGTTTGGACTTTCAGTTGGTTTCAACAACTTTTTATTCCCTCAGTGTGTGAAAACAGTCTTAGTACATAAACCATCGAACGGCAAAGTTAGCGTATGGTATGTTAAAAAAAGATAGAAACAAATGCACGGGGCACTGATATATTAATGTCGAAATGCTCCACACGCTGTTCTGTACCAGCGTGTATGTTTGGGTCTCCTTATGTCCCCATTCAGTCAGACCGTCATCATCATCATCATGATGTGCCCTGCCGCATGGCGTTAGCGATCATGACCCTCCATATGTATCTATCCCTTGTTGCCGCAGGCACATCTTCCATCCTCTCTGTCCTCAGCCATCCTGCAAGTCCGTCCGATATTTTCTCCCTGGGTCTACCTCTGCTCTCTTTCCCTCCAGCTTTCCTGTTGTGACAAGGTGCTATAATTCCCCTTTCTTCATATAATGGCCTCTAAATGTTGCCTGTCTTTTCCTAATCTTTCTTATCAATGATCTTCTTGTGTCTGCCTCCATCAAGATCATGGCCAGAGAAAACAAGAAAACAAGTCAGAGCGTAGATTGTAAATGCTTTTGGTTTTTCAGGTGTGTGTGTGTGTGCGTGCGTGTGGTACTCTCTCTCTCTCTCTCTCTCTCTCTCTCTCTCTCTCTCTCTCTCTCTTCTCTCTCTTGTGTGTTGTGTGTGTGTGTGTGTCTGACAAACATGGGTGAACAAAACATTCTTAACTCTTTATCGATGGATCTGTACCGGATTTTAATCAAAGTAGTATGCTCCTGAGAAATAGTGTAAGCTAAAGTTTGAGAGGTATAAAGCTCCAAAGGTTAAAGTCACACGTACCAAAACAAAAAAAAACAAAAACAAAACAAAACAACAACAAAACAAACAAACAAACAAGCAAAGTAAAAAAAATCCAAAAAACAACAAAACAAAAACAAACAACAAACAAAACAAAAACAAACAACAAACAAACAAAAAAACAACAAACAAAACAAAAACAAACAACAAACAAAACAAAAACAAACAACAAACAAACAAAAACAAACAACAAACAAAACAAAAAAAACAACAAACAAAACAAAACAAACAAAAACAAAACAAAACAAACAACAAACAACAAAAACGTTAGAGATATGTTCTGACTGTTGTGAACGTCTACCATTGTCGTCGATGCACATTGGCTTTGTATTTCTTTCGACTTTTTCAAGGTTAAAGTAACCCTGAGAAGTACAAAATCTAGATTTTCTGTGATAACTTTCGTATGAAAAAGGGAAATGGTTAGAATGATTGTTTCCTTTTATTTTCTCTGATCACAGAAGCAATATGCTTCCTGACTGATGGTACTGACTGTGCATCCCTGGTGTCTGTTGCAGTGCCCGGCGCTCCACGTCTCAGAACCCTCTCACCCAAACAGCCCTTATCTCCCTCCTCCCCCTCCAGCCCCTACAGCGACGGGGACCGGATTGACCGAGACAGAGACAGTAGGGATCGGGAGAGAGACAGAGACAGCCGGGATCTGATGGTGGGGCCCAGCTCACCGAAGCGCTCCTGTAAAGATCTGTGTGTGGACTCGGGCGACGAGGACGCCGATGGCTTGTCCCGGGAAGACTCTAGCAGTGTCCGTGGCGAGGACGGGGGCCGGCGGGGTGGGGACGAAGACGACGACGACAAGCTGAAGGCGAGGAAGAAGAAGACGAGGACGGTGTTCTCCAGGAGTCAGGTGTTCCAACTGGAGTCCACCTTCGACATGAAGCGATACCTGTCCAGCTCTGAGAGGGCTGGACTGGCCGCTTCCCTCCATCTGACAGAAACTCAGGTAACAAGCCCATGAACTAGCCCATACTGATGATGGTGGCGATAATGAAAATGACGACGATGATGATGATAATGACTACGTCGACGACTATGATGATAATGATGAGAAAAAGTCAGGAGTTTATGATGTTGTTGTCATTGTCGATAATAATGGTGGAGATAATGACAAAGACGATTGTGATGCTGATAAAAGATATTTGGAAATTAACACAACTGATGCTAGAAGCTTAGGAATTTGGTCTTTATAGTTTGGAATTTGCTCAAGAAGGATTGATCGCATTCGGATAATTCCATAATTATGCACTCCATCCACATCTGCATGTAGTTAGATGGCAGTTTCCTTGCGCTGTGCAAGACCCTATGTGCTGACAGTGTCTTAAAATGGAGAGGGGAGGGGGAGTTATGAGACACAACATGTTTGAAGTATTATTAAAGTGGGCGGCTAACAGGCCATTTTTTATGTTGAACTCGAGAATCAGATCTTGCGTCTATAGCTCCGTTAAGTTCTTTGGGGTCTTGTGGATAATGATGATGATGTTGATTATATTGCTATTGTTTGTTTATGATACTGATGATGATAATAGTGATGATAAAGGAGCATGAGCCGGGTGTCCGCTGTCTTCGCCTTACTAATGATTACATGTATATTTAGACTATTAAAAAACGACTTTAGACTTTGTTGATGACGACTTTAGACTTTGTTGACGACGACTTGATTTAAACAACTTTTATTCAAGAAGAACAAACCTTCATTTTGGTACAGTTCAATTTTTGTGGGAAGCAACAGGCATAAACTTTATCATGTACCCAAGCATGTCACGACAACTAAGACTTTGTCGACGATCACTTTGTATTCTGTTGACGACCGCTGCAGACCAACATTGGCTATATGATGTGTCCAGGTCAAGATATGGTTCCAAAACCGCCGCAACAAGTGGAAGCGGCAGCTGGCCGCCGAAATGGAAGCGGCCAACATGTCGGCCCAGCGCTCCCCGCACCGAATGGTTCGAGTCCCCGTGCTGTACCACGACAGTGGCGTGGCTTTCCCGCCCAGTTCCAGTCGCCCCGAGCGGTTACCCAGCAGCTCCTCTCCCCCTACCCTCTCCTCCTCCCTCAACAGTCTCTGTTACCCCCACCCCTACCCCCACATGTCTAGCCTGAGATCCCTGCATGGGGCAGTGTGATAATGGTGGTGGTGGTGTGGTTTGACAGAGACTCGGAACAACAATCGTCAACAGTGGCAATCTCAGAGATTCGTCTTTTATTTCTCTTCCCGCTTTTTTTTTCCTTGGCGTTCTTTTTCAAATATTACATTTGAAGATTCTTTTCGAGTCTTTGTTTTCGTTTTTCTTCTCTGTGCTGTTTTTTGTTTTTTCGTTCCAAAGGCACATACAGAAAACTGTTGGCCATTTCTCTAGTGTTCCAAAATTGGACTTTCGTTATCTAGATTTTTTGGTGTTTCGTTTTGTGTTTGGATAAACAGACATTCCGTATTATTTATATTTATTGTAATATGTATCATTATTACTATAATTCTTCTTCTTCATCTTCTAAAAAGAAGAAGATGATGAAGAAGATAATGCCTGCTTGTATTTTGCATTTGTACTTTTATTGTTTTTTCTCTATTTTTTCCCATTGTGACATGGTTGATATTAACCGAATGTGACCTATCTCAGTGATCTACAGATGATGATAATGATTGTTTATTAATATTATGGTTGTTTATCAACATTAAATGTATACTTATTATTGCTATTATTATCATCATAACAATTATTACCTATTTTTAAAACAACCACGTATCATTGTGACAGTTGATATCGACCAAAAACAAAAACAAAAACAAAAAGACAATTCATGACCAATCTCAGTGATTTTCAAAGAGATGACTGTGTTGTGTTTCAAAAACTATTTTCTTTGCGTTTTTGAATCGGACTTGCTCCTTGTCTTGTTATTATTTTCATGCACTCAAGGCAGACGTGCGCAGGTAGACGTGTACAAACTCAGTGACTCATGAACTAGTGTGTGTGTGTGTGTGTGTGTGTGTGTGTGTGTGTGTGTGTGTGTGTGTGTGTGTGTGTGTGTGTGTTGTGTGTGTGAGTGTAAACCGCAGATCTCCATGTTTATAGAACAGTGAACTGCATTATCATCATCTGTGGTGTAAACATATCCCGACTGACTCAGTGGTTCCAAGTGCCAGGTGGTGACGCTAAGCAGTGAGTTTTTCAGGGAGGTGAGGTGGAGGAATGATGATATACATGTGTGTGACTGACCACTTTCACGTGTTGTGAAACAAGGCACACGCACCCCAACAGGTCTATATCTTCGTGTGCCCCCCCCCCCCCCCCCCCTTACTGTAATGTACATTCTGGTCTGTGGCTGTACCATTTTTGTTTCTTTCTTCCTTTTCTTTCTTTTTTTCTTTTTTCTTGTTTTCTTTTGTTGTTTTTTGGAGGGGGTGGGAGAGTATTTTTTTTTCTTTTGAGAAGAAACAGTACTAGTGGTGATAGTATTCCTCAGTAAGTATGATTGTGACAGTCCAAATAATGCGATTATAATATCATTGATTGTGTTGGTTGTTTCTTTCATTGCCCTGCTTGTGTTCTAGTGGGTGATAGCAGTTTTCCGCTTCTTTTCACAGAAGGCTGTATACAAGCAAATTAAATTTTTTTCCCTGTTCTTGTTTGTTTACATGCAAAGTATAAGCATTCCGTACCGTATACTGCCCTTTATGGTTTGAGTCGCAAAACGTTCGGGACATTGCCAATCTTCATTTCGCATTATTTCTTCTTTACTTTTCATTTTTGTTTGTTTGGCTACTCATATAATATGTTTATGATCTTTGGACCTGGTTTTGTTCTGTTGCTGTTACAGAATGTATTTACCTATTTATTCAGATTTCCGGGGATCAAGAGACATCGTTGCGTCGTCCATGAAGCAAACGGTGGTGGTCACTTGTCATCACATCCATGTCCGAATGTAATAACAATAACCGCCTTTACTGTTCATAACTGGTGATGTCTGCACAAGATAAATGTAACAGATTTTTTTTGGGTGGGAGGGGTTTGTTTACGCCATGCGGGCAAAGCAAACAGGGATGTGGAAACAATACCTTTACTGTACACAATTTTCCATACTTTTAAAAACATTTTTTTATAGTTTTTTAATGTTTATGGAACACACGGAATAGAAGGAAAACAGGTGGGGTTTGGAGGTGAGTGTG
>CM060307.1:66999404-67001904 GCA_030674185.1 Monoplex corrugatus
ATGACATATATTTTTGTTTTGTTTTCTTTCTGGTGATTTTGCTGGGCACTTGAGAAACGTTCATACATGTTTAAACATGTACTGACTTTTTGTTGTTTGGATTTTTGTCCTTTGCCCAAAGGAACACAGTTTCAATTAGTCCTCACTTTGAAGTAAAATGTGAGCGAAACTGACACGTGGACGAATGTAAAGAATGAAAATGAATCATGTACATTATGTTGACATTGCCAATGATGATTTTTTTGTGCGTTCCTCGGTGTATCTAATACGTGCTACTATTTGTTTATAAATTTTTTTTACGTATACGAGTCTTTTTCTTTTTCGCGGGATACCGGACCTTGAGATAATAGCAATACGTCATTGAAATGTTAGAGAGTTAACTTTTCTTCCTTTTTTTTATTTCCTTCTTTCTGTATGGGGTGTACAGAAATTGTGACACATTTTTATAATAGCTGCAGGTTATAGAAAGCAACACGGTCAGTGACACACACACACACACACACACACAACACACACACACACACACACACACACACACACACACCACACACACACACCACACCACACACACACACACACACACACACACACACACACACACTCACACATCATTGAAAGTGCACGTTTTATATGTCTATGATCTTTCATCATCGGAGGTCTACTACGTACGCGATTGCGCTCGCGCATGTGCTTGCGTTGTGGTGTAGTTCCTTTTCGACAAGTCAGGGATTTACCCCGCAGCTTCGCAATCTTCTTTTAATATCCGTGCCGTCTTTGATATGGTGAGGACCCAGACATCGATAAAACATGAAGCATATTTGGGTAGTAATGTCTGGCATGATCCATAAAGCTGACTTTGATGACACAGAGAGAGAGAGAGAGAGAGAGAGAGAGAGAGAGAGAGAGAGAGAGAGAGAGAGAGAGAGAGAGAGAGAGAGAGAGAGGATTTTTCTTTTTGTTTTGTAATTTTGCCATATCATTCAGATGAATTTTCATTTAATGCGATATGTATGTAATTGTAAGCTTGCGCGCGCGTGCGCGTGTGTGTGCGTGCGACGGTGTGGTGAACTAATTCTGCGGTTAAATATAACAAGATTTTTGTTTTGTTTTGACGGGAAAATCGTTCACTTAAAAGAAAACCTCGGTATCCTGTCTAGGGCCTCTCCTCTTTTATTTTTAAACCAATAGATACAACAGTGACAATGATGACACGGCCTGAGCTACCTGTTGATACTTAAAATATGGTGTGGTGTGTGTGTGTGTGTGTGTGTGTGTGTGTGTGTGTGTGTGTGTGTGTGTGTGTGTGTGTGTATTATGTTTTGTTTCCGTGTTATAATGACTGTTACTGGTCTGTAGCGATGTATTCATTCCGTAAGCACGTTCTTTACAAAACATCGGTGACCAACTCGGTTGTCTACATACACGTATTGTGTTTTATCAGGAAGATAGAATTTGATGCACAACTGCCTAGACAGTTATTTCTTGCGTGCTTTCAATCCGAAATGGCAAAACAGTCAGTTTCAGTGGAATTTATATACACAGTCTTTGTTTAGTCTTCTGTTTTGTAAACTGATAGTTCCCCTCTCTGAGTGGTTGTATTCTTTGTCCACTTTTAAAAAAAATTTTTACCCTTTAACTTCCCAGGAAGCCGTTGGATAGGACGAGGGGGTGAAAAGGTTAACTGGTCGACCGTCTGTAAGTTTCTATTAATTGATACGTTTGTTTTGTCTAATGGTTTATAAACTAATGGTTCTTTTGAATAACGAATATCTAATAGATGCATGTCATGGTTTTCACATGTGCTTTTTGTTTGCTTGTTTTTTTTTCTCTTTTTTTTTACGTATAAGATTTTTTTTTCGGGACACCAGACCTTGACTCTACTCATATATATGTGTATATATAAGTTGATGCATTTCATTGTCAACCAATGTTTACCTTTTACAGTGAATATGAATACATTTTGTCGTTTCTAGAGGCTTATTTTGTACTTTTTCATTTATTTTAAAACAAAGGGGCAGAGTGAATCAGATCGACACTGTGTGTATGTATGTATGTGTTAGTGTGTGTGTATGTGTTGGTGTGTGCGTGCGCGCGCGCGTGTGTGTGTGCGCGTGCGCGTGTGTGTCCGTGTGATATATCATAAGACATTCAGCTGTTCAGGACTGATCTAGACCAGATGTCCAGAACTCAGAAAATGAAGACCACCCCGTGAGCGAAACTGAACCAGTGTCGAGGTGACGAAGAACCGTCCTTGTGAGGGTCAGAAGTAAATTAAAGGCCAAAGTGACCCTTAGAAAAACAACAACAACAAATAAAAACGCCAGCAGGGAGAGAAGAATGTTGTATGGCTTGATCAGTATTTGTATTTGAATATATTCCAGAAACCACGATCTCAAAACCAATATTGAATTTATTATATCCATCTATTCCACCTTCAATAGACTAAGCCTATTCTGATGTTGTTCAGTTATTGACTGTTGTTTATCTTTTGCTTTGCTTT
>CM060307.1:67011904-67014404 GCA_030674185.1 Monoplex corrugatus
AAGATTATTAACTGATTTGTGCCTATTTGTCATGGTAACATGAAATTATGTTGTCGGTAGTATGCTCACACTTTCAGAAGGGATTTTGGTCAAGTAAAATTCGGAGTTGTGGTGTGCAGCTATATTTTTTACTGTGATGTTTTAAGCCTTTAACTAGTTCAACTTTTTAATTTGTATGCCTAAAACGAGAGGAAAAGGTTCCATGTTAAGCACTCGCCCCCCCTCTTTTTATTTTTTATTTTTCATTTTTATTGCTTACGAATGGCAAAAATGTTTCAGCTTTAAGGGGCGTTGTCTCATAAAGTCTACTGCGGGCAGTGCCCGTAGAGCTCATCCGTAGCCCCCTGTCCCTCCCTTTTCCCGGATTTGGCTCTAAGACTATACGCTTGTCAACTCATTCCATTCCCTGTCTTGGGGTTTTCTTTTTTTTTTCGTTTTTTTTTTTTACTGCACAGAAGTGGTACACCACACTGTACGAATGGACTGATTTATTATTTAATTGTTGCACGAAATATTGGTAAACAAGGAACAACAAATCAAAAATGAAGTCAGTTCAGACTCCAAGAATCCTACAGTCTCAAGGATTGTAATTTGTCTACACAACCCTCAATCTATACCATTAATCTGTTTATACGTACGTTTCAGTGACATCAGCAGGTTCTCCCATAGATTTCACTGCTTTGTTTGAAACCCGAAATGAATAATGACATTGGTATGTTTATGTACATGTACGTTTTATTATTTTTTGTTTTGTCTCCAACGGTTTTGTGATTTTTTTTTTTCGGTCACTGTTGTCATTTGCTGAGAATCCTGAACGTCACACTGATGAATGTTTAAAACAAAGTACGTGTAACATACATGTAACTTGATCTAGTGCACAGATGTGTTATTTCTGTTTCCTCGGCTTTTTAGAAGGAAGACAGAATAACAGGCTCATTTTGTAGTGGAAAAAATAATTAATTTGTATAATTTTCGTGTACAAAGCCCCGAAGATGAATTTTTTTTTTGTCTTCAAAGAGACATTATGGCCTGTTATGTGCACGGACTAAAACTCAGCGAAATATGGTTCAGTCAGCGTAATATAGTTTTCATTCTCTCTCTCTCTCTCTCTCTCTCTCTCTCTCTCTCTCTCTCTCTCTCTCTCTCTCTCTCTCTGTCTGTCTCTGTCTGTCTCTCTGTCTGTCTGTCTATCTCTCTCTCGCCTTTTCTGTCTGTCTGTCTTAACATTTCAGATTATTGTTAGTTTTTGGTATTCAAATGTGACACATCATGTTTGTTTTTAAACATTAACTCGCTCTCTGTCCCTTTCTTCAGGAGTAGTTGAGCACTTAATGGACTGCTAAGATCCGTATGTAATCGTCATCTCATAGATTTCAACGACGGGATATAGCAAATGATGTGGGTGTATGGTTTTCTGTTTTAGCCAACACGAACATTACAAAACCAATATATGTTGTAAACAGCTTGTTTTGTTGCTGTTTAAATGTAAAAAGTTTATCTGTTATTTTTTTTCTAAAGACTAAGCCAATATCTACTGTATTTTTTTAATATTCAAATATCAAATACCAACTCCGTGTATTTACCACAATATTCATATATCCCTTATTACTGACTCATTGTTTTACAGTATCAGTACTGGACAATCAACAAACAAACACGATTGAGGCAGCTGAAATGTGGTTTCCAAGAAGAATGTTAAGAGGCTTATGAACAACAAAGAAAACGTACGAGACAGTCTTGAAAGAAACAAACACGAAAGAACATCAATGAAGAAGGTTAGGAATAGACAAGCAATATTTTTAGGACGTTTTATGAAGTAATAGAAATTTGAACACCTAGTCAAAACAGGAAAGCTAGAGGGAAGAAGAGCACTAGGTAGACCCTGGGAGAAAATATTAGTTTTGCACAGATATTGGAGACAAAGAAAAACGAACGAGACAGTCTTGAAAGAAACAAAACGCGAAAGAACATTAACGAAGGTTAGGAAGAGACAAGCAACATTTATAGGACATTTTATGAGGCAAGAGAAATTTGAGCACCTAGTCATAACAGGAAAGCTAGAGAGAAAAGAGCACTAGGTAGCCTGGGAGAGAATATTAGTTTTGCAGATAGGTTGGGGACAAAATGGGTAGAGATATACTTGCAACGACAAAAAAATAAATTTGTATCGGGACCATGATCACCAGCGCCACGCGGCAAGGCACAAGACGATGATAATTATTGTTAACACGAATAAAAAGTCTTGGAAGTCTCTGTTTATTTTTCAAACCACTTACAGAAAAGGGTATGCTAACATGAAACAGCAAACATGAAAATATGACTAAGTTTCATTTTGTCTGTACCCGAGTGCTATTGTATCCTGTTTTCTTTTTTTTCCGGCAGGAGGTCGTGGTTCCTGCAAGAATAGCTTCTTATATCTCACATTTTAGTTGTACACACACACACACACACACACACACACACACACACACACACACACACACACACACACACACACACA
>CM060307.1:67016904-67026904 GCA_030674185.1 Monoplex corrugatus
AGTAGGCCCGTGCTTTGCATGCTCTCGTCATGATTTATAAATCATGAGTAGGCTCGTGCTTTGCATGCTCTCGTCATGATCTATAGATCATAATAAATAGGCCCTTGCTTCGCATGCTCTCGTGATTTATAGATCATAATGAGTAGGCCTGTGCTTTGCATGCTCTCGTCATGATTTATAAATCATGAGTAGGCTCGTGCTTTGCATTATTTCGTCATGATTTATAAATCATAATAAATAGGCCCGTGCTTTGCATGCTCTCGTCATGATTTATAGATCATAATAAATAGGCCCGTGCTTTGCATGATTTCGTCATGATTTATAGATCATAATAAATAGGTCTGTGCTTCGCATGCTTTCGTCATGATTTATAGATCGTAAAGGGTAGGCCCGTGCTTAGCCTGCTCTCGGTATGATTTGTAGATCATAATTATAGAATAGGTTCGTGCTTTAAATGCTGCCTAGAGGAAGTTAAACAGACAAATACTTATTACCGCTTGACTTAGCAGATTAGACTTAATTTCAGCTGTCTTTACTGTAGTGGTCCATAGCTGATTCATATATGATTTCATGTAGTGGTCCATAGCTGATTCATATATGATTTCATGTAGTGGTCCATAGCTGATTCATATATGATTTCATGGAGAAATTCAGGACAGGGATGTTATCATTGTTTACATAAACATAGATTCTTGTCCACATTCTGACAAAAACTGCAAGCTGTGGTCAAATGACACCGTTTTCAACAATTTTTGTGAGATATTCCCTGTTTCAGTGATTAAAATACTATTCGGAACATAGACATCTAGACGTACCTATTCTTCGTCTTAACCTCGCGTCATCGTCGCTAACCAACAATTTTGTTACGTAGCCTGCAAGATCAGGGATAGCACCCACTTTTGAAAAAAAAAATAGAGAAAAAGTACAGATTGACACATTGTATTCATGTGATGTGAAGACGTCACGTTACATCACACAACTCATGCAGTTAAATGAAGTCTTGGTAATAAATCACGTTAGACAGAAAATCAGGAGATGAAACTGTACAGGGTAGCAGGCCTTCAGTCCTATCCCTACCCCTCCTTTCCTGGTCATGTCAGCAGCAAAATGTTTATCATGGCAGATGGGAAGACGTTAAACTTTGAAGACAAAAATGAACTGTGTGATATACGTCAAGTCCTTTGCTTACTGATTGGAGGCAAAGGAAGTACTCACTCTTTACTTAATATGTGTACATGTCATTACAGCAACAATGATGCGCGTAAATAACGATAGCAGCCAATTACTGTGCATTATACATGTAGTTGTCAACTACTGTGCTCTGTAGTAGCCAACTACTGTACTATTTACTAGCCATTTACTCGGCTATAATTAGCTAAGCACTGTGGTGTAAGGGGTCATCAGTGTATCCTCAGAGGGAAGCATGTGCTATGTAAGTGGTCGTATGATGCGCCAAAATTGTCTGATGCTATATAGGCAGCTACTTACTGTAAGGATATGTATCTCTGATTAACGCACTGCATTCACTGGACCACAGGCTGGCCAGCATCTGATTAAATATTGCACGAATCACAGCTCCAAATATGGAAGGTTCGAGGCATCAATACTCGGGTCTTTTTTTGTTGTTGTCTTTTTTCTTTCTTTTTGTTTATGTCAAGTTTGTCTTGACTGACGGGAAAAGCTGCACCTACCAGCATGTTCATAACCACATTTGTATCTGAAATCATCAGCACTCCAACCTTTTTATTCGGTTGATTTTTTTTCAACTCATCAGACTTCCATGATTTGTGTGGTAGTTTTGCTTTTTTACGTGATCGACCTGAACCGTGCTAATGGCATGATATGAGCAATTGAATATTATTTTTTTCATCCCCGCTTCCCGACAAAGAGGGGATGAGAGAAACCTGTTGTTATGTATACCTATCCCACGTCAGTGAACTACTGCGGACAACTGAGATAAGGATGAAACGGTGTAAATGTGAGAACTGTCAAAATTGCGTTTTTACCTGGGCACCTTTTCATATCATACGTGTAATAAGACCAGGGACTGAAGAACACTATTATTTGAATGTTGCCTATTTTCTGGGTATGAAATGATAAGCATGTCTCGTTTTACTTTGTTCCTTTTTTTTTGTTCCTTTTTTTGTTTTGTTTGAAAACGTTATATTTACTTGTATGTTTGATTATTGTTGCCGGCGGCTCCTTTTCCACCGCACCTTTAAATGGAACACAATAAATAGCAAAGGAAATTACACTTTCGTTTTTTTTGTTTGTTTTTTTGAAAAACACTCAGAACACACAATTTTGCCTCGTTATACTTTATCGGCCAGTGTACAGTTGACTCGATTTTGTTTCTTTGTTTGTGTTGCTATTATGGAACAAAAACCATATTGGTAGGCTTTGATTTTGGCCAATATTTGGATGCGTTCTTGACATGTCTTTATTTCACGTGCAGAAATACTTTACAAGAGTTTTTATAGAATTGTGGTGGGGTATGGTTGATAATGGTGGTATAGAGGCGCTGGGCTGTGACAAAAGTTATCAAACAGACACCTCTTCCTCAGCAAGTCGTTTCTCTGATACCACTCTCAGTGTGATGTGTGATCTACAGTCAGAATACTAATCTTCGTGTAGATAATTAACAAGAAACGAGGGTGACGACGGGATCCGGAGCACCAATGTCCCGCCACTCTCCGGACAATAAACTTCCATTGGTAATTTTACGCCTGCGAGCGCTCAGACTTTGTCCACTTCATATTTTACACGTGGCATCAATCTGATGAACAGGCCACAAAGAAGAACGCTCACTACAGTCTTTTGGCACACAGTTTCTATGGCTTTCTAGTACCAACTTTCCCAGAGTGCTGTTATTATTCTTGTTATGATTGTCTGTTTATCAGTGTTGGTTAAGCTTCCAGTTTGTCTTTGTGTCACGTTCATTTGGGAGAGAGCTCACATATCTACAAGTTATGTTAGTCGTAAGTCTATTGGTATTGTATGTATAAACATTGATATCTTTGTTTCATTGCTTGATGTTAATGTTTGTGATGATATCGAAATGGAATAATAGACACAGCATCCCCAGAGGACTTCCAGTTTCATTTTTTTCAATATCAGAGTTGTGTATGCCACAGAAAGTAGAACACTTTGCATATATTTAAGTCAGGGATTATCCACAGTTTCTATGTACATTTTTAATCAGTAATTTAGTCATTCTGAATGAAAAATGGTCTCAAAAGGCAAGTCAGGAATGAGTGTTTATCTTCCATTTCTCATAGCAAATGTTGTCTGCAACATTCGAGTCGAATCAACTCAGACATAGTAAAGTAATGGTCGCACACCGAAGATTTGAAGCTGAGGTATTTGAAAACCCACAGTATGAACAAAATATGTATCAAGTTGAATAAATTGCATTGTATGATATTCAGAGATCATACAAACGTATGAGAATCCTGACAGCTCGACAATCAGAGATTCTTAACATAGCTAGGCTAGCTCTGAACAATGAAAACAAGGCATTGATTTAAGCGAAATGAGAATATTATGACTTTGCAAAACTATTATGAGAAAAATGTCATTCACTATGATCATATAATATATGATGTCAACAGCATGGCCGAAAACGATGAACGTTCTGAGTTATCAAAGTCCATCGACCCTGAGGGGAAACAATCTTCAAAATTGTTGTGAGAAATATGATGTAAAGACATTTGCTGGAGCGTGTTTTTTTTTTTTTTTAAGTTTCTATTGTTATATTTTTATTTTTGTTGACACATTTTACCTGATTGATATTGCAGCACACGACTACATTTTTAGTGTAAGATGCAAGGGCTGAAATAGACTTTTGAAATTGTTGAATCCACTACGTTAAAACGACCTTCTTCAAAACAGGACTTGATGACATGAACACACTTGAGCCGAGGAAAACAGTCATCGGTGTATTTTTTTCAGTTTGCTTAAAAAGCTGCCATCGTACTCGGATAGATTCATATGTGCTTTGGTCATAGTTTCCAGTAATTGTCTTGGAAACTTCTCTTACTTTAAAAAGCCCAATCGGCGAGCAAGGATCTCCTCTTTTTCTTTTATTGGCCGTCTACATGACCAGGCCACAAATGGCGATGAACATTGCCGATTTTTCCAGATTATGCCGGCTGCCATGTACCTTGGTGGTCAAAGGATTTGTAATAAGCCAGTAACTTCCCTACTGTGTCCCCTGTCGCGACAAGACGGACGCGAGAGACCTCCAGTAGGTGAAGGTAGATACTGTTGAGACGTAGGACACGGCGCTGTTCCTCACTGACAGGACTTCTATGGCAATCGCCATCCTCGCCTGGTGTAGATGACCATTTACACGTGTGTTATATTGCATGGTACCATTACTCGCTAGAAGGCAACTGCAGGCCTGGTACCCTTGAATTAAACATTGATCTTGAGCCGAAAATGGATGAGGGCAGACAATTATGAGAAAAAGATGACGGGTTCTGCATTCTTTTATCAAGCACTTTACTTTTCAAGAATGGCAACAGCATTGCAAGTTTGTGTGTTACGGCCTTCATATTCATATTGCTTATAGCCCAGCCGACCACCAGAGCCATATCAGGGCTAATGTTGTGGCCTGAGACTGAATTCGGTGTCCGAGATTTTCTGTTTAAGGCCGTATCAAACGAGTTAGCCACCCTTCATGAACAAGGTCTTATTTCATGAATAATACCCTTTGCACGCACAGCTTGCAGAAAGCATAACAGTTATTGGAAAGTATGGTGCAACAAAGAAAAAACCCCCAGTAGTTTTCACTAACTTTGCGACGCTGCAATGCTGCATAGTATTTACCAGGTGCAAAGAAGCCTGCACTTTTGTTAATGGTAAAAGATCGCTCACTCCCTCGCCTTATCACCCCAACACCATGAAGCTGGTGGAAGCTGATGAATACGGTGAGGAGATGAAAGAGTTAAGATGGAACGTTTCTAAACTGGTATCTTCTGTGTGGACATTCGCTTTGCACTTACATTCTGATCCACATTCTTTTGTATCATGATATTTGAATGCATTTGAATTCTTGTTTTTTTTTTTTTCAACCAAGATGGGGTTTCTCTTTAACAAGAAGCGTTGACAGTTTGTTCGTAAATAGATGGAGTAGATAATAAACAAACAAACAAAATAAATGAATAAATAAACAAATAAATTTATAAATGAATGAATGAATAAATGAATGAATGAATAAATAAATACATAAATAAATAAACAAACTAATAAATGGATGAATGAATGAATGAATGAATGAGTGAGTGAATAAATGATTAAATAAACAAATCATCCTGGCTGAGAAACACAAGTATACAACAGGTACTAATGGCCTGTCATACGGTCAACATTGTTTTGCAGTGCTTAGATCAATCCGTAATGGTGCTATTCCATCTCATGGTCTGAAAGAAGATCCCAGTTGCAAATTATGTCCGTGAGAATAGTTTTCAACCTAGCTGTATGAAACCAGTTGCTCTGTATTTGTTCTTTTGTTTTAGATTCAGGTCCTCTTTCTCGCTCTCTCTGTGTCACCCTCCCGCCCTTTTCTGCCCCTCCCCCTCCTCTCTCTCTCTCTCTCTCTGTGAAAGGAATCAGTGAATAAGTTATACGATTAGAGCATGGTTGTCCCCCAAACTAAAGAACATCATGTAATGACAAATTTCAACCAGACACAAAGCCATACTCTGATGAGGAGAGAGAGAGAGAGAGAGAGAGAGAGAGAGAGAGGAGAGAGAGAGAGAGAGAGAGAGAGAGAGAGAGGAGAGAGAGAGAGAGAGAGAGAGAGAGAGAGAGAGTTTCGACCTGAACTTGGGTAGTGATTTTTTAGTTTACCTCGACGTTTTATATACTACCAAAGACCAATATTAATGTGTGACTGTTAGACGTTCAGAAGAACGTTTAATTCATACTGCACATTGCTTGAATACAATTCTGAACCAATACTCGCCTCGAAGGCTTTTATTTTCTAGCATAGTGTTTACAACTGCTCTGATATTTTCTGATACTTTCCCCCTTTATTTTTATTAAAAGCTTTGACAAGGACTTTCAACCGTCAAGTCTTTATATAAGTAATCGGAACTACAAAGTGTTTTCTAGTGCTTTTTTGTTGTTGTTTGTACGGCCGTGAACATAATTATACGTTCATTATGTACATATAGCCGTTTGAAACTGATTAATTGTTTTACGTTTAACCTGTTTTTATTTTTATTTTGCTCTGTTTTGATCAGATCGTGTAATGTTTATTTTCCAAAGCGATGCTTTTCATCGAACTGCCCTTTTTCTGGAAAAGTGGTAAGTGAATGGGAGATTTGCTGGTATAGGTGGTTCTGAGACAAGGCGAGCATAGTTAAGAACTTCCGCAACGGCATGAGTCACTGGTCACCTCAACGTGTTTCTTGCAGCCGAAATAGAACGTATGGGTGTAAGGAGTCGACTTGGACATTTTGATTTTAAGTGATGTTATAACTCTACCTTTACCTGCCACTGCCTGTAAATTTTTCTTTGTTAAAATGTTATTTGAAGCAGTTTGTTCTGTTTTTGATTTTGATAGAGAAACACTTCGAGAATGTCTGTTTTTGACAACCAGTTACCCCATCAGTTTCTGCAACAGACCCGTCAAACTACACATAAAAAAGCATTTTTCTTTCGTGATAGATAAGTCTGTAAAATTTCGTGAAGATTGGGTCTTGGTTGCTCAGGAAATTTCAAGTGATTCCATTTTCCTTTTCTCTAAAGGAATCAAAGTTCTACCACCTACCCCAGAGTCCGTATCTCAGAAATTAGACATTTGATTTGAAAACAAGTTTTTTTTCCCTCAGAATGACCACGAAAAATGTATTGTAGATTTTGCAATAAACTAAAAATTACCATCTGCTGACTGGTAATTTAATCCATAATAGAAAAATATGTGTACTATAGTTGTTGCAGAGAGGTAACGTCCAATAAATGTCATATTTGTCTGTTCTAGTAATACAATTAAATGATCTCCATCGAAAAACATACTTCCACCTATGCAGATTTTAGCAGTCGAAGGACATAATTATCAACTTCTTGTTATTGCTTGAAAAATTTGTTGTTACAACCTTTTGGTGTGATTCTTGAGTATAAAAAACAATAAATAAAAAAAACTGACTGGGTGCATTCTGCAAGTATTTTGCGAATCTAGCTGGTATTTAACTAAAAATGTATTTGAAGTATGTGCATGCCAAGGAAACCGAGTAACCAGTATTAATCGCTCGAAAGGTCAACAAAAGTATCTCAATTGCATGTGGATGAAGTTTAGAAGATTTGATTTTAATAAATCTTACTCGCAGGTTTACTACACAGTGTATTGCGATTGTTTTAATGTGTATCAATAAAAATCAGCGCCCGTTTCCAAGATTAACTAAAGTAAACTAACGTAAACTAAAACAAACTAAAGTAAACTAAAATAAATTTAACTAAACTACACTAAAGTAAACTAAACTGAGCTAAACTAAACTAAAGTAAACTAAACTGAAATGAACTAAACTAAACTAAAGTAAACTAAACTAAAACTAAACTAAACTAAAGTAAACTAAAGTAAACTAAACTAAACTAAACTAAACTAAACTAAACTAAACTAAACTAAACTAAACTAAACTAAACTAAACTAAACTAAACTAAATAAGCTAAACTAAAGCTGAACAAAACACACACACACACACACACACAACACACACACACACACACACACACACACACACACACACACACACACACACACACACACACACACACACACAAACAACAACAACGGACACCACCACCACCAAACACAGTTTATTCAAGGATTGTTCGCACTCAAACAATTTCATGTACGCTCCAACCAGAAATCAGTTAACTGCTATGAAACAGACTACTTGAGCCAGAACAAAATGCTATATGCTGCCAAGGATTTGAAATAAAGAAGGGAGGAACAGAACCAGTGAAACTATGACACCGCTAGAATGATCGGAGCATTGATTAAGATAGGCAGTGAACAAGCCAAGTTCAATGTTTCTGGGAGGATTAACTTCGAGACTTGAGATCTTGAGTCTGTGGCTCTATCAAAAGAATCAGCCAACCTGCTAATTTAACCCTTTGACTCCTGAAGTCTGTCCACTAACATCCTGCATTGTCAACCACGCTAGCAACGCAAAAACTGAACTCTTTGATTCTCTCACTCTTCTTACCGGAAGCTGGTGTATAGGTGAGGAAACCAAAGGGTTAATTTTTTTTGCAGTTGGTGGATAGGGTGCGGGAGTGAAAGGGTTAACATGTGGCCCTCCTGAGGATTGAACATTCGACTGCTGCAATTATCAACATGACGAGCTAACCCACCCAGCTAATAGGTTACCATAACAGTATAACACTCCACTCCACTCCACACACTCGCTCACTCACTCACTCACTCACTCACTTATTCGCTGATTGAATGAATCAATCAATGAATCAATTAGTCAAACAAACGAACGAGGAAACAAACAAACAAACAAACAAACAAACAAACAATCAATCAATCAAACAAACTAACAAACAAAAGAAAAAAAGAAAGAAAACAGCAGTATTGTCAGATAACCGTCTGTATTGACTTCGTTGCCCGATGTCTGCCAATGCATCATGCATGCGATTTTTGGAATTTTTCGGTTCGATTAAATTTTGAAGCCGATCACTATCGGTTGAACTAGATCAACAATTAAGAACGTGTGTTATATAACAGTTTTAAGTACTTTTGTCTCTAATGGTGTAGAGCTGGGACGACCAGTCTTTTCTTTTGCCGGTAGGCTCTTTACGCAAATATGTGTGTGTGTGTGTGTGTGTGTGTGTGTGTGTGTGTGTGTGTGTGTGTGTGTGTGTGTGTGTGTGTGTGCGCGCGCGCGCGTGCGTGCGTGCGTGCATGTGTGATGGTCTACCCTTACACTGCTTTTTGGTATATCGTATTCCATGTTAGACCCAAAGAGATACAAACGGATCAGGTGTTTTTGTTTTGTTTTGTGTTTTTCTTTTTTCGTGTTTATTTTACTACGTTAACAAGGGAGACTAAATCGATGTGTAGCCGCATGAATGCGCGATACTAGTTACAACTGTGAGTCTCCTGGTCGCACACATAATGCGTTTGTGCGTATTAGATAATCATGCGATTTGTTGGCATTTTTTGCTTGTATGCACACATTTATATTAAAAACAGGAATGTCGTCACTAAAAAACGGCATGTGAATGCTAATAAATTACTGACACTGTTATGTTTTGTGTATACTTCGTAACTTGCAAATCGTATGCTAGAATCTCCCTCGTTTTCCGTTCACCCTTTACTCCCTCCCCCCCCTCTCTCTCTCTCTCTATTCACCAGCGCCCTGCTTGAGGATGGTAGACAGAGTGAGTCAGGGAGTGGAAGGGTTAAGTATCATGCGTAATTCTCCTCCTTGGCGTTCAAGACAATGCTGAGTTAACCATTTCACTCCCTCACCCTAAACACTAGTGGTGTTTATTTCTTTTTTCAGGAAGCTGTTGGATAGGGTGAGGGACCGAACAGGTTAACTGTGCAGAATAGGAAAAAAGCCAAACATCCGATTAATGGCACAGACGTGAGTACATCAGCCGTGCTTTACAAACGGAACCCATCCCACGCCATTTTGAATTATGGTCGCCAACCGTACCCAGCAAACATATCCTATCAACTGCTTACCTCTGACTAGGGTTTTGCGATAACAATAAAACCTTGACGCTCCTTAGTTTGAGAAGTCCCCTCACGAATGTATTTCTTTTTGTTCGTTTCATTTGATTTCATGAATCGTAATTATATATATTTTTAAAAATTCTGTTTTGTTTCATTTTAGCCTCGCAAACTTTACTTCATTCCTTTATTTTGCTCAATATCGTACTAAATTTTTTATTTATCGACAATGTGTCGTTTGTTTTGATTAAAACAGTTGTTCTGTTTCGTGTCATTTTTTGTTGTTGTTGGTTTGGTTTCATTTTA
>CM060307.1:67034404-67041904 GCA_030674185.1 Monoplex corrugatus
CCGCATTAGGTCAGAGCGTTATGCAGGAGTCGTCGTTTGACCGAGAGTTGGCCACATTTTGGTTTTGCGTTTTTGCTTTTTGTTTGTTTATTTGCATGTTAGCAGACTGGCTGGTTCAGTTGACAGTACCATGGATCCAAAATCCTTCCCCCTCATATCATCCCTTCTTCCTCCTCCCTCCCTTCCCCTCCCTTTCTTGCCCATTTCTAGACTTTGCCAGCGCACAGTTATTTTTTTCCACTGGTTCAGGGAGTCTGCTTGCTAATCGCTGGCAGATTTGGGTTGAGCGTATATGGAAGTGTCCAAATGTAATGATTTTCTTATGAACAAATTCCAGACTCCATCAATTCTGTCGTTATCAATGTCGTTCTCGCATCATACAGAGGTGCTTTTAACCACTCGACCGCTACTCCTCTGGTTGTACCCGCATAATCAACAGCAAACAGCAACGAGACTTACCAGCCAGATTGAGGTTTTTAATTTAACCCTTTGACTCTTGGACCCTGTCCACCAACTGCAAAAACTTAACCCTTTGACTTTCTCGCCTTACCCACCGGCTTCTGCAGGAAGCCGGTGGGTAAGGTGAGAGAGTCAAAGAGTTAAGTTTTGCTGGTGGACAGGATGAGCGAATCAAAGGGTTAAGTTTTTGCTTTGCTAGCATCATCGGTAATGCAGGATGCTGGTGGACAGGATGCGGGAGTCAAAGGGTTTTAAATGAAATGAAAAAGGCAGACACACTGATTCTGGCAGGTAATCGTTAAGCCTACAGGTAACCGTTAATAAGCAGAATAGGAAACGGAATTTTGCAACTTATTCAGAAAAAAAACATTAATTCTTGGCACTTGGACAGTTTCCCATGTGCTCCACCAAACCTGCCAGTATTTTCCTAGCACTCTTTTTGTTTAACCCTTTGACTCCTGCACCCTATCCACCAACTGCAAAAAATTTAATCGTTTGACTCCCTTACCCTAACCGTCAGATTCCTGCAGGAAGCTGGTGGATAATGTAAAGAAATCAAAGGGGCATGTTTTTGCTTTGCTAGCATGTTTGTCAATGCAGGATGCTGGTGGACAAGGTGCGGAAGTCAAACGGTTAATGTGCACAAAGCCCTTACTGCTGGCAAACTTTTCTTAATGCTTTCAGGGGGATAACTTGAAAATAACTGACACACTACGATGGCTTACGATCATGGAAAGTTTTTGTAGTTGCATTTTGTGTTTTATGTTTCTTTTTTTCTTTCTTTTCTTTCCTTCTTTCTTTCTTTCCTTCCTTCTTTTTTTCTCTCTTTCTTTCTTTTTTTTTTCTCTCTCTCTCTCTTTCTGTCTTTGTGTCTTTTTTGTTTGTTTTGTTTCTTTGTTTCTTTTTTGTTTATTAATTTTCTTTGATTCTTTCTTTTTTGTTTGTTTGTTTGTTTTTTCTTTCTTTCTCTCTTTTCTGTCTGTCTTTCTTTCTTTCTTTTTAGGAAACAATGGAATTACCATGTAGAATTCAAGTTGCTCTTTCAGTGGAGAGCGGGTTGCTGCAGAACAGCGGCACCCATTTTTTTTTCTTTTTTGTTCTGTATGTTTGTATTTTTATTTGACTGTGAAAACGGAATTTTCTACTGAATTTTGCCAGTATGACTCCTTTTCGCCGTAGGGGTCTTAAACATGCTATTGCACTCGGCACCTCGGTTTACCTTCACAATCGAAAGAAAGGCAAGTAGATCACCACTTAATTAAGGTCTAACAGATGGGCCGGAGAGGTGGAGGGGGGTAAGTTGTGGGGGGTGGGGGGGGGTGGGGGGGGGAGAAAAGCCTTGTCAGATCCATGATTCCAACTTGGTTTTCTCAAGTCCTTGGCAAAATGCTTTAACCGCTAAGCCACACAATTTCCTCGAGATATGAAATCTTGTGTTCATGATTCTATCATACGAGTTGGCCATGTCATGTATCACCAGCCAAGTACGGGAAGATTAGTTTATAGTAGATCATATGGACATTACCTTGCAATCAGCGAACAGATTTATTTCAGGAACGAGGAATTTGATGTTGCTTTTATGGAGCTCCTGACACAATAAAGTGAAATGTGTTGTGATCTGTGCTGCCTGCAGTAGGTAGGTATTCAGGGTGTGATGTTCAAGACAATCCCCAGAAATCTGTTCAACTCTTCTATGCCGCCAACTCTTCCCCTTTTCGTTTCTTTTATGTTGCTGTGAAAAGGCTGTTACAGTTTTTTTTAAATGCCTTCTGAGCCTGAAGTGAGAGTATATAGTAATTCAGACGCCGTTTCCCTTGTTTGTCACAAAGCTCGCCAATTGCTTTCAGCTATGAAAATAACCTGTTCTTCTCTTCTTTTTCTTTCCAGGGGGGTTGGGGTGGGGAAGGATGGATAGCATGGTGATTTCACTCTATTGGCCTTGGTGGTAAGATTTCAATACCAGCTAAATGTCCTTTAGCAAAGAACAACGATTATGACGAACAGTCAGTTAAAAAAGTGTAGGAAAGATGGCTTTCTTGGCACAAAAAAAAAAGTGAAAAAAGAAAAACTGCCAAGGTTTTTGTATCGCTTACAAGTTGGAAGTAGTAGATTCATATAGCTGGACTTTGGCCCACATTTTATATAATAATATAATAATTACAATATTTATATGGCGCAAAATCTCGATAAAAATCAAATCTAAGCGCTGAACATACACTTACGCACGCGCGCACACACACACGCACACACACACTTACACATGGCTATAAATGGGGAAAAAGAAAAAATGCAATGGAAAATTTTAGAGAGCATATTATATACAAATATATATTACAATGTGATTCCCCTCCGAGTGGAGACAGGCTACAGAGGGGGATGAGTGAGGTCAGGATTTTATGCAGAGGAGAAAAGGTGAGTTTTGAGAGCGGACTTGAAGGAGACAAAAGTAGGTTGCTGACGGACAGAGAGAGGAAGTTTGTTCCAGGAAAGTGGACCAGAAACAGAGAAGGCTCGTGGACCATAGGTATTGAGCTTGGTGCGTGGAAAGCGAAAAGTCAGAGGATCGGAGGCAGAGCGGAGGGTACGTGAGGGAACATAGATCTCAAGTAGGCTTGACAGGTAATCGGGGGCTGCGTTATTGAGGCTTTTGTAGCACATGGTGTCTAGTTTGTACTGTATGCGCTTTGATACAGGGAGCCAGTGAAATTGTGCCAGGAGAGGAGATAATCCTGTTTTTCTCGGCAGCTCTGTCAGATTATCTTCTGATGGGCCTGCCAATTGCCATCCTTGCCAGTCTCCGATTTCTTTTACACAGCTTAAAAGTGGTGAAAATGATAAAAGTAATAGTGATAATAACAGCAACAGGACAGACCACCTGTAGCAGTGCAGTTAAGTCCACATCATGGACGTCTTCTGCTCGGGAACTGACGGGAGTGACCGCCCACTTTGACTCACCATCAAAACTACTCTGACCTCTATGCTGAGGATCCTGCTGGTTGTGTGTTGCTGAATCGTCCTGTGCGTGCGTTGCTGGGTCGTCCAGTGCGTGCGTTGCTGGGTCGTCCAGTGCGTGCGTTGCTGGGTCGTCCAGTGCGTGTGTTGCCGGGTCGTCCTGTAAATGTGTTGCTGGGTCGTCCTGTTCGTGTGTTGCTGGGTTGACCTGGTTGTGTGTTACCAGGTCGTTTTGGTCGTGTGTTGCTGGGTGGAATTGAGGCCGGGTGAGTGGCGCTGAATCGTGGCGAGGCTCCGCATAGTTGGCTAGTCGTGAGTCTTGCTGAGGGCGGTGGCCCCTGTTGATGGTGGTGTTTGTGAAGGTGGAGCATGTGACGCCGGTGGTGGTAACGGTGCCGGTGGTGGTAACGGTGACGTTGGTGGTGGTGACGATGGTGATGGTAAATGGCAAAACCGTGCTTCCGTTCCTGTTGTCGTTGCTGAATGACTGATGGTGATGACAAACGTACGGCTGATCTCTTGTCGGACACCGCACTGTCAGGTTAAGGAAGACGTGTGTGGCAAACAGCAGGACGACAGGCAGCACTTTCTTCCACACAAAACGAAACAGACATTTCGCTGTCCGAATGCACAGCCTCACCATTCTGAAAGTCATTGTTGCCAGTAAGAAGAAAGGTGAAGATGTCAGTTGTTGACCGTCTGCCTGTTGCCTGCCTCTAATAGCAAATACAGTTCTACAACTTTTTTGGAGGGAGCTGAAGTCAGAAGAAAGAAAGGTTCCAAACGAAATCTTGAAGAGGACATTTAAAAAGATGAGATTTGTTAATCATCGGACAGTTTCCTGGAGTTTTTGAAGTCGCTTCGGTGCTGTGTCCTGCCGAAAGAATGGTTATGAGGTCGGCTATCAGTCTGAAGAAGAGTTTATAACATCTTTGGGTGTAAGTGAACCCTGAAGGTGAGTAATGAAACGACCAATGTTATGATATCTGTTGAAAATGAGGACATTTTCTTTCTTGGTCACTGCTGTTACGATATGCGTGCTATATCAGTTCATTCATCCATTGATTGATTGATTGATTGATCGATTCATTCATTCATTCATTCATTCATTCAGTCAGTCAGTCAGTCAGTCAGTCAGTCAGGCAGTCAGACAGTCAGTCAGGAAGTCAGTCAGTCATCCATGTATTTGTTTATTCATGTTATTATTATTTATCCATTTATTTACCGAGCTAGTTACCTATTGATTTATCTATTTATGCAGTTATAGCTCCATTTACTTATTATTCATTTGTTATTCTTTCTTCTTTCATTTATTTATTTATTTATTTTATTTATTTACTTATTTATTTATTTACTTATTATTTATTTATTTATTTATTTATTTATCTATTTGTATATAACTTACTTTTTTTTTTTATTTATCTATCCATTATTTACTTATTTATTTATTTATTTGTCATTTATTATTTATTTATATATTTATTTATTTATAGCGTTTCAGTATCTGTTGAATGTGTGTAGGCACACAGTATTTGCATACAGTATTGGTGCAAAGTCTGCAGACTCCGTCTTAAGTAGGCCTGAATGCTGCGTGTTTTCATGTTTCCATAAGTCACCTGTCGATGACATGACTTACAGGATCTTTAACGTGCGTACTTGATGCTCTGCGTGCGTATATACAGGTAGGTGAGTTAGGCACTAACAGGCCTGCAGATAGTCTCTTTCTCTCTGACTCTCTCTGTTTTTTTTTCTAACTTTGTTGTAAATTTAGCGTTTTTGTTCAAAACAAAAAACAAACTCTGTGGTTTAGAGAATGTTGTGGACAGTGAGGAACAATAGACAAATTTGAAAAAAAAACCCCAGAAACTTGCAAAGATATCCTCGGAGTAGAAAGAAAACTGAAGTCATGATAATCAGTAAAACAAACAAAAACAAACAAACAAACAAACAAACAAACAAACAAACAAACAAACAGACAACAGACAAACAAACAAACAAACAAACAAACAAACAAACAAACAAACAAACAACAACAACAAATAACCAACAACAGGAAATTCTCTCATGTACAATAACAGCAAAGGCACAACACTGAGACAAGTTGATAAGTTTAAATATCTGGGGACAGTCATCTCAGCCGAGAAAATGAAAAGCATTCTTACCAACAAATGCCTAATATAACAATAATTACAAAATTTATATATCGCAAAATCTTGATAAAAATCAAATCTAAGCGCTGAACATACACATATGCACGCATGCACACACACAGGCACACAGGCACACACACACACACACACACACACACACACACACACACACACACACACACACACACACACACACACACACAACATATATATACATGGTTATAAATGGGGAAAAAGAAGAAAAGCAATGGAAAATTATAGAAAACATATTACATACAAATATATATTACAATGTGATTCCACACCGAGCGGAGACAGGCTGCAGTGGGGGTTGGGTGAGGTCAGGATTTTATGCAGAGGAGAAAAGGTGAGTTTTGAGAGCGGACTTGAAGGAGACAAAAGTAGGTTGCTGACGGACTGAGAGAGGAAGTTTGTTCCAGGAGAGTGGACCAGAAACAGAGAAGGCTCGCGGACCATAGCTTAGTGCGTGGAAAGCGAAAAGTCAGAGGATGGAGGCAGAGCGGAGGGTACGTGAGGGAACATAAATCTCAAGTAGGCTTGACAAGTAATCGGGGGCTGCGTTATTGAGGCTTTTGTAGCAGATAGTGTCTAGTTTTTACTGTATGCGTTTTGATACAGGGAGCCAGTGAAGTTGTGCCAGGAGAGGGGAGATGTGGTCAGCTTTTTTCTTTTTGAGTACAAGGCGTGCAGCATTGTTTTGAATGCGCTGTAGGGTGTGAATGGTGGAGGCAGGAAGATCAGACAGGAGTGAATTGCAATAGTCAATGCGAGACATTATAAAGGAGAGAACGAGTTTTGTAGTTGTTTCGACAGAAAGATACTTCCTGATCAGGCTTATACGATGGAGGTGATAGTAGCAAGATCTGGCAGTTTGAGAAACAAAGTTGTTCATGGAGAGGGTAGAGTCAATGTAGACACCAAGGTTCTTAGCTGAATCAGAAATAGGGACTGATGTGTTACATAATGAGAGAGAAAGAGGAGGCAGCTGAGAAAGTTTTTGACGGGTGCCAGTGAGGATAGCTTCTGTCTTGTCTTCGTTAAGCTGAAGTTTATTGTATGTCATCCAGTTCTTAATGTCTGTCTAACAGTCAGAGGCGCGAGTCAAGAGGCGCTGTACATTGTCAGGTGAGTCACTGTCTTGAAGTTGGGTGTCATCAGCATAGAAGTGTGTCCTATCAATTAACATCAGAAAAAAAGCTTTTCAGTTTCATATAAACGCAATACTCTTGAACGGATGCAAGGCCTGGACAATCAACAAGCAAAGCCAAAACAAGATCGAGATAGCTGAAATGTGGTTTTTAGGAAGAATGTTAAGAATTCCGTGGACAGCAAAGAAATCATACCAGACAGTCTTGAGGAAAGCAAACGTGAAAAGAACGTTTGTGAAGATCTTGAAAAGACAAGCAACATTTATAGGACATTATATGAAGCAAAAGAAATTTGAGCACCTAGTCGCAACAGGAAGGCTGGAGGAAACAGAGCAACGGTAGACCTAGGGAGAAAATATTAGATAGTTTTGCAGAGTGGGTAGGGATGAGTAGGGTGGGAGATAAACTTGCAGCGACAAAAGATAGATTCGTAAGGAGGTCCATGATCTCCAACGCCATGCAAAAGCCAGTTGATGATGATGATGATGAACTTTGTTGTATCTATGAAATTATGCAAAGCCTTTTTACATTCTGTTTGTGCATCCGCTATCAGGGCCTATATCCAGTAATATAAACAATTGATCGATTCTTCCTGCTGTTGTGTCACTCCTGTTCCCTCCCTTCCCCTGAAAATACATAGACACATAGACATATAAATAGACATAGATATAGACGTAGGAATAGACATAGATAAAGACACAGAAATAGACATAGACAGACATACACATAGACATAGATATGGACATAAATAAAAACATAGACATAAGCGT
>CM060307.1:67044404-67046904 GCA_030674185.1 Monoplex corrugatus
TGTGTGTGTGTGTGTGTGTGTGTGTGTGTGTGTGTGTGTGTGTATGTGTGTGAGTGTGTATGTGTGTGTGAGTGTGTGTATGTGTGTGTGTGTGTGTGTATGTGTGTGTGTGTGCTCTTAACCTCCGATTCCCTCACCTTGTCCACCAGCTTCCTGCATTATCAGTCATGAGAGGAAAACAAAAATTCAACCCTGCTACTTCTTTGACGTCCCACAAGGAAGCTGGTGGATAAGGTAAGGGAATGACAAGGTTATTTCTAGGAATCTTGTGGATACGTTGGGGGAGTGAAAGGATTCTTCTTCTTATTAGTTTTACTGATTAAAATCTAGCGGGCTGTGCGGAACTATATCGTGGCTATAACCATTTCAAAACGTACACAACATCTGGTTGAAAAAAGAGTACTGGAAAAGGAAATCAAGTGCATATCACTGCATCAGCGCACATAATCTAAGGATATGCCCCTGCCGTTGACCATTCCGTCCAATTTATCACCAGAGGGTTTGAAAAGAACAAACCTGAATACCAGTGTAAACATAACTAAGAACTCTAAAACGTGCCTAAAAATGGCGTAAGTTTTTTTTTGAAATTGGTTCTGCACATCACATTCCCTTAAAGGCGAAAATGCAGTCAGTACATATACCCAATTATCAGTCCCACGAAAAAGTACATAACGCTTTATAGAACACATACAGGTGAAAATAATAATAATAATAATTACAATATTTATATAGCGCAAAATCTCGATAAAAATCAAATCTAAGCGCTGAACATACACCTACGCACGCGCGCACACACACGCACACACACACTCACACATGGCTATAAATGGGGAAAAAGAATAAAAGCAATGGAAAATTATAGAGAGCATATTATATACAAAATATATACATGTACAATGTGATTCCACTCCGAGTGGAGAAAGGCTGCAGAGGGGGATGAGTGAGGTCAGGATTTTATGCAGAGGAGAAAAGGTGAGTTTTGAGAGCGGACTTGAAGAGACAAAAGTTGGTTGCTGACGGACAGAGAGAGGAAGTTTGTTCCAGGAAAGTGGACCAGAAACAGAGAAGGCTCGTGGACCATAGGTATTGAGCTTAGTGCGTGGAAAGCGAAAAGTCAGAGGATCGGAGGCAGGCCAGGTGAACAGGCCAGTAAGACGGAAAATGACATGATGAGATGACAGAAAAAAAAAGAAGTAAACCAGAAACAACGAGAATGACAGAAAAGAGGAAATCTTTAGCACAGCATTTCCTGAAGGTGGGGATATTATTTATCCTGAAAGAACCCCCGGCACCTCCAGAGGAGAATCATCATCATCATCATCATCATCATCGTCGTCGTCGTCGTCGTCGTCGTCATCATCATCATCATCATCATCATCATCATCATCATCTCATCATCATGTGTCCTGCCACGTGGCGTTGGCGACCATGGTTCTCCATATGGACGAAAGGGTTACACTTTTAGGAATCTGGTAGATAGGATGAGAAAGTAAAAGAGTTCAAGTTTTAAGGAATCTGATGGAAAGGGCTAGAGAGTGAAAGGGTTAAATTTTTAGGAGTCTGGTGGATAGGACGAGGGAATGAAAGGGTTAAGTTTTTAGGAGTCTGGTGGACAGGGTGAGGGAATGAAAGGGTCAAGTTTTTAGGAGTCGAATGGACAGGACGAAGGAATGAAAGGGTTAGGTTTTTAGGAGTCGAATGGACAGGATGAGGGAATGAAAGGGTCAGGTTTTTAGGAGTCGAATGGACAGGATGAGGGAATGAAAGGGTTAGGTTTTTAGGAGTCGAATGGACAGGATGAGGGAATGAAAGGGTCAAGTTTTTAGGAGTCTGATGGACAGGACGAGGGAATGAAAGGGTTAAGTTTTCAGGAGTCAAATGGACAGGATGAGGGAATGAAAGGGTTAAGTTTTCAGGAGTCGAATGGACAGGATGAGGGAATGAAAGGGTTAAGTTTTCAGGAGTCTGATGGACAGGATGAGGGAATGAAAGGGTTAAGTTTTCAGGAGTCTGATGGACAGGATGAGGGAATGAAAGAGTTAAAGTTTTAGGAATCTGATGGACAGGATGAGGGAATGAAAGGGTTAAGAGGATGGGATGGAACAGAGACATGTATAGAGAGACAGGCAACCAGGTCTATCGCTCTTTGTAAATGATCCTATGGATAGAAAGATAAGCAACTAGCTCTGTCACTCTTTGTGATGTGATCATAGACATGGGTAGAAAGATAAGCAATTAGTTCTGTCGCACTTTGTGATGTGATCATAGACATGGATAAGGAGACAGGCAACTAGCTCTGTCACTCTTTGTGATGTGATCATAGACATGGATAGAAAGATAAACAATAGTTATGTCGCACTTTGTGATGTGATCATAGACATGGATAAGGAGACAGGCAACTAGCTCTGTAAAATTTTGTGATGTGATCGTAGACATGGATAAGGAGACAGGCAACTAGCTTTGTCACTCTTTGTGATGTGATCATAGACATGGATAGAAA
>CM060307.1:67051904-67054404 GCA_030674185.1 Monoplex corrugatus
TTCGCTGACAGATCTGGGTGGAGCACATATGGAACCGTTCGAGTATGACTAATCCTTCATTCCACTTCCTGCCTGTCGCTTATTTCTGGAGCATTTTTCTTTGTTTACTAGATCAGCTTACAGTGGACGTGGAGCGTTAGCTCTTCGAAATTAACTCACTATAGTCGTCATCAAGTCGTTGAGACAGTGAACTGGCTGGTGCCTACGCAAAGGAAGCATTGTGTTCAACATCCTACTACCTTTAATGTTAAGGGTAAAGAAAATACATGCTTGGCAGTGCACTTGTCCAGCGTCAGAGTATCTTATCATCTGTTCTCTTGTTTTGTAATGATGTACCAAAATAACAAGATAACTGAGCGATTCTAACAACCCTCTTTATACACAAATTAAATAAAGATATCAAAATTTTGCTTTATTTTACTTGGTTACTCTGACCTTGAAAAGGCTTTGGATGAGACATTTGATGTGAAGTGAGGACAACAGTACACTCTCACAACAGTAAAAACTGCCTGTACATACTCTCATACGTTCTTGAGAAAGGGCTGTCCATACACCTTCTCGAAAAAGAAGTGATTTTAGGCACTCTCTTTCTTTTTTGTCCATGTGACTCTGATCTTGGTGCCATGACTTCCAGCCTTACGGGTGCCTAACTCCTCAACAGTCTTTACCTTTGACCAACATTTGATAAGGAGCCACCAGAGTCAGCTGAAAAAACCTTGCTAACACATTTTGCCACAGACACACAGATACACATCTAGATCCGGTCGATATGAAACAATTTCCTGTTTTTAGGGGGAGATTGAAAAAGACGTTTGTTGACTTTACTTTAAAACGGAACTTTTATTATTGCAGTCGATTTCAGTTTAAAACCCCGTTTACTTTGGCGAGGGAAAACAACACTTCGGTGGAGAAATCAAGGAGGCTCAGACATCGAACGGCGGAGTCTGTCTGTGAACAAAGAGGCTGTATGCGAAATATGTGACATCACGTGACGCAAATCCCTACTTCCGGTTCAAGTAGACGATTTACTTTCGGTTTCAGTCGAAGATTATTCACAAAGGCTGATGACGGTCTCACGAGAAGGCTGAAAGCTATAGTGGCTGTGTCGGTCAGTTGGGATTTTGCAGCTGAAAATTTCCTGACTCCTTTTAAACAACATGTTCTGTACTTTGTCTTGAATTCAATAGTTTCAGTTTCTCAAAACGACATCTCCACGCTCAGAAAGAATTCCATACTCACTAATGTCACGGGTGCCATGTGTATCGTGATCATGGCACAAGCCTTAAGCCTGCACATAAACCCACGAGCTGGCCAGGTCCTGAGGCCCTCATTCATCTAGTCTCTGAATTCAATACATTAACACCAAGCGCCAGGAGCATCAGGCATAATCTGATATCATCGTTTCATTTGTACTAAACAGAACCGTGCCCACCCTGTATTTCCATTTTAATATCCAATACACATAGGATATGTTAATATTGTTAATGTCATCAATGAACGAAAAGGCTATGCAATAATATGTTTTTTATTTGCATATGGCGTTGAAGATAATAATTCATATTACAACACAATCGCTGTTTGTGCAAAGGTATTATGTTGCTGAGTTTTTTTACCCTCCTTCTGAGGGGGGTCATGGCCTTTATGACTAAATCATCTGAAGATTGAACTCTGAAGTCTCTCTCTTTAACACAAACACGTCTTCTCTCTCTCTCTCTTTCTCTCTCTCTTTCTCTGTCTCTCTCCCCCCTACCCTCTTTCACGCACCCTTTCCCTTGGGATGTCCCAGGCGCAGACAAGCCCAGTCCCCATGTGGAGGTTCCCATTTCACACCCGGGCCCGTCCCTGTGGCTGCTAAAACAGCACGGGGCCAGGGCCCAGCTAATTGGCTTCGGTGTTAATGGGTCCCCCTTCTCTTTGTGAGGGCTCGCTAATGAGTGTTGAGCAGCAGCGGGTTATTAGCGCTCAGTCAATCACTGTGGGGCCAGTCAATCACTGCAGTCGCTCATTTCACTCAGTCGTTCAGTTAACCCTTCTCATTCCCTCAGCCCTATCCACAAGCGTTCAGCCTTTCATTTTCTCAGAACTATCCACAAGCGTTCAGCCTTTCATTTTCTCAGCTCTATCCACCAGCTTTCAGCCTTTCACTCCCTCAGCCCTGTCCACAAGACTTCCTACTGTTCACTCCTTCACATATCCACCAGCTTTCATCAGTTCCTAACCCTTTCACTTCCTCACTCCATCTACAAGAAAGCAGAAGCTGATAACTAGGGTTTCTATAGGATTGTGTTGAAGCTGGTGGACAGGATTCCTACAGAAAACTGTAGACGATGGTGGATAGGATTGCTACAGAAAGATGTAGAAGTTGATGATACGGTCCTTACAGAAAACTGTAGAAGTTGATGGATAGGTTCCTACAGGATGCTGTAGAAGTTGGTGGATAGGCTAAGGGAGTGAAAGTTATTTCATTTTATTTCTGAATGAAAAAAAAACAAAAAAACAA
>CM060307.1:67059404-67061904 GCA_030674185.1 Monoplex corrugatus
AGGGAGTCAAAGGGTTAAGTTTTTGCTTTGCTAGCATGGTTGACAATCCAGGATGTTTGTGGGCAGAGTGCAGGAGTCAAAGGGTTAAGTGCTGACTGGTGAAAACAATATCAAACTGTTTGCGTGTGATGCATCCCTTCTGAACGAAATCCGGATTCTCTTGTTTTTTTGACACAAATCTATTAAAATCTTTTATGGATTTGAATATAGTTTATCAGAAAAACATGTTTTTGTTAAAGTGTTACGATATCACAGCCTCGATTTAACACGTACGCACAACACAACACACACACACACACACACACACACACACACACACACACACACACACTGTCACACACACACGTACGCACACACACACACACACGTACGCACACACACACACACACAAACACACACTCACTGTCACACACACACCATACAAACAAGCACAAACATGCTGAAAAGTAAACAAACCAAAAATCAACAATAACAATAGCAAACCCCCCCCCAAAAAAAAAACAATCAAACACAAAACAAGATAAACAAAAACAACAACAGCAAAAACAACAACAACAACAACAACAACAACAACAAAAACAACATCACCACCAAAAACAACAACAGAAACACACCAACACCAACACCATTACCCTCCCCCCTCCTCACCACAACAATCACCACTAACAACAACAATAAAACCCAAACACCTTCCAGCGTGGTAATGAATCAACAAGCATGATGGTAAAGTTCACTGAGGATTAGTTGTACCCTGACTGACTAGTGGCCTGATCATACCGTACAACATCTAAAGACTGCTTGGTGTGTACAGTTTCCATTCATACAGTTATGCAGCTTTTTTGGTAACAACAGTTGGCATACCTCACGCATGAAAGAAACATGAACGTCACAATCTAACTACCTCACGGATATAAAAGGAAATAAGAGTGAAGCAGGGAGAATTTTAAATATCAACTAAATAGCACAACTCTTAAGAGTCACGGAGTTATCTCCCATGTAGAATTTCCCAAACCCAACACAGTTTGTGGAATGTTCTGAGCTTACCACTTTATGCTTTGTGGCTGCTTCTATGCTAGCTGAATGGGTAGCGCAAACTGTGTTGGGTTTGAGAAATTCTACATGGGAGATAACTCCGTGACTCTCACGAGTTATGTTACTTAGTTGATACCTCACGGATAGATCAAAGCATCATTCATGGGGACCGCCAAAGTTACCTGTCATCTAGAAAGCTCAGTTATTTACTGCCTATTATGTTATTGGCATGGAGGGCTGCAACAAAGGTCCTCCATGTCTGTCAGTTCTGTGCCAGACTCCGTATAGTATCCCAAGCATGTTTCACGGCCTTAAGGTCTCATTCTATTGTTCGACGCCAGGTGTCCGTAGGTGGGTTGTTCTTCACAACCAAATGATTTATTCATTTCTGTTTGTTCTTGTTCTTGTTCTTCCTCTTGTTCTTGTTCTTCTTGTTCTTGTTCTTCTTGTTCTTATTCTTCTTGTTCTTGTTCTTCTTGTTCTTTTTCTTCTTCTTCTTCTTCTTCCTCTTCTTGTTCTTGTTCTTGTTCTTGTTCTTTTTCCTCTTCTTCTTCTTCTTCTTGTTGTTTTTGTTCTTCTTGTTCTTCTTCTTCGTGAAGAATGTTAGGGACGCCGCATTAAATTGTCCACCAGTATTCTTGAGTTATGTCGGTTGTGTCCCAAAGCTTGGGTCTCTGCTAATGGTTCCTCTGTCTATTCCTCAATGCTGTCAATCCCCCCCCCCCCCCCCCCGTCCGTCTTGAATCGCGTCAGTCACGATGCGTTCTAGGAATATGTTGAAAAGCGTGGGGGACAGAAGGTAGCCCTGATGAAATCCAACCGAAGTATGAAACCACTCTCCAATAGCAGCCGGTGAAAGTACTGCACTGGTTGTTTTGGAGCATCGTTTTTAGATGGTGTTGACAAGCTTTTGCCCGATAATTAGTTTGTCCATTGTGACCCATTGCGCCTCTTGCAATATTATGTCAATACTGAAGGGATCCTGTAGTTTTTAATATGACATTGATGAAAATGTCCTATCCGGAGCAACCCATGTATTCAAAACAGACTGTATTTTTTCACTTCATTTTATTATTTGTTAAAATGTACATGCATAAATGCTTTACCGCAAATATTTGCTTCTTTGTTTTTTTTACAAAAAGTCACATAAGTGTAGAAAATAATGCTAAAAGTAGTAGTATATCTCTTAATTCTTAAACAGATTGGCTGTTTTACATTACACTGTTAAATCTTTTGAATACAGTTTAAACAATTTCGATTTTTTCTCACATATGCAACATTCGGTGGAAAGGATGAACATGTGCAGTTCTCTTTGTCATGGATGTCTCACACGGATAACATAGATACAATATATTGTTTACTTTAAGACTCAGGGAAGTTCTTGCTCTAGAATGTTTCTGTTTGCATCTTTCTTTCTTTTTCATTTTGTACTATTTCCGCTGCCATTTTTTAAAGAGTAAAACATTCA
>CM060307.1:67071904-67074404 GCA_030674185.1 Monoplex corrugatus
TGAAAGGGACCTACAAAACCTTGTGAATATACTAGAAATAGAAATCCCCTCATGCAAAATGACAGCAAACGGCACAATCTTCAGTCAGGTTGATAAGTTTAAATACCTGGGAACGATCGTTTCACCAGACGGCAGATGCACATCAGAAATAGCCAGCAGAATCGGCCAAGCCAAAACAGCATTCAAAAAGATGAAAAGCATTCTTACCAACAAATGCCTATCAATTAATATCAGGAAGAGAGTTCTTGAATGTTATATAGAACCAATACTGTTATACGGTTGTGAGGCGTGGACAGTTAACAAGCAAAGCCAGAACAAGATTGAGACAGCTGAGATGTGGTTTCTAAGAAGAATGTTGAGAGTTCCATAGACAGCAAAGAAAACAAACGATACAGTTTTGATGGAGGCAGACACAAGAGGGAAGATTAGGAAAAGAAAGACAGGCCATTTCATGAGGAAAGGGGAATTGGAGCACCTGGTCACACCGGGAAAGCTGGAGAAAAAGAGAGCACCAGGTGGACCCAGGGAGAAGATATTGAACGGACTTGCAGAGTGGCTGAAGACAAAGAGGGTGAAAGAGGTGCTTGAGGCAACAAGAGATAGAAACAGATGGAAGGCCATGATCGCCAACGCCATATGGCAAGGCACCTGATGATGATGATGATGACAACACACAAACTGACAAACAGACTGGCAGACCCACGAACATATTTACTTACACACAAACTGACAAACTCACAGTAAATCAGTAATACACAATTTAAAAAAAAATATCTCCAGTCTTCTGCAAGAAATGTAACAGTTTTTTAAAACCCTAACAGTTTTGCTTGTTCTTTTCTCCTCTCTCTCTCTCTCTCTTCATTTTCTTCTGCTATGATGACAGCACGTTTCCAGTGAACATACCTTGTCTGGTGACAGCAGCAGAGCAGATTAGTGAGATCATTTTCTTCATCAGGAATATTGACAAATCACTCACACTGCATGCTGCTACTTCTGAGAGTAAAAGTACAAAGTTTCGATTTTTCAAAAAAACATTTTGACAACATAATGTAGAAATTGTCTTATGTGTCATGCTATTTTTTTCCCTCATCTTGTGCCTCTCTCTCTCTCTCTCTCTCTCTCTCTCTTTCTCTCTCTCTTTCTCTGTCTGTCTCTCTTTCTCTCTCTCTCTCTTTTCCTCCCTCTCTCCCACCTTTCTCTCTCTCTCTCTCTCTCTTTCTCTCTCTCTCTCTCTCGCTTTCTCTCTGTCTCTGTCTGCCTCTGTCTGTCTCAGTCTGTTTGTCTGTCTGTCTGTCTCTCTTTGTTATTTTTATGTAACGAGATTAGCAATCGTAGATATGTTAAGTTGGCGTATGTGCTAATACCTGCACCAATCAAAAATAAAGTTTCATTTTTTTTTCATTTCAGTTCGTGTCTATATCTCTCTCTTTAAGGTATCATCCTTTCTACATGAATTTGCTCAGTTTTTCTTACGTTTTTGTATTAAATAATTTGTAAAACCAGTCTGACAAATGGGCACTGAACCGCTATTTTTCTTCTATGGAGAAAACACATAAGTAAAATATACACCATTGTCTCATTTCTGTTGTTTATTTTTTTGTAAAGGAGACAAAGACAGAAGGTTGGGCGCAAATTGAATAGCCACATTCTGCTTTTATTCTCAAGTTCTTTTCTGCTTTTTTCCCTCCCTTTTCTTTAGAAAAAAAAATTCAGAGAAATTTTTCGAGAGGGGTGTGTGCTGTGCATAGTGTTTTTATGTGTGTGTGTGTGTGTGTGTGTGTGTGTGTGTGTGTGTGTGTGTGTGTGTGTGTGTGTGTGTGTGTGTGTGTGTGTGTATGTGTGTGTGTGTGTGTGTGTGTGTGTGTATGTGTGTGCGTATGTGTGCGTATGTTTGTGTGCGTGTATATGAAGGGTAAATTAGAAAATATCAAAACAGAGATGGAAAAGCTTAACATTGGTATTTTAGGACTAGGGGAAGTGAGATGGAAGGGGGCAGGCATGATAACATCAGGAGAATACACAATAATATACTCTGGTAGTAACTCACATGAGAGAGGAGTAGGCATCATGATGGACAAGGACAAATCAAAAGCAGTTAAGGGATACTGGGCTGTGTCCGACAGAGTTTTGCTGGTCAAATTGGGAGGTAAACCATTTGATATCAACATCATTCAGGTGTATGCACCAACATCCGCAAGTACTCAGGAATACATCGACAACTTCTACGAAGTATTAGAGATGGCCAAAGTCCAATGTAAATCACAAGAAGTTACTGTAATAATGGGAGATTTTAATGCTAAAGTGGGACAGGATAGGGTGGAGGATATAGTTGGACCTCATGGCCTTGGTACGCAAAGTGAAAGGGGAGAGAAACTTGTAGAATGGGCACAGATGAATGAGTTCATAGTAGGAAACACCTGGTTTGAACAGCCTAATAGAAGAAAATGGACTTGGATGAGTCCAGGAGATAATACCAAAAATCAGATTGACTACATCCTGA
>CM060307.1:67084404-67086904 GCA_030674185.1 Monoplex corrugatus
AGCGATAATGACTGTCGTATTTCTTTGTTTATAAAACATCGCTGACAAAACAACAGCAGCACTTGCAGCAGCAACAATAACAGCAGCAGCCAACAATATCAACACTATTATCAACATCAACCAATCAATCGACCAACGAAATAACCAAACAGCCAACAACAACAACGAATGAAACGTCTTTTTCATCTCTATTTTTTCATGCTCAAGTCTTATGAAAAAATTGGAATATGACATTATCCCCCCAAAAAAACAACAACCAAAAAACAACAAAAAACAAATCAAAGCAGTAATCACTCTACCAAACATTAAAGATATCTTATATGTATCATCTAACAATCATTTCTGACCACCAAGATAGAAAACAAAGAAAATGACGCGATGTTTATCAAATAAAATCTTGGCCACAGTTGCAATAAATGCAGAATGATGCTCATCGTAAGTAGTAGCATTATTTGTATTGCAAAACGTTCGTCATTGCTGTTTGTAGATATATTATTACAGTGCTACATTCGTGGTGGTTATATTCATGTTTTGGACAGTTTCTCTTTTAGAATGTATCTGAGTATAGATGGCAAAAGCGCTGACATCTTCAGAAAGTGAACTGAGCTTCAGTATCGTATCAATTATCTGTTATATTAATAAAATTTCCTCACGAACGCGCGCACTAGAGCAGTCTGCATTTCCCCTGTTTCTATGGTTCACTGCCCCCCCCCTCCCCACACCACCACTACCGCACATATAGAGAAAACTATATGTACAAAATGATACAGTCTCTTCATCCGCTTGCGTGTCCTCACGTGCACATAAACCCAGACTGACATATGCATTTTCTTGTATTTTCCTTCTCTACCCTCTTGTCCATGCATCCAGTCTCCCCTCATAGGAACATAAAACGCATGCGTGCCACTAACAGTATCAGAGTAAACGCTGTCACACAGACTTGTTATGCATTGTTGTTTTTGCATAGAGAGACGAGAAAGACTAGACTTAAGTTACGAACAATGGGGCGAAGAGAAACCACGTGGATCTGCTCTTTACCCATGGTATTCCTGCAGATCTATACTGGGCATCGGTATTTGTGAATCATTCCCAGCTGTCAGTGCCTTCCACCCAAGTGTTGACCATAATCACGGGTGACAGTGAACCAGAGAAACTGGGTCGTGACTTGTGCACTTGTTAATCTCGTACTTTAACAAGTCCATACATAATAGATGGTCAGTGGAGTTTTAACGTTGCATCAACTCCAGAGCTGCAGCAAAAAGTCAGTATACGAGTGAGCAGCTCATGCGTGCATGCAATCACCGAAATATCCACCCCATTGCTCTCTCACTGTCAGTGCATGTCTCGGTTTTACTGTGTGTCTCTCTGGTTCTCAGCAATAATTTCTTCTTTGAGACGATATGCTTTAGTCATATGTTGTGTGCATATGAAGGAATAGTAAAAGGAAATATTGTACTTGGACTTTATCTGTCTCTGCCTCTCTGCTTTTGTTTCTTTGTCTGTATGTCTTTGTCTGTCTGTCTCCCAATCTCTGTTTTTCTTTCACAAACACACAGACACAGAATCACAAACACAGACTTACATATAGGCAGACGGACAGACAGATAGACACACGCATAAACACTAATTCATTCTTACTCTTGAACACACACACACACACACACACACACACACACACACACACACACACTCACACACACACACATACACACACTCAAACACACATACACACAGACAGACATACAGATAGACAGACACACACAGAGACAGACAGACACACAGACACAGATATATACACACACAACACAACACACATACATGCACACACACACACACGCACACGCACACGCACACGCACACACACACAACACACACACACACACACACCACACATACACACGCACACACACACACACACACAGAGCCTTCCCCTGTCCTCCCAACACACAAATCGAAGACAACGATCAGATTTGGCCAAGTACAGGAGATTGGAGAAAAACTGTGCTAGTTTCACGTGCATGTGGGTTGTTCTGTCCAAATGCTCTTTTGGCGGCTGGCAGCGCTCTGGCAACCATTTCTGTCAATTATTCATTACCTGCACTTCCTTGCAGTTGCTCTGTGTGTGTGTGTGTGTGTGTGTGTGTGTGTGTGTGTGTGTGTATGTGGTATGTGAGTGTGTGTATGTGATGTGTGTGTGTGTGTGTGATATGCCAATGTGTGTGTGTGTGTGTGTGTTTGTGTGTGGGGTGTGTGTGTGTATGTGGTATGTGGATGTGTGTGTGTGTGTGTGTGTGTGTGTGTGTGTGTGTGTGTGTGTGTGTGTGTGTGTGTGTGTGTGTGTGTGGTGTGGTGTGTGTTGTGTATGTGGTATGTGAGTGAGTGTGTGTGTCCGTTCGTTCCCTGATTTAAAGTCTTTTCACTATGAGTGATATTAGATGGTGTGTGTGTGTGTGTGTGTGTGTGTAGTGTGTATGTGGTATGTGTGGTGTGTGTGTGTGTG
>CM060307.1:67091904-67096904 GCA_030674185.1 Monoplex corrugatus
TGGTACCAGAAAAGAAACATTGTAAAGGGCTTTACCAATAATGTTGATATCTAAATTGAGACGGAAAAAAAACATCTATCTATCTATCTATCTACCTATCTATCTATCTATCTATCTATCTATCTATCTATCTATCTATCTATCTATCTATCTATCTATCTATCTATCTATCTATCTATCTATCTATCTACCTACCTACCTACCTACCTATCTATCTATCTACCTACCTACCTACCTACATACCTATCTATCTATCTATCTATCTATCTATCTATCTGTCTATCTATCTATCTGTCTATCTATCTATCTATCTATATATCTATCTAGCGAATGAAAACTGCCTCAGAATTCGAGAAGCAAGGGCTCCTGGAACTCTGGAAAGATCTGAAGGCCAAACACAATGCTCTCAGCAAAGTGGAATCAGCAAGGCGAAGAAAGAGCAAAAAGAAGAAGACTCAAGATCGTTTCTTCAAAGATCCCTTTGACTTTGCAAGAAAGCTGTTTGAACAACCCAAATCAGGGACTCTCACAGTGGGCAAGGAAACCCTAGAGCAGCATCTCAGGGAAACATATTCCGATTCTCAGCGCGAGGCACCACTTGAAATCCAAAATCTGGTTTGGCCTGCAGCGCCAGAAGGAAAATTCAATAACAAACCACCAACACTGGATGAAGTGAAGAACGTAGTAAAGAAAGCCAGAGCCAAGTCAGCACCTGGACCAAACGGAATACCATACCTGCTCTACAAGAAATGCCCAAAAGTGCTCGAGTGGCTCCACAAGATGATTCGATCAGCATGGAGGAACCAGAAGATCAGCGACCAATGGATGAGAGCTGAAGGAGTGTACATTCCGAAGGAGCAGAACTCCAGCAGCATCAATCAGTTCAGGCCAATATCACTTCTGAACGTCGAGGGGAAAATCTTCTTCTCTGTTATGGCAGCAAGATTGACAAAATACCTGACTGAAAACAAGTATCTGGATATGTCAGTCCAAAAGGGAGGCATACCAGGAATGCCTGGATGCTTGGAACATGCCACGTTGATTTGGGATGCCATCCAAAAAGCAAGAACAGAGAAGAGAGACATTGACGTAGTTTGGCTTGATCTGGCGAATGCATATGGATCAGTTCCACACGATATGATCCAGCTGGCTCTTGAAATGTATCACATCCCAGAAAACATCCGAACAATGCTGAGGAAGTATTTCCAAGGGTTCTCAATGCGGTTCTCTACCAAAGAATACACCACGGACTGGATAGACCTAGAAGTGGGCATTGCAATGGGCTGTGCAATCTCTCCCATACTGTTCGTGTTGGCAATGGAAGTCATCTTGAAAGCTGCAATGAAGAGTTCAGGTCCAGTGAATCTGGGAGATGGATACCAGATGCCTCCTCTGAAAGCTTTCATGGATGACACAACAGTCTTGTCCACGGATGAGGAAGCGACACACCAAATCATAAAGCAGCTGGATGAGCTGGTGGCCTCTTCAAGAATGAGGTTCAAACCTAAGAAATCCCGAAGTCTCTCACTGCGAAAAGGAAAAGTGGCAGATTCAGTCAAATTCATGGTAGCCAACCAAGCCATCCCCACTGTCACAGAAGAGCCAGTAAAAAGTCTCGGAAGATGGTATGATGACTCCCTGAAAGACACACAAAGGGGATGTGAAACCAAGCAAACAGCAGAAGAAGGCCTGAAGAAAATAGATAACTGCGGACTGCCAGGCAAATACAAAGTCTGGTGTCTGCAGTTCATGCTGATACCAAAGCTGCTGTGGCCACTGCTAATCTATGACATTTGCACCAGCACAGTCGAAGCAATGGAAGCCAAAATCAACAAATACACAAGAAAATGGCTCGGTGTCCCACCTGGTCTCACTGATGTTGCATTCTACTGTCGTCAAGCAATGCTGAAGCTACCTCTGAAATCCATAGTGGAGGAATACAAAGTTGGAAAAGCAAGACTGTTGAGCATGCTGGAGGAATCGGAGGACAATATCGTGAGAGCAGTTCATCCAAAGCTGAGAACTGGCAGAAAGTGGAAAGTCCAAGAGGCTGTAAACAATGCCAAGAGAAACCTCAGCATCAAAGAAATAATTGGACACACGCAAACCAACAGACAGGGACTGGGAGCAACAAAAATGCAGTGGTGGTCCAAAGCCAAAGGGAAGGAAAAAAGAGACATGATCATACAGGAGTTGAAGGAAGAAGAAGATGTCAAAAGAGTGCAGAAGGCAGTCCAGCAAGGTCAACAGGGGCAATGGACAACATGGGACAGTGCACTCCAAAGAAGTCTCAGCTGGAACGATATGTGGCACATGGCTCCTCTAAGGATAAGCTTCCTCCTCAGATCTGTATATGACCTGCTCCCCTCGAATGCAAACTTAGTGAAATGGGGGAAAGCAGACGACCCAGCATGTCCGCTCTGTCAGAAGAAACAAACAGTGGAACATGTCCTAAGCTCTTGCAAAGTAGCGCTAGCCCAAGGAAGGTATACATGGAGGCACAACCAAGTTCTGAAAGTGATCACAGATGTGGTTAGCGAAAAAACCATGACCCCAAACGCACCAATTGCTATGACAACGTTCTACAAAGCAGGAGGGAAACAGGTCTGGCCCGAAAGGGCTATGACAACCAGCACATTGCCAAAGGGTCTTCTGGATGGAGCAGTCGACTGGGAGTGTACAGCAGACCTCCCAGAGTGGAGAAATTACCCAGATGTCATCAGCAAGACAGGCATGAGACCAGACATCGCTCTCCACTCTGACTCCTCGAAACAAGTGATTCTGATAGAACTCACTGTGCCATACGAAAGCAGAATGGAAGAAGCACATATCTACAAGACCGAAAAATACGCCGGTCTTGCCAGCACCCTGAAGAAAGCAGGTCTGCGGGTCAAAATCTTCGCCATAGAGGTCGGGGCAAGAGGGTTTGTGGGCACCTCCGCTTATGATCTCATGAAACAACTCGCCATTTCTGGGAAGAAGAGGACTAGAGCCCTTAAAGCGATGGCAGAGGCAGCAGAAAGGAGCTCAAGCTGGATCTGGGCAAGGAGGAACCGAAAAAGTGAACTTCATAAGGATTAAATTCCCTACAGATGATGTGTGCCCCGTTAGCACATTGGTAAAAACCGCGTACCGCAGTTCTGAAGCGCAGAATCGCCCAGGTTCGATCCCCGGCGTGAAAAAAAAAAAAAAAAAAAAAAAAAAAAAAGACAACAGCAGAAGGGCATCCAGGAGTCATGACCTGGATGTGGCCCGGCCCCCCGAGAGTGTAAGGAATTCAGGGCCGAAACACTTGTCTAAAGGGGGTTACTTCTCTGAAGACCTTCTGTTGTCTAGCTCTCCCTAGAGTTTCTTTCTACCTACCTATCTATCTATCTATCTGTCTGTCTCTCTCCCTATCTATCTGTCTCTCTCTCTCTAGCTATCTGTGTATGTATGTATGTATGTATGTATGTTGCATTTTGTTGCATTTTATCATCTGGTAGAATGGATTTTGTGACATGTGCGTAGTTACACATGTGTATAATAATAAAAAAAAAGGCCGTGACACATATTAAATCCGAGATGATGTTGTTCTTGAGTGATTGAATTTGAACTTTCTCTCCCTCATTCTGTCCCCTCCTCTCTTTCTGTCCCTCTTTCCCTCTCTGTCTGTCTGTCTCTCCCCCCCCCCCTTTCTGTCCCTCTCTCTTAGTTTCTATATGGCTAACTACAGCACCTCCATTACACCACAGCAGGAGCGCATTGGGCAATCAATCAAACACAGTAACTCACTCTACCTGTGTGCTGCTGGAAAAGCGAGTAACCCAACACAGCCACTACGCTACAGTTATCACGTGCCTTGTAAGTATCCCTGTGTGCGCGTGCTCTTGACCCGTGGCTGACAAAGTGGGCAATCAGAGACACTACTTTAGTCGCCTGCCCTGAGCTCCCTGTGGCCGGGGGCTACATTGCACACAGCGCATTCATCCAATCTGATTGCTAGTCGTACCGTGCAAGTCGGGCAAGACCAGAGAACAGAATTGCTCCATTCCACATCACCTTTTGAGTCCCATTCTTTAAATAATTTCTCCTCCGTCCTCCTCCCCCCCCCCCTCTCTCTCTCTCCTGAAGGCCGATTATTCTGGTTGTATCTTTTTAACAAGTGCAAGCTATGTTTACTTTGTTCCATTTCTAGTAATAATGAAGGCCTTGGTTTAATCAAATAAAGTGTTGTTTAACCCTTTGACTCTCGCACCCTATCCACCAACTGCAAAAACTTGACCCTTTGACTCCATCACCCTAGGGCAAGAGAGTCGAAGGGTTATGGTTTTGCTTTGCTAGCATGGATGACAATGCAGGATGCTGTTGGACAGGCTGTGGGAATCAAAGGGTTAATGAAGGAACAAACGAACAAATAAACGAGCGAGGGAAAGAAATGAACAAAAGAAGAGTACCATCCATACAGAAATCTTCGCATAATCTTCGCTGGCAGTTTCAGCACATTTGAAAACGATGCATTGATCAATTAATTAAGACGTCAACTGAAGAAATCAAACGGATCAGTAAGTATATTGTCGTCTCGCGCACACCCTGCCCGTCTTGTGCTATTTTAAAGTCAGCATTCATGATACAGGGAGAAGAATCAGAAGTACACGACAAATAAAAGTGTAAAGAGACAGTATAAGAACTGGACGTAACATCAAGTGATTTTAGTATAAACGGATGCAACCAAAAGTGGATTGTTGACAGTCTCTGTGATAACGTCATATAACCTCACTGGTCAAGGTATTAGTAAGGGTTTACACACACACACAGACACCATCACGCACTCACATAGACAAACACACACACGCACTCACACCCCTTCATATATATACAAATAAATAGATAAATAATACACACACATATGCATACATACACACACACATACATACATACATACATACATACATAATGCATACATACATACATACATACATACATACATACATACATACATACATACATACATACATAAG
>CM060307.1:67101904-67106904 GCA_030674185.1 Monoplex corrugatus
ATGATTATCTCCAGCGACAGTTTTCAATCAACTTCAAGTGAACATAAAAAAAGGAAGAAGGAAAGAAAAAAAAAAAGGAGCACCTGCTAAAAACTAAACAGCGCCCGTTGCTTTGCCACTGCACAAACGTTTTTTTTTTTAGCAGCAGGCAGCTGTGTTAATGAATTAGCCATCTCTTATTTGTCAGCACTCTACAACCTCCAATTTCACCTAATCGTGAAAGGGGCTACAGGTAAATGAAACAGATATATGCTGCAATTCTCAGTACCATTACGGCAGAGATGCTGAAAACTTTATATACGTACCATCGCGATAAGATTGTCGTATTCTTTTGTCGATTGGAGTTGCTATTCTTATGCGAGTCGCTGATCAAAAAAATGCTAGTGGTGGTGGTTGAGGGGAATGGGGACAGAAGAGCAAGGAGAATGTGGAAGGAAACAGAAAGAGAAAGAGAGAGAGAGAAGAGAAGAGAGAGAGAGAGAGAGAGAGAAGAGAGAGACAGAGAGAAGAGAGAGAGAGAGAGAGGAGAGAGAGAGAAAGAAAGAGAAGAGAGAGAGAGAGAGAGGGAGAGAGAGAAAAAGACAGGGACAGAGAAAGAGAGAGAGAGAGAAGAGAGAGAGAGAGAAGAGAAGAGAGAGAGAGAGAGAGAAAAGACAGAGAGGAAGAGAGAAGGACAGTGAGAGAGAGGAGAGAAGAGAGACAGAGAGAGAGAAGGACAGAAGACAGAAGAGAGAAAGAGAGAGAGGAGAGAGAGAGAGAGAGAGGAGAGAGAGAGGAAGAGAGAGAGAGAGAGAGAGAGAGAGAGAGAGAGAGAGAGAGAAGAAAGAGAGAAGAGGAGAGAGAACAGAGAGAGGGAAAGAGGGAGAGAGGGAGAGAGAGCAGTCGATCTGCTTCCACCTTCGATCCGTTTCTTCAACAAAAAGGTGTCGGAGCTCCAGCATCTGTGCGGAAGAGTGGAGGAATGGTTCAATCCAATTTCCTTGTTAATGTTCTACGTCGATGTTTTGTTATTTGCGTAATGCTGCCCTCCCCATTTTCTGCCGTACGAGCCACCGACGTCATAATTGTTATGATTATTATTATGACTTGCCATGTGACAATAATTGTTAAATAATTTCTGCCGCCGGCACTTTCAGTGTTTTTTTTCTTCTTTTTTTGCTCTTGTTTATTTTTGTTTGTTTGCTTTTTTTTCCTTGTTTTTTTTTCCTCTCTCACTTCGTTTGTAGCTTCATTGTGGTCTTTCCTGAAGGGATGGGCCCATGATTTTCTGTCCATTGACTTGCAGTATGATGGAATTTGGTGTGTTGTGTGATGGGTTGCGTGCTTGCGTACGTATGTGTAACGCGTCTGTGTAGCGTGTGTGTAAGTGAGAGAGTGAGTGAGTGTTTTTGTATGTGTGTGAGATTGCATGTGTATGTGTGTGTGTGTGTGTGTGTTTGCATGTGTGTGTGTATGTGTGTGTGTGTGTGTGTGTGTGTGTGTGTGTGTGTGTGTGTGTGTGTGTGTGTGTGTGTGTGTGTGTGTGTGTGTGTGTGTGAGTAGGAGTGTGTATAAATGTGCATGTGTTTGTATATGTTTGTGATTATGAATGTACGTAAGTGCTTGTGTTTTTATGTACACGCACGTTCGATAGTGTGTGTGTGTGTGTGTGCCGTGTGTGTGCGTGTGCGTGTGTGCGTGTGTTTTTGTGTGTGTTTGAGCGTGTGTATGTGTGTGCGTGCTGTGCGTATTCGTGAGTGCTTTATGTGTGTATATGTGATGTATTTGTGATTGGGATATATATATATATATATATATATATATATATATATATATATATATATATATATGTATTGCTCTTTACAAAACTATATTTTCCGACTTGCTTTCCTGTTTGCTTTGTTTATGTTGTAATGATGATGATGATTATGATGATAATGGCGATAACTAACGTGCAGTTATTATCTTTGTTATTGTTGTTATTATCATTATCATCATCATGATCATCATCATGATTATCCTGATCTTGATCCTCCTCCTCTTCCTCCTTCTCCTCCTCGTCGTCGTCCTCCTCCTCCTCAGCATTGTCATCATCATCATTATTGTTATTAATAGTATTTTCATTATAGTACTAGCAGCAGCGATAGTAGAAGTAGTAGTAGTAGTAGTAGCAGTAGTAATGACAAAAATGGTTTAGCAGGATTTTCTCAGCTGTTGCCACATCGATCTTTACCAAATTTAGGTCAAAGGTGCTGATCGTTCAGTAATCGTGAATGTGCAAGTTTGGAAGTCATAGCACCAAGGTCAAGGTCACACGAAACCAAACAAAGGCCTAAAAAATCGGCACTTTGTCAGGAAGACATACAAAGAGCCATTTCTCAGCAACGTCCGATAACATTTAAGTTCTCGTTGAAAAATACAACATCTGGATTTTCTTAGAAAATGTACAAAAGGAACATTCTTTTTGGAATGGCTTGACCCTGATGGTTAGGTTGTTCTTCCTGAAATATAGCGATACTCACTTGCTATTTCATCTATTTATAAATACATGGTTCTGGTTTTTCAAGTGTTGTAAATTCTTCCACGTGCAATGTGGGCTTCTCTCTCTGGGAAGAAGCACGTCGCCATAGCGTGGCGCCACATTATTTTCAGTTTTTTCCTCTATTTGTGTAGTCTTGTTTAAATATGAAAGTGGATTTTTCTACGAGTTTTCCTAGGGACATCATTTTTTGTTGGCGTGGGATCTTTCACGTGTGCTAAATGCATATCGCACACTGGACCTTGGTTAATCTTCTCATTCGAAACACTAGTGCCCAGACCACCACTCAAGGTCTGATGGATAAGGGAGGCAGGGGGGAGGAATCTCTGCCACACTGGAATCGAACACAGATTTCTTGCGTCCTAGACGAGTGCTTTATCTACAAGGCCACCTACTCCACATTGATATATGATTACATCAAAAAAAAAAGAAAAAAAAAAAAAAAAAAAAAAAAGGTCAAAGATGATCACAACTAGCATTAGTCCACGTGAGCGAAGAAAACCAGAATGCCTCGATAGTTTAGAGACTGCATCATACAGCGTAAAGGTTTCAGAAAAGTTATTGATGGAGTGAAGACAAAGGAACTATAGGAGACACCATCATAAGCATGTGACACAACAACGATTATCTATTATGGGACACTCCCTCAAAGACAAATAGTCACATTAATAATTACCATATAATGTAGGACCCGGGAAACGTTAAGCTGACACCACTAGAATGATCGTAGTATGAAAATTGGTAGCGAACAGGTCAGTTTTTATGTTGCGAGCTTGGGCTGAAAAAGACAAGCAACATTTATAGAACATCTTATGAGGCAGGAGAAATTAGAGTACCTAGTCACAACAGGAAAGCTGGAGGGAAAAAGAGTACCAGGTAGACCCAGGAAGAAAATATTGAACGGACTTGCAGGGTGGCTGAGGACAGAGAGGGTGGGAGATGTACTTGCAACGACAAGGGATAGACTTGTATGGAGGGCCATGATCGCCAACGCCATGCGGCAGGACACATGATGATGATGATGACGTTAGGACTGAATTGAAGACATTAGATTTTGAGTCCACGGCTGTAATACTGGAGCAAGCCGACCAGCTTACCTTGTGACCTGCCTGAGGATTGAACCCACGATTCTTGCGTTATCAACATGGCACTCAAACCAACTAAGCTAACAGGGCCACTACAAAGAAATATCTGCCCACTCTCACTTAGTCTAAAAGTAATCCCACTCTCACATAGTCTATTAGTGATCAATTTAACAAACTGAAGGAGAGATAAATTATTGTCTTAAATTATTTTTGGAACCAGAAAAAACGCGAAAAAAAAATAAGAACGAGTATTTAATAGAATAAGACAAGACAGGCGCAAATTTTCGGCCAACTGGCCTTTGTCAAAATTGTAAAATCACAAATACAAAAGTTAGGAGAAAAAGACTGAAACTTCCCTGCTGCTCCGTCCAGTGTTTGCAGTCATACTTGTCTTGAATTGAATTATTTCTGCACTCAGAAATTCTAAATGTATTACAGTGTGTAAAAAGTTTGTATTCATGTACAGAGCGATTTTATCCAGCGCATCGAATATTTCTGTCAACCTGTTTATCATAACTTAATGTCAAAACCGGATGCTGCTGACCCATACTCTCGCTGTATATATTGACATTTATATTCAGAAAGATCGAAACCAGAGTCAAAAAAGCAGACATTTTCAACTGTCAAGTTTGCCCCACTCCTGAAACACCCTAATATCCCTACTGAAACCAAAACAAGCGCATCAGTTCTATTTGCATCCCCACCCTGACATACCAGTGCCAGACTGGGCCCTGACCAAGTCCATGAAACACAAAATCATAATCTGATTGATGCGTTGCTTGAGAAGAGCTGTCAACAAGGTCAGACGCAACGTGATCAGAAATAACAGGATCAGAGAAATGGTGACGGCAACACCAGTCTATCTTCACATCCATCAGCAGAGAACTAAGTGCTCGCGTCATTTGACCAGAATGAAACCTCAATTGCTGGTTCAACATCAGTATGCCTGTAACAAACAGAACGATTATAGATTTGAAGCGATAATGTGAAAAAGATCTTTGATGTCTCATGGCATTGGTTCACTTTGGGTCTTCCAGCTCACTGCTGACCGTCATCTCGTTCTCCGCGCGATACCCATAGTGGTGTGGTACAAGCGAACATATACAAGAAAGAAAGGAAGAAGTATATACTAACTCCCCATCTCACTTTGACATGGATATGATATGTTACTTTTACATCAAACATACGTAAACCCCGTTTGTCTCCTAGTACCTGAATACATGGAATTCTATGTCAAAAGTTTTGTGATACTGTTGTTCCCCTTTCTTTTAAATGTTTGTATTTTTTATGTATAACCAAGATTTCGGTGCTGTTGTTTTCTTTTTTTGCCTTTCTTTCTTTCCGTCCTTTTTGTCTTTTGTTTACTGTTTGTTAATTGCTTACTTCGTTGATGTATT
>CM060307.1:67111904-67114404 GCA_030674185.1 Monoplex corrugatus
CTATACCACACCATAAATTCTTATTAGTTCTGAGCACACTGGGCCGTGAACAGATAATAATGAAGTACAGTCTGCACACACACACACACACACACACACACACACACACACACACACACACACACACACACACACACACACACACACACACACAGACACACACACACACACACACACACACATACACACACACACACACACACACACACATACACAAACACACACACACACACACACACGCGCGCACAACACACACACACACACACACTCACATTCAAACACACACACACAGACAGAAAGACAAACATATATACACACACACGCACACACACACGCACACACACTCACACACACACACACACACTCTTTTATCTTTGAAAGGAACTTGAAAACTTGCTAGCCGCTCTCACCTCTGACGAGATTTGACAGTAAAAAAAAGATTAGTGATAATAATAATGATAATAATAATGATAATAATAATAATAATAATAATAAAATATTAACAATAATAATAATAATAATAATAATAATAATGATAACAACAACAATGATAATAACAATGAAGAAGATGATAATATTTATAGGGTGTTAAATCTTGATATACAAATCAAATTAAAGTGCCTACTCTGATCATTCACTAAAGTCTAAAACATTCATTTATAATGACAAAAAAAGCACACACACACAAAAATAGTATACAGTAAAAAAAAAAAAAAAAAAAAAAGACGATAGAAGGAGGAGGTCACTGCTGGACAAAAACATGTCTTCAAGTTAAACTTGCAGGAAGACAGAGAGAGTATGTACGTGATTGTCGAAGAGACATGCAGAGTTCCTTCCAGTTGTATGGACCATGCACAGAAAAAGAGCTACAACCGATTGTGGAACATCTGCGTCAAGGAAGTTGTGAACAAGTAGTGTCAGAAGGAGAACGGAGGGGTCGGGCAGAGTGTACATGTACATGTACATTTCGAAGCGGTCACAAAGATACGTAGGTGCAATACCACTGATACACTTGCAGCAGAACATATTGATCTTGTATGGAATTCTTTGAGTTCCAGGCAACCACTAGAGAAAATGCAGCAAAATATATGATCACAGTACACACAGCCAGAGTAATATACAGGAGTTGAGGGACTATAGGCAAAAAAAGGGGAAAGACGTATGTGCTCTCACGGTGCCAACAAACTACTTAGTTGTCCACATGTATGTGAGTGCGTGTGCACACACACACACACATCACACACACACACACACACACAAACAAACAAAACACACACACACACACACGCGCGCGCGCGCGCGCACACATACATACACACACAAACATACATAATACACCACCACCCACCACCACACCACCACCACCACCAACAACTAACAAACAAAAACAACTGAAAAAAGATAAAAGGGAAGGGTGAACAGTGATGCAAAGGGAATATCCCTGCCAAAACCGTTTGTGACTGGACGGTGACCCTAGCCATCATAAAGGAACGCATCAATCTGAGAAATCTCAGTAAATAATTCTAAGTTTTGACAAACTTGTCTATGAACCCGTCAGGTGAACATATACATTAATCATGCAGACACACTCGCACACACATACACATGCACAAAAACACAGGCGTAGAGTCTTACAGTCACAGAATGACAGACAGACAGACGCACACACACACACACACACACACACACACACACACACCACACACACACACACACACACACACACACACACACACACATATACACCCCACACACACTCTTTCTCTCTCTCCTTTCTCTGTCTGTCTGTTTCTGTTTGTCTCTCACTTTCTCTCTCTTTCTCTCTCTGTCTCTCACAGCATACACATCTTCTAACATTAGACAAAGAGAACAGCTATATGGCTTGACAATGCTCGCTATTCTTGTGTACTTGTTATGTTATTTTCTTTTCGACCTTTGTATTTTAGATTAGGCCTGTGGTCGATTCTCAGACGAAATAGCATCAGTTACTTTTACACCTCTCTCTCTATCTCCCTCCACGTCTCTCTCCGTCTCTCTGTCTCCCTCTCTCTGTCACTCTCTCTCTCTCTCTTTCTCTCTCTGTGTCTCTCTCTCCCTCGCTTACCTCCTCCACACTCCCTCTCTATACATATACATAACTGTTTTCTTTGTTCTTCGTTTTGTTTATTTAAAACGCAGGTGTCTCGAAGCAAAAATGTGTAACGGATTTGTCTGCGCCGTTTCTGTGTCAGAACCCTCTCTACCCTGTCTCACTCCCTTCCCGTCTCTCTCTCTCTGTCTCTCTGTGTCTCTCTCTCGTCTCTCTCTGTCTCTGTCTCTCTGTCTCTGTCTCTGTCCTCTGTCTCTGTCTCTCTCTGTCTCTCTCTCTCTCTGTCTCTCGTTCTCTCTCTCTGTTGTCTCTCTGTTCTGTCTGTCTCTTTCTCTCTGTCTCTGTGTCTGTCTGTCTGTCTCTCCCTTAGAACCCTCCTCTCTCCCTCCCTCCACTGTCTCCTTGTCTGTT
>CM060307.1:67126904-67131904 GCA_030674185.1 Monoplex corrugatus
AGAGAGAGGAGAGAGAGACACGAGAGAGAGATGGCAGAGAGAAGGGCCAAGAGAGAGAGAGAGAGAGAGAGAGAGGGGAGAGGCACAACAATTTCTCACAATCTGTAAAAAAAACAATCGAGAGAGAGAGAGGAGAGAGAGAGAGAGAGAGAGAGAGAGAGAGAGAGAGAGAGAGAGAAGGCACAACAATTTCTCACATATCTGTAAAAAAAAAACAATCGAGAGAGAGAGAGAGAGAGAGAGGAAAAGAAGAGAGAGAAGAAGGAGAAGGAGAGAGAGAGAGAGAGAGAAAGAGAGAGAGAGAGAGAGAGACAGAGAAGGACACAACAATTTCTCACATACTTTCGTAGCCAGAAAGTACTTGTGAGAGATTTAAATGTATGAATTAAATTGAGCTCAACACCGATAACAATCAATCTGGGAGTGTTTCTAGAACTGCGTAAGCCACGACTGACTAGTTTCCTTAGCCAGAAGGAGCGCGTGAATGATTTATGAACATAAATTAGGATGAGCTCAGTACTTAAGACAATAAATCTGAATGATTTGGTAGAACTGTATAAGACTCGACTGACCTACTTGGACACGAAGAGTGTTTGCCATCATTATGTCCGATGGATTTATTTGCTATGTATAGACAACCTTTTAGAACCAGAAACACACGAAAATGCAATTAGAGCGCGTATTTAATACAACCAGACAAGACAGGCGCAAATTTTCGGCCAAATGGCCTATGTCAAGCGTAAATGTAAGATCACAAACGAACAAACAACAAATACAAAAATCAGGCGAAAAAGGCTAAAACTTTCTTGCTGCTGCGTCAACCCTAAAATAAACAAACAAGCAAGGAAACAAAAGAAAGGACGACAAAAAGGTTGTATTTTAGTCCTTTTCTCCCATTGGACGAAGCAGCAGGAAAGTTTCAGCCTTTTTCTCCTAATTTTTGTATTTGTTGCTTGTTCGTTTGTTATCTTACGTTTACGCTTGACAAAAAGCCAGTTGGCCGAAAATTTTGGGCCTGTCTTGTCTGGTTGTATCAAATACGCGTTCTGACTCTATTTTCGTGTTTTTTTTTACCTGGTTCCTGTTTGCTTAAACGCGGGCGGTCGCACTTGTTTTGGATTTCCACAACCATTTGCCATATTCGGACTATAGGTCTGTTCTAAAGGGTCCGCACTGCTCATTGATAATGGGAAAAAAAAAAACAAAACAAAACAAAAACAAAAAACAAAACAAAAAACAAACAAACAACAAACAAAACCACACCCCCACACGCAAAACAAAACAAAACAAAACAAAACAAAGCACAACAAACAAAAAAAAACAAAAAAATACCACCACCACCACCACCAACAACAACAAAACGCAAACAAGTCAAAAATAAGCAAACAAGCAAACAAACAAACAAACAAAAGACGACTAAGAGTTGGTTTTAACTTATAGGCTCTAAAGTTTCAATACATAAATGTACCAAGAATAGTATTTTTCTCAGATTGAAGTTTTCCTCCTGATCTGAATCTTTCGACCACTTTGTGATAAAGAGCCTGATCAACACATCAGCTTAATTTATGACAGACTTATTCAGTTCGGAATCGCAAAGATTTTTTACATGAAAACTTGCCGTCTAGCGTAATCATGGAGACGTTTGATTCAGTATCTCATGTTCTCATTGGAAAAAGAGGAGGATAAAGAGTTTCCAATAAAGTATAAGACCGAAATTTATGAGCACAGGATGAACATCTCCATCTCTCTTTTCTCTCATATACTTTTTTTTTACTGTAAGGTTTGCACACTAACAGACATACGTGTGCGAGTATGTCATCATCACGTGCTCTGCCACATGGCGTTGGCGATCATGGTCCTCCATACGAATCTGTCCCTTGTCGCTGCAGTTACATCTCCAGCCCTCCCTGTCCTCAGCCAGTCTGCAAGTCCGTCCAGTATTTTCTCCCTGGGTTTACCTGGTGCTCTCTTTTCCTCCAGTTTTCCTGCTGTGACCAGGTGCTTTAATTTTTCTTGCCTAATGAAATGTCCTATAGATGTTGCTTGTCTTTTCCTAACACATAAAGCGTGGTGTAGCTAAAATGCTGGCTAGCCGGCCTTGTTGATAGAGGCATGGACACAGGATATGTTATCTCGGCTTCCATTCAAGCATACAACATGAAATTTGGTCTGTTTGATGTCCATCTTAATGCTCGAATCTTTCTTGTGGTGTTAGCTTAATGTTTCATAGGTCCCACTCTATCCTCCCCTCGACCATTTTCAAGATCTTGCCAGTGCATTGGATTTTTCCTAAGCTAAAGACATCTGCCGTTTAATTGCTGTCAGATCTGCGTGAAGCTAATAAGGAATTGCATGAGTGTGAAGCATCCCTTTTGAGCAAAACTGTGTACTCCAAATTCCAGCTGACATTTCTATGTATGTGTGTGTGTGTGTGTGTGTGTGGTGTGTGGTGTGTGGTGTGTGTGTGTGTGTGTGTGTGTGTGTGTGTGTTGTGTGCTGTGTGTGTGTGTGTGTGTATGTGTGTGAGCGAATGTGCGGGCTTGCGTAAAACGTTCAGGAAACCTACCCGATGATCCATTTCATCAAGACTTTGGATATTCATCTTTTTTTTCAGAATCGTCTATTATGTTGTGTGTGTGTGTGTGTGTGTGTGTGTGTGTGTGTGTGTGTGTGTGTGTGTGTGTGTGTGTGTGTTGTGTGTGTGTGTGTGATGTGTGTAAACGTGTGTTTGTATGTGTGTGTATGTGTGTATTTATGTGTGTATGTGTGTGCATGTTTGTGTATGTATGTGTGTTTGTATGTGTGCTTGTATACGTGTGTGTATGTCTATATGTGTCTGTCTATGTATGTGTGTGTACGTCTGTGTGTGTACGAACGTGTGTGTTTGTATGCGTGTGTATCTCTCTCTCTGTCTCTGGCTCTCTCTGTCTCTCTCTTCCTCTCTATGTCTGTCTCTCACTCTCTGTCTCTTCTCTCTCTCTTCTCTTCTTTCTCTCTCTCTCTTCTCTCTGTGTATGTGTGTATATATATGTGTATGTGTGCGTGTATGTGTATGTGTGTGTTTGTGTGCGTGTGCGTGCACCCCGGGTGCTCGTGTTTAACTGTTAACACTCTACTCTATTGCCGTATCGTAACAAACTTTGACAAAACTTAAAGCCAATAATGCATCAGTGTTAGTGCCCACCTTGCGTAACGTGAAAGTTGTTGACGCCAGTATTTTGGACAGGTTGTCGATGTGAACTGGCTTATTTTCCCACTGTAGCAGCGTTTTTTGTTATCTGTGCCAGTGATCCTGTTGTTTTGTCTTCATTTGAATCCCTGTATTACCCGTTTTGGTAACTGTCTGATCTGTGACGTTGTTTCAGCGAGATGTTGGAGGCTTTCTATTATGTAGGCTCTCTCTTTCTCTCTCTGTCTCCTGTCTGTCTCCGTCTCTCGCTCTCTCTGTGTGTTTGTCTCTCACTCTCACTCTCTCTCTCTCTCTCTCTCTTCCCTCTCTTTCTCTCTCTCTCTCTCTCTCTCTCTCAAGTGTCTCCCTGTTCATACAATAATTATGGAGAATGATTAGCAGTCAAAGGGTTTGAGTGTGATTATATATTTCTACACACACAAATACATTTAAGCACGCTCGTCTACACACACACACACACACACACACACACACACACACACACACACACACACACACACACACACACACACACATACCACACACACACACACAACACACACACACACACACACAACATACATTATATATATATATATATCCCACGCACAGACACAGGTGAATTAAGAAATTGTAGCCATATCAAGATAGTTGTATTTCACAAAGTGAGGTGAAATTGGTACATATATCTGGGAGGTAACAAACGAACTGTGATGAGCAGACAGGACATAATCTTTTCTCTTGACCAAAGTCTTTGTAAGTGTGGATGTGCCAGATATGTAAGTGTGGATGTGCCAGATACTTCTCTTCAAACAGATGGATTAATTTCTTGATGGACTGTATCTGGGTGTTGCAACAGGATTGTCCCATTGGATATTGCAAGTCTTTGCAAGTTATTTTAAATAGTGCGAATCGTTTGGTCTTGCCATCATATTGACATTTTGGAGAGGACACTTTAGAAAAGTAGAGTTGTTTTGAAAAGTAACTGCCTCCACTTTGAACGCACTGCCAAACCTTGTATATTGGCGTTCATGACTATGGCATCAATGTCAGGCATGTTTTGTTTTACTAATCTCAGCATTCCTTATTTGATGATTATCTCTTCCCAGGATACACTGAGAATTCTGCGCAATGAGCAAAGATGAAAACAGTCAAGTTATCCAAGAGTTGACGAAAACATGTCCATGCCTCGCAACTACACCACAATGTAGGGAGGACGACAGCTTTGTGGATCACAGTCTTAATAGTCTACAAGATATCACACTCTTTCCAAATCTCTATCCACACACACTTAAAAGCATTGCATGTTTTTGCCAACCTATGCGACAATGGTTGTCTAGGCCACCATCTGAAGACAAGGAACTGTCAAAATGAAACGTGAAGTCGTCTGCGTTCTCCATTTCTGCGCTTCAGTAACGATGTATAAAACTCACCTCTGAATCCTTGAGGCTGACTGATAATTTTCTTAACAATAGTCTTGTATACATAAGTGACCATAGACTTGTGTGCTGACCTTTGAATTTATAAAGTCCAAAACCCAGTGGATGATACTATAGCTAATCTTGATGTCAGCATTCGAGTGGAAGAGTGTTGCAGTGAGTATTATAATACATGTAAGGAGCAGTGCCTCAACCCTGTTTAACACCGTTTGTGACCAGAAAAAGGGCTTGGTTACATCTTTATTTTCAATACTCTGGCTATATCTGTACATAATGGACACTGCAGCTTCTGGCTGGGCACCAAGGGGGCATTTCACCCATCTGTTTGACGCATTGTTAAGTTACGTTAGTGACCATGATGTCGAGAAAATAATAGACGATTCTGAAAAAAA
>CM060307.1:67141904-67149404 GCA_030674185.1 Monoplex corrugatus
TTTTTTTGGTCAAATTGAGGAGAGAAGTCAAGACCTCAGTGAGGAGCAAGCTCTGAACCTCGAGTTAAGTTATTGGCAGGCGAACGTCTGAACCATTCTGCCACTCTTCTCCTAGATTTTGTTTTTTTTAACAAACTGACATTTTCAGGTTACATTGAGAGCTCTAATTTAGTTTGCAGTTGTTTTGTTGTTGCTGGTTACGCACACACACACACACACACACACACACACACACACACACCACACACTCACAAACACACACAAACAACACACACACACACACACACACCACACACACACGCACACACGCACACACGCACACACATATATATATGTATATATATATGTGTGTGTGTGTATGTGTATATATATATATATATATAGATAGATAGATAGATAGATAGATAGATAAATAGATAGATAGATAGATAGATAGATAGACAGATAGACAGAGAGAGAGAGAGAACGATATTTGAGGGGGTGGGGGTGGGTTGAGAGGCTTCGTGTGACATTACAAGTGACCTGAGTTTGTTTCAATAACAAAGGGGTGTACGAGCATGGACTACAGTGTATAGAATCCATAAGTAGTAGACTCTCAAGACCTTGCCAACAGCCTTAGCGTGGGCAGGGCTATAAACAAATTAACATTAAACCAATCAAAAGACCTTATCAATGCTTGGGATTATGCGCAGGCTTGCCATGCTCATTTTGGATTCTTTCCTGTCTGTTTAGGTATTTGTGGCTTTGATGTATTCGGAATTTATTCCGAGCGCTGAAACGCTTCCTCGAGAAACTAAAACTAAAACAAGGTATGTCCCAAATAACTCCCTCAAATACCAGTCAGACTGCCGGAGGACACGGTTGAATGACAATACGGGGCTGTACCAATTGTTCCGTCGCACTCCCCCCCCCCTATCCCCTCTCCCCCTCACTGTGGTGTTGCTCGCTCGGTTGTCTGGACTTTATCGCTGACCACATGTGTCTTCTAAGTAAGGCAATTTTTACCGTTGTTAAAAGGACTCCGGAGAATATAATAATAATAATAATAATAAGAGACCATTTATAAGCGCACATCTCTGCCTACGGCGGAGCTTATGACGCTTTACAATCATTCACTCACAATATTTCAATCTCTCGGACCTCACGTACATACACTAAATACACAATACAAGTAATAGAATAAATCCATAAAAATACTACATACGCTACAATCATACACGGATTCTCACGCAAGTCCAAATGCACCCCACAACCCCCACGGCTATACCCCAAAGTACTGTGAGGCACATTGGGCTCTATAATCACCCCCCCCCCACCCCCCCACCTACCTACTATAACATACACACACACTAACACACCTTTTCTACTATTAGGCTGGGGGGAAATGAGGTTGAACTTACTGATAATATTTTTGAAAGAGGTGAGTTTTTAGAGCTGTTTTGAAAGAAGAAGTCGATTTTAGGTGTCGGATTTCAAAGGGAAGAGAGTTCCAGATAGTGGGGGCTGCGAAGGAGAAAGAGCGATGTCCAAATGTTTTTGTGCGCACGTTAGTGTGTTTCCTAGATATTATCATACATTGCTAACCCCTGCCATTCCTATACCTTATACTTCCTTAGTTACGGTCCTTTGTGCCCATTAGCTTGTAGGGCAGCGGCATGCATTCCTCCCCTCCCCCCCCCTCCACTCCTGGCTTTGTGTATGGTGCCCCTGGTAGGTTTCAGGGCTTTGAGTTCTCCTTCCATATTCTTCGCCAGGTGTTCCTTGGTCTTCGGTTTTTTTTTATGTCTTTCCTCTGATGTCCAGTGAAGGATGTCTGGAGGATGTTATCCTGCTCTTTTCGGATGATGAGCCTATTACATCTCCAGCGTGTTTTTATGATGATGGTATCCTTATTCACTTCATTGCATTGGGCGAATAGTTGTTGTTTAGAGGTTTGTTTAGGTGTTTAAAAGATTCGTATGGTTCTGCGGATGTTCTTTTTGAGGAAGGTCCATAGCTTGGGAAGGTTGCTGTCCGTCATCCTCCAGCACTCTGAGCTGTATAGAAGGGTGGAAAGGACACAACTCTGGTACAGACAGCCTCAGCTAGGTGTTGATGCTATGTTGGTGGACCTCCACGGGCCACACACTTTTTGGTGTTCTGGAGGTATTTTTCAGCTTGATGAAACCGCTTTTGATGTCACTGCTTGCTTCTCCATGATGTCAGAATGCTGCCTGTAAATTCGTCAGTTCCGTGTACCACAAATATTCCTATACTTTGTGAACTCCAGATATTCTTATGTTTAGCGTACTCCATGAATATGTCCTTTGTGTACACCAGATTTTCCTATCTGGTTTTTGTTTCAGTCTGAACGCTGAGGTGTTTCAGGAGTTTGGCATGACATAAGGACAAATTTAATCTTCCTCCGAACAATGCTGTAAGTTGAATGTATGCAAGCGTGTTTGTTGTTGTTGCTGTCAAATGGTCTCGTTGTTGCTGTCACGTAGTCTCGTTGTTGCTGTCATGTGGTCTCAGTCCCAGGCGAAAATCCATGCTATCATCATCATTATCCCAATTATCGAGAACACTCCAGTCATTATAGCAGCGTTACAGTTATCTCCCATTGTATGGTCCTTCATGCTCTAATCTCGTAGTGATCTCAAGTTATTTTTTTTCAACCGCTTTCATTTCTGAGATGAATTCAAGTTGTGGTCTTTGCGGTAATGGTTCTGATTCCACGACTGTGCGATTATTGTCTGTATTAAGGGGCTCAGTATGCGGTGTCCTTACACAGCTGATTTAGAACAGGTATAACTGAACTTCACCGAAATGACCCAGAAGCAGCGCAGGATCCCTTCTGGTGAGTGGCCCTAAGGCGACTGGACATGTCTAGCTCTCCGGGTCTTTATGGCACAGGGACTTTGACTGCATGAACTTGGGGTCGGTAGGATGCTGTGGAAATAGAATGAGTGACCTGGGATCAAACACCACTGAGACGTCACAGAAGTTGGAATAGAAAAATAACGTGCATGATGATGATGTCACTGCTGTCGTGGAACAATGTTGGTTTAAACATAATGTAGTTTTTGAATGATGCTTTATAACACAATGAAATACATAAATTCTATCATTTGAACAACGGTTTTGTCATGATTTTTCTTCACATTATGTAGCTCAGTTCCGTACATAATCATCCGCGCCAGGACCTGTTGTCGACAGGCAAAATAAAGTTGTAATCTACGTAGACATAATGTATATGCAGATAGTATTGAAGATTCATATACACTGCAGGCCGGCTGGCTCTTTCAACAGAGCCATCGACTTAAAAAATACACTCTACTTTCTCGAGTATAATTCCACCCCGCAACATAAAAGTTGCCTTGGTTTACTGCTGGTCTGAATGGTCCAATTGTTTTGGTGTCAGTGTTTCACAGGTATCGTTTTCCTTCTAATCACAAGACTTTGCCAACATTTCAAGTTTTTTGTTCAAGGAGTTTGCCCGGTAACTTTTGGTGGCAGATTTGGGTAGAGCGTATATGGAACTGTCCGAATGCGATGAATCCCTCTTGAACGTATTCTACAGTCTGTGCGGATGACGTAAAGCCCTAACGTTACAGTGAGTGGGAGGTGAAGACAACAGGGACATGTAGTAAGGAGGAAGTCAACAGCAGTCGGAGGGAGGTGACCAGTGTGGGACGGGTCGGGGCTTGTCACACGGTCTTAAATCTGCTGCTAATGAGGTGTCACCCACAGCCAAGTGGTGTTTATGCTTCACCTGTAAGTGGGATAACTTTCCTTTCACCTGCTAGATTAGCAGTTTACTTCTCACTTCCCTACGGTAATCGGGGAGCCAGCTTTCAAAACCCTGGCCTTTCCTTGCTAGTGTCAAAACTCGGCTCCGCCCGCCTGACGACTGTGTGTGGTCATTCAGCAGTAGGCTTGGACAAGGGGAAAACCCTCAGTATTAGGAGCCACCCAAGTGGATTTAGGACGTGATCGTTTTCCGGTCATTGTTGTGAGGCCAAGTTTGACAACACTGCAACGTAGTTGTTGGACTGGCTGGTCTGACAAAAACCGGGTCGTTCGGAGTTCCGAGTTGTTTTGCAAAATGAATCGTTGAGACTAGGCTAATTGGCAGTATTTGGCTCTCGAAAATCCCGTGTAGATGTTTATAATGGTTGCCTCTTCAAATCCTCGTGTAGGATCAATGCTTGGTTCTTGAAACCGTGTATTCAGTTCAAGTTCAAATCCAAAGTTGCTCTGTGTTAGACTTTGTCGAGATTTAAAACTAATTGGCCATTCATGGTTCTTGAAATCATCCGCCCTGTCTAAGCCCGAGCACACTGCGTCTCTATCGCTGTCTGTAGATTAAAGTTCTTCGAATGGAACACTTTCTCAACGAATGTCCAAGGAGCGCAGAGTGGCTCGTTAAAGACGCTGGTGATATAAAAGCGTGTGTAGAGTTTGCTTAATGCGTCCAGAAGATAGGCAACTAGGGAGTCAACACGTTTCTTCTCACTCTACCTTTCCTTTCACGTTTTCCTCTCCCCAACTCACTCAGATGTGCCAGGTGTGTAATGCCGCTTTGTCTGAAAGAAAGTTCCCGTGTGAAATAAAGTAACCACCGTACTTATGCGAATTAGGATGAAAACTTGACGGTCAAACTATGCTGATCTTCCTTTGTTTGACATAACAGGCGTGTTTTGGACGCCGGCTGTTTGTGGTTCTTTTGATAGAGCACTGGACTCAAGATCTGATATTTCGAATTGAATCTCAGCCTTCAACTTAAGAAAAAAGAAAAAACAGCTGGGTTGTTCGCTGCCCATCTAAATGTTTCCATCATTTCGATGGTGACAGCAAAGTGTTTTAGATCCCTCTGCATCCGTGGCCATTTCAAGACCATGCCAGCACGTGAGGCTTGTCTCAGGCTCGGGGAATCTGCCAAATAATCACTGGCAAATTTGGGTTGAGGGCATAAGGAACTGTCCTAGTATGATGAATCCGCTCTTAAAACAAACTTCAAACTTCAGGTTCATTTGAATTGGATTGGATTTTTTTGTTATGTCACAACAGATTTTTTCTTGCGTGAAAGGCAGGTTGTTCTCCTGGGGGCGAGCATGTTTCCATAGCACGGGCCTACCCATTTTTTGTATGCATTGATTTTTTTCTTTTTAACCCGCAGTATTGGATTTTTCTACAGAAATCTTTTGTCAGGGACGACTCTTTTGTCGTGGTGAGATCTTTTGTGTGCGCTAAGTGAACGCTGCACACAGGATCTCACTTTATTGTCTCACCCAGCAAAGAGACTAGCACCCAAACAGCACTCAAACTGTCGAGGAGATTGGTGGTGCTGGCGAAAGGGAGAACCCTCTCCGACCGGAAATCAAACCTGGATTTCTCGAGTCCTAAGGGGGCAGTTTATCCACAACGGCTTGTGGCTTGGCCACTGACTTCAGGGAATCAGACCTGATGACCGCAGGGAAAGACCATCTGGTTTCTCGGAAAGACGGCAAACTTAGAATCCCATTCGCAGCATGTCGGATCTTGCCGAACAGCAAAATAGGCTGTGTCTGGAACATCATGCCAGGCCGCTTTCGCGGCCGTTCAAACAACCCCCTGTGATTTGGGTGGGGCGGCGTTGGAAGCTTTCGATTGCTGGATGTCGAGACTGTGGTAAGGGGAAAGGTGCTGACAGCTATACAGCCTGGTGGTGGGGCGGGCTGCCCGAAGGAGGAGAGATGAAGACCACAGTGGGGCGAGAGAAGGGGTCTTCCGTTCCCTCTTGGTCCAGTGGTGGGCTGGACCTGGTTGGTGCGTGTTGTGTGGCTGTGTCAAGTGGTTTGTCATCTGCCCACCTTGCTATCCGGTTTGTGGACAGGGTGGTTGATGGCTGGGTCCCGGTGGGTCATGAGGCGCGTGGACAGCCCCCCTTTGCTTGAGGACATGACTGTCGATTGACGTCGGAAGGTTGGGGGGGGGGGGTGAACCGAGGGTGGCGGGGCGATGGTGCTCCGGGTCCCATCTGCGCCCTCGTGGTGTTTCTTATTAACTTGTTAACTCCACAACAGCCATACGTAACAGTTGTGGTTCAGTGTGATCTAGAAGCCTGGCCAGGTTTTATTTCGAAGTATACAATTGTTAAGTAAATTTCTTCGTCCAGAGGTATGACTCCATATGTAGTTCATATTTCATATTTAGTCGACACATCACTTCATACGATTGCGAGCATATTTGTATTGTATTGTATTTCATTGCAATTGTATTGTATTGTATTATACTGTGCTGCTTTAGAACACGCTTTATGAAATCATGATAATGTTGAAAGCAACGTAGAATGCTATGCAACAAGCAAACGAACAAAAAATAAATCAATAACATAGAAACGAAACAACGAATAAATACATGAAAAAAAATAGATAAATCAATAACCGAATACAGAAATAAGTAAAAAAAAAAAAGATAAAAAAATTTCCTTGTCTTGTGGAAGGGAGCGAAGACAATCTAAACGAGAAGATAATTTGAACCAAAATTTAAAAAAAAAAAATCAAATCAACGCACCTGACAGCATATTGACTCAAAAATTTAAACTAAAGAAAGAAATAGTGGAAGAGGGGGGAAAAAGACAAGAAAACGTAAAAACAAACTCCAAGCTGTCAAATTATTGCAAGCTTCCCCAGGGATGTCAGTGCACACAAGCGCTAGGAAGCGTTTTTTGTCGTTTAAAGCGGCTGAACGTTTTCGCTCGATTGAGTCCCGGCGACAGAAAAATCAATGCTCATGGGATTGCTCACTTCCCAATCTTCTTTGGCTCTGGCAGCGAGTCGCTTCCATCATTTGGCTAAGAGATGTTCCACGTCCGTTTGTTCGCCTGAAAGACCACAGCGATCGTCAATGCCACAACGAATGGCTGACTGAATGAATGAGTGAGAGAGTGATTACTGAATGAGGGATTGAGCGGGTAGGCGGGTGAAAAAGGGAAGGGAAGGAGAGAGGTTAGGATGGATGTAGGGAGGGAGGTAGGGGGTAGTCAAGGAATGAGCTGACGAGTCGGGACTGGGGCTGGGTTTCATGTAACTATTTTGCGTCGGTGGATACAGGAGAGTACAACAGGGTCAATCTTTTTCGGCATAGATTTTCAAGACCATAGTTTCAGTTTCTCACAGTGGCGTCTTCGCGCTCGAGATACATTCTATATGCATTGACATATGCCATATGATGGATAAGATCCGAAATGATCATGGCATAAGACGTAAGCATGCGATTAAGTCTTACGCACTGGCGAGATGTTGAAGTTCTAATTACCGTATAGATTCTATGTCTCTTCTCTTCTCTCTCTCTCTCTCTTTCTCTCTTTCTCTCTCTTTCTCTCTCTCTCTCTCATTCTCTTTCTCTCTCTCTCCCCTCTGTCTCTCCCTCTCTTTTCCCCTCTGTCCCTCTCTCTCTGCTTTTCTGTCTCTGTCTGTCTGTCTCTGTTTCTCGCTCTGTCATCTGTCATTCATTCTCTGTTTGTCTGTCTGTCTG
>CM060307.1:67154404-67166904 GCA_030674185.1 Monoplex corrugatus
GACAATAATATGTTTGTATATAGACATGTACAGATATACTTTTTGTATTTACCATTTTTCATTCTACAGCAAAATGATACCGACTGATTTTGACGGATACTGTCCCTCCTTCACTCTTCCCCTACGCCCAGTGCATCCGTCCCTCTCTGCCTTGATTCCAGGCTAAGTGAAAATGGGACACAGCCTATCCTTGATTTCATTGTCGATGCATTTGAAGTTTCTCGGTCACCTTAATCTTGAAACCGAAAAGCGTTTATTCAGATTTAGTCAATCTCCATTTTATATTTATCAAAGATTGTACCAAACGTGGGTAATGTTGTCATATTCATTGTCAAGCATCCTTAGGCATATTCACCATCAACTTACCAACCAATCAACCAGCCAACAAACTGTCTAACCAACCATCATATTAACCAACAAACAAACCACTTAATTAGATAGCCATCCATGTAACCAACCAATCAGTCGACCGACTAACCGACCGACAATCACTCAACCAGCTAATCAACCAGCCAGGTAGTTAAGAAACTACGCATCCAGCCCAACCAACAACCAACCAGTTGATCAACCAGCTAACCAACCAATAACTAGACAACCAGCCAACCAGAGAGTTAACCAACCAGGCAGCCAAACCAACCAACCAATCAATAACCAGTCAACAAGCCAGTCAGTAAAGCAACCTACCAACCAATTCATAATTCTTAACCAATCAACCAACCAACCAGTGAACCAGCTAGCCAAACAATCAACCAACCAAAATATAACTTGCAAACGAACTAAACAGCCAACCAAGAACCAACCAACCAATCACCAACCAACCAACCAACCAACCAACCAACCAACCAACCAACCAACCAACCAACCAACCAACCAACCAACCAACTAACCAACCAATCACCAAACTTACATTATTGATGACTGGAGGAGAGGGATACAAAGAAAAGGCAACTCATTGCTTGTAGAAATAAAAGCTTTTTACAGAATCAATACACTGTGTATTATCGTATACATATTTCTGTTCATCGATTGAAGTATAGTACATCGTTCGTCCATACTAAACAGAGGCTGTAAGAAAAATGTCTCATACTTTTTGCAAATTTTTTTTTTATTGCATTTCAGAATCATCATTTCAAATAACCGTAGTCATTCATTTTACTCTTTCACTTTACATGCTCTTTGTTTATTTATTGCTTTCTTTATATCATCTATCTTTTTATAACTGTTTTGTTTATTTTACGCTTTATTCTATGTACTCGTTGTTTATTTATCTGACCTTTTTGCTTATCTATTCATTCATTTATTTTGTTTATTTATGTAATTTGCTGTTTCCCGTAGGGATCCGGGGGTTCTTTCAGTACAAATAACAACTCCCCCCCCCCCCCCCCCCCCCCCATTTTGGAAATTCTGTGCAAGAGATTTCGTTTTTTTGTCACTTTCTTTGTATTCTGTCTTGCTTGCTTGCTTGCTGTCATTTCCTCCTATCATTTTTTGCCTAGCTGGTCTATTCAACTGTATGTATTCTATATAGCCTTACATAGGCCTACTTGCTCTTTAGACTGATATTTGGGTACATGTATTTAGTGCATTTTTGGCTCTAAGGAAATGTGATGTGCAGAAGCATTTATGCTCTTTTTCTATATGTCTTAGTGTCCTTAGTTATGTTTACGTTTGTATTCAGGTTTTGTTTTAAATCCCCTGGTGATAGATTGGACGTAAATGGTCAACGCCACGTGTAATCCTTTCATTATGTGCGCGACTGCATTGATATGTGAAATTCATTTTCTTTTCCAGCTGTTCTTTTTCTGTTTCTCTGGTGATGCGTGGTGTACTTTCTGAGACGGTTATAACTCTGATATGGGTCTGCGCAGTCGGCTGGGATTTAAACAACGATAACATAACATAACATACATAACATACATAACATAACGTAACATAACATAACATAACATAACGTAACGTAACGTAACGTACATACATAACATAACATAACATAACATAACATAACATAACATAACACTAACATAACTAACATAACATAACATAACAAACATAACATAACATAACATAACATAACATAACATACATAACATAACATAAAACAACAATTACAATAACAATGATAGTAACAATTCATTTCATATCTCAACTACTGTGCCACCTTGGTGGCGTTGATCTCACGCCCCTTATTCAGCTCCACAACACACTACCAGCCCCAGTTATACCCTGTAGAAGAGCCAGTCTTTGCCGACGACGTTGATATGGGCTAGCAGGAGAAAAGCAGGAACTAATCAACCTAGCAGAGCGCCTTGACAAATGTTCGGCAGCATTCGGCATACAGAACAGCGCCGAAGAGACAAAACTGATGACCAACAACAACATCAACAGCATTAGCGCTAACATCGCTGTCAAGGGAGAAAAACTAGAGACAATTCAGAGCTTCGAGTACCTCAGGGCAATTGTTTCAGACGAGGGATCAAAACATGAAGTGCTCTTCAGAGTTGCGCAAACGATAGCGGTGCTAGCCAGACCAAGACTCATCTGGAATGACAGAAACATCACAATCAGTTCCAAGATCAGACTAACGCGTTCCCTGGTGATTGCCATATTCCTCTATGCCTGTGAGGCGTCGACTCTGACTGCTGAACTTGAGAGAAGGATTCTGGCATTGGAGATGAGATGCTTTCACAAGATCCTTGGCATCTCACACAAAGAGTACATTACCAATTCAGGAAGTCCAGACCAGAGTAAGGCCAGCCACTGGACCTTACGGAGACCTGTTGTTCACGGTGGAGAGAAGGAAAATGAGATGGTATGGTCACGTATCAACTTGCCAAAACCATTCTACAGAGAACAGCGCGAGAGGCAGAAGGAGAGGAAGACAGACAAAGAGACGGGAGGACAACATCAGTGAATGGACTGGCCTCACACTCAGCAACTGCCTAAGAGCGTCTGAGAACCGGGAGGAATGGAGGAAGCTGGTTGCGAAGTCACCTGTGGCGCCCCAACAGTCTTGAAGATTCCGGGATAGATGAAGGTGGAAGTGACGGTGAAGAAGAACCAATGCCACGGAGCCCACGGTGTCAAGAGATGTCAAGCCTCTATGGCACTACTATCTACCAGAGATGACCCTGCCTTACCCCTTGATCACTTCGGTGTGGTTCTACTGTATCTGTTCTGATCCGACATACTAAGGATACTGCCGATTAAGCCCCTTACAAGCGACAATATCGCTCAGATGCGAGGAAAACCGTGTAAGAGACACTCCCCTCCCTCCACGCCCTCCCCAGTTAGAGAGCCATCAGCACTGTTTTCCTCAAGGACAGCCCCATGAACCATGGACACTAAGCACACCGACTTGAATTCGATTCAGACATGGAAGCGGTTCATTGTACATTTAAAATTTTTATTCTCGATAGCCTGTTTAATCTCTGTCTCCCTTTCTCTGTCTCTCTGTCTGTGAGTGTGTGTGTGTGTGTGTGTTTGTGTGTGTGTGTGTGTGTGTGTTTGTGTGTTGTGTGTGTGTGTTTGTGTGTGTGTGTGTGTGTGTGTGTTCTTGTGTGTGTGTGTGCGTGCGTGTGTGTGTGTGTGCGTGCGTGTGTGTGTGTGCGTGTGTGTGTGTGTGGTGTGTGTGTGTGTGCGCGCGTGTGTGTGTGTGTTCATGCAAAAACATTGGTTCACATGTATGTGTGAAATGAAGTAGGGTGGACGGGAACATGACTCCCATGGCCACCATCACCATCATCACCATGATCACTACCATCACCACCATTAGAATCACCATCATCGCCACCACTACTAATAGTAACACAAGTAATGAGAAAAGACTCAACGACAGCAACAAGAACAAGAAATGTTTAAGAAACAGCAGCAGCAACAACAAGAACAAAACCAAGAACAAGAACAAGAACACACACATACATGCATTCATTCATATATACACACACTACCCACACACTACCACACACACACACACACACACACACACACACACACACACACACACACACACACACACAAGTTCACACACAGTACACACACACACACACACACACACACACACACACACACACACACACACACAGATATGAGCATTTTAAAGATGTCTAATATTTTTCACTCCTGCATAATAGACACATTTAATAGTTCATCTCAATTATAATACAGTATTTGAAATACATAAGATTTTTGTCTTAATTCTAGTACTGACATGACTGACATTTCAAATCCGAACGGAGGTCTATTACAGTTTATGTTTGCGAATCTTGAAAGGAAAGAAAAAAATGAAGAATGTCTTTGCACTGATCACAATGATTTAAGGGCTTTGTGGAAAGTGATCGCTGTATGATGTCAGTACTATGTGGTAAGTGAATCCGATGCAGTGTTGCACATCATTCTCTTTCAGCTGACAGCTCAACTCAATAATTCTTTGCTGACATTTGTGCAAATTATCCATATATATTCAATCGTCAATGCATCTTGATTACCTTGTTTGTCTTAGGCAAACTGATAGCAAATAAAGAAAGAAAGAAAAAAGAAAGAAAGGAAAAAAGAAAGGAAAGCAAGAAAGAAAAGAAAGAAAGGAAAGAAAGAAAGAAATAAAGAAAGAAAAGAAAAAAAAAACAGACAGAAAGAAAGAAAGAAAGACAGAAAGAGACAGACAGACAGACATGAAGACAATTGTTATAATTATTATGAATTGTTAAAGTATCAATTAACATCAGGAAAAGAGTTCTTGAATGATATATACATGTAGAACCAATACTGTTGCACGGTTGTGAGGCGTGGACAGTCAACACGCAGTCAGAACAAAATTGAGGCAACTGAAATGTGGTTTATAAGAAGAAAGTTGAAAGTTTTATGGACAGCAAAGAAAACAAACAAGACAATCTTGAAGGAGGCAGACACAAAAAGATCATTACTAAAGAAGATCAGGAAATGACAAACAACATTTATAGGACAGATTATGAGGAAAGGGGAATTAGAACACCTAGTCACAACAGGAAAGCTGGTAGGCCCAGGGAGAAAATATTGGACAGACTTGCAGGGTGGCTGAGGACAGAGAGGGTGGGAGATGTACTTGCAGCGACAGGGGATAGATTTTTGTGGAGAGCCATGATCGCCAACGCCATGCGGCAGGGCACATGATGATGATGGTGATTGTATACTGCTATTCTTCAAAAGCAAGTGGACTCGCAGTGCGTTGTACATAATCAGACTTTTTATTGTATCACAGAGAACTCGAACTGTCAGTCGAGCTGACGACATTCCACTATGTTTTTGCACGGTCTGCATTTTTTAGGTGGGCGTGAATCCTGGGTGTTGTCTTACTTTTACTTTTACTTTTTCCTTCCACTTGTACCGGTGGGCGTCGCGGGGAGATACAGTCGTCTGTCAGCAGCAAGGCGGGTGGCCTGGAGAAGGGACATCTCGTGAGCTCTGAGGGTGTCTGTCACGGAGTCGCTCCATCGTCGTCTTGGTCTTCCTCTGGCTCTCCAACCAGAGTATCTGGTGTTGTATGCCCGAAGAGCTGGATGGTTTAGGGGCATACGTGTGAGGTGTCCGAACCACTTGATCCTCATATGTTCGATGTGTTGTAGGATTGGTGTTGCTCCTACCATGTCTCGTATCACCTCATTTCTGATCTTGTCCAGCCTTGTCTTGTTTACTGCTTTCCTCAGGCATTTCATTTCACAGGTGACCAGTTTTCTCTCGAGGACTTTAGTTAGGGACCATGTCTGGCACTGGTATGTCAGCGTTGGTAGAAAAATGGCGTTGATGAGTTTCGCCTTAGTGCTGGTGGGAATGCTGGGGTGTTTCAGGAGAGGGCAGGTTGGTAGCTGACTGCGTTGGCTTTCTGGCATCTGGTCTCGATTTCTCTGTCTAGTTTGTCATTTTTAGTGAAGATGCTGCCCAGGTATTTAAATTCACTGGCTTGCTTCAACTGGGTTCCGTTGATGTTGATGTCCAGTTTGTTTGGTCTCTTACTGACAGTCATGACCTCGGTCTTGCTGACGCTGATCTTCATGCCGTATGTCTGGCAGCTTTCATTGAGCTGGTCTGTGTGCTCCTGTAGCTGTATCATGTCATTGTTCACCATTGCCTAGTCGTCCGCAAACATGAGTTCATTGAGTGCCTCAGGGTCTGGGTTTGCCTCCTTCGTAATCTGATCCATATAGATCACGAAGAGAAGAGTGGAGAGATTACAGCCCTGCCTTACTCCCGATGTCACTGGGAACCAGTCAGATGTTCCACTGGCGGTGCGGACTGCACTCCTGCTGTTGGCGTAGATTGCCCGAATGTTGTCTAGCAGCTGGCCCTTGATGTCGTACTGCTCGAGGACCTTCCATAGCTTGTCTCTGTTGACTCGATCAAAGGCCTTTTCTTGATCAACGAATACAAGATGGAGATCTCGGTCATATTCGATCGCCCTCTCGCACAGTTGTCGGAGTGCGAAGACTGCATCGGTGCACCCTCTTCCTTTTCTGAAGCCAAATTGGGCGTCACTGAGGAGATGTTCTGTTTTCGCTCGAATGCGCTGCTCCAGGATCTTTGCGTACATTTTCCCTACATGGCTGAGTAGTGATATGCCTCTGTAGGTACTGCAGTCTTTCTTGCTGCCCTTCTTCTTCCATATTGGCACCACTATTGCATTTTGCCAGTCTTCTGGTACTTTTCTCTCTTCCCAAGCTTTCTGAAAGATGGTGGTGAGCCACTGAATTCCGGTTTCACCGCACACATGGATGGCTTCAGTTGTTATGCCATCGACTCCAGCTGCCTTGCCTTTAGGACTGGTCTTCACTGCTTTTTTCACTTCACTCTCTAGGATGGTAGGTTCTGAGTGGTCTGGGTGGCTGGGGGTGAACCGGGACTGTGTGTCTTGTGCCTGTACTCCTGATGGGTTTAGTAGGTCTTTGAAATAGTTTTCCCATCTCTTCACTATTTTCTCCTCTTCATGCAATGCTTTGGGTGTTGTCATGCTTCTATAAGTCAGCCACTGACATGACGTAGAGGATCTTTAACGTGCATAGTTGATGTTTTGCGTGCGTATGCACACAAAAAGAGGTTTAGGTACTGATAAGTATGCACGCGTGTTGCTGGACAGATTGGAAACTTTTCCGATCTTTATTCACCAGGCCAAGGTGTCTGGGCGGATCCGACGCAGGACCTTCCGATTGAAAGTCCAAGAGTTGCCCGTTTGATTACTGCGCCTTGTTAGCAGCCAAACAACCACTGTTATGTCATATACAGTTTTTCTTTCTGCTCGGAAATTAACATATGGCATTGACAAAGAAACACACAGAAAATAGAGAAGGGAAGAAGCACTTTTTTTTCTGAATGGAAACTATTTGAGACGATTACACTTAAAACATCACCGTAAAGCCACCAACACGTGTACATAGGTGTCCGTGTTATAGACTCACACAAAGGAGGAAACAACCACTGTCATAAGGTAGACTTACTAGAATGTAAGCATTGATATTTTCATAACAAGTCATGCCAAGAAAACGTTATCATTTCTCTGTGACAAATCATATTGTGATCATCGTTCACACACATCAAAAATATTCATAACAAGAAAATTCGATGTTCACAATTTGTGACATTAGAACATATTTAACATTCATATCATACATACATAATTATTACCCTAGATCACAGAATTATTATTCTAAAATACACACATGCACATACGCAAACACACACACACACACACACACACACACCACACACACACACACACACACACACACACACACACACACACACACACACACACACACACACACACACACACACACACACATTAAACTTAGAATATAAAACTTCAGAGTAAAAAGTCACCTTTATTCAAAACTATTTGTGTTCCTCTGTCAGTGCCAAGGAAAATAAAATAATACATTACAACGTCTCACAATGCAATAGACTTTCATGATGCACTAAATAAAATAATACGGCACATAACAGGACAGCAGACGGAGGTTGTTCAAGACGAATCCATTTCACTTGGAAAATTCCATATGCACTCCACCCAAATCCGACAATGACTATCTGGTAATTCCTTGAGCCTGCGCAAAACCCTAAGTGCTGGCAAAGTCTTGATGTGGGAACTGGGGATCAGAGGGAAGAACGGGACCAGTGAACCGCTATGTTGACTCTACAAGAATAATTAAGATATTAAGATAGGCAGCAAACATTTTTCGTATTTTATACTGGAATTGAACGTGAGACATCTGATTAAAGTAAATGGTTCTATTCATAAAGCCAACAGCCTGCTGCGTAAAATTGTGGCACACCTGAGGATCGAACTCTTAACCCCTGTGTTATCAACATGGAGCACTGACCAAATGAACTAACGGGGTCACTACACAAACAAACAAACAAACAAACAAACAAACAAACAAACAAACAAACAAACAAACAAACAAACAGAAACTACTGGTTTGCCCAAGGATTTAACTCACCGCCCCGTGCGTTATGCGCTGTCAGCATGGTGTTTTAACTAACTGAGGTAACCGGGGGGGGGGGGGGGGGGAGAGAAAGAGAGAGAGAGAGAAGCAACCAGCCAGCCAGCAGACAGACAGAGGGGGGACAGAGATAGAGACAAAGAGAGACGGAGAGAGACAGGCGCACAGATAGAGACAGAAAAACAGAGAGAGACAGACAGAACAGACAGAGAGACAGAGACAAAGAGAGGGAGAAAGAAGAGAAGACAGAGAAAGAGAGAGAGAGAAAGAGAGAGAGACTGAGAGAGAGACAGAGACAGAGACAGAGAGACAGACAGACAGACAGAGACAGCGAGAGAGAGAAAGGACAGAGAAAGAGAGAGAGAGAGAGAGAGGAGAGAGAGACAGACAGACAGACAGAAGACAGACACACACACGCACACACACACACGCACACACACACACACACACACACACACACACACACACACACACACACACACACACACACACAGAGTCAGACAGAGACATACGATGGGATCTGGCGCAGGTGGACTCGAGTGGTCATGGAGTTAAGCGACACAGCTAATGAGGACTTAATGACTCGTGACAGGCAGCCGACCTTTCTGTACGTGACCATGACGGGTGTCAGGCGCTACCAGCTGCCATGAGCCTTTCTGGTCTGTCACGTGCAGGCCAGCGTCCAGGGATCACACTGGGTGGACGGCCACGATCTGAATTCTTCCTCGCTTTTGCTCCTGGATCCAATTAATACTGTGTAGCTGACCGGTTTTAAGTTTCCCTGTTACATTAAACAAGGAGCGATTATAACGATGATGATTGATTGGAGTCTTCTTTTTTGTTTGCTTGTTTTTTTGTTTTTTTTGTTTTTTGAATAACGATGATAATTGATTGGATTCTTTCTTTGTGTTGTTCTTTTGTTTGTTTTACCCCTGCGTTATGAGCATGACTTTCTAACCAACACGAGCATGACAGATAAATGATTCTAGTCATTAACCCCATCTACTGGCAATAGCTTGAGATCCTATCCAGAGTGCAGATTTTGGACTGTGTTTTGATAAACAAAGTAGGTTTGAGCTATCAGTTCATTTCACAATCATTGCAGATCTCTCATGTTTTACCAAGTGGCTGGAAGAGACGTCAAATGAATCGGGAAAACGTCAACATTTTGGCGAAGAAAAAAAGTCACTGGAACAAAAGTCTCCAAATAACGTCATAGTCACACCTTACAGAAATATTATCGAGGAAAAAACACAACAAACACATTCTTGTTTATGCCTAGGAGGAATGTGCCACATTGAAAAAATATTCGAAAGTAAAAATATATACTTTTACCTAAAGAAAAAAATCACTTAGACACTCTTAGGTAAACTATCAATGGAAAAGTTCAGTTTCGAACATACATTTTGCGCAACTGGAAGAAATCGGCGTGACGAAACACAGAATGACTTTTTAATCAGTGATGTTAGTCGGTCGTCGTCGTCGTCGTCATTGTTGTTGTTGTTGTTGTTGTTTTTTTCCAGTGACTAATTCTTTGAGAAACAAACCTCTGCTTTCATAAATCCAGCACTAATTCTTACTTGTCAGATCCACTTTACCTACATGTACTTATGCATTAACTCAGCCTACCACTGTCATAAGGATATGCTATGCTTGCTTGTTTATTTGTTTTTGTGTCTGTTTGTCCATACCATAGCAAGGCCGACAACTTTGTTTTCCTCTCTTTGAGCTGAGAACCACCATCTGCAGTTAGTCTACAAGCAAATACGTTTAGAAACTCAGCACTTACTTCTCCCCACACAAATTAAGAGGCCTACTAATGCATTGACTCAAATCATTCTCTTGATAAATTCAGTGGTAATTCTCCCCATATAGCAGACTTTAAAAAGGCTTCGTCTCAAATTGTAGTCTGTATAAATTCAGCTTTAATTTTGCTCAACCGATCCAACACATCTAATGGTGATGATGATAATGATGATGACGATGAAGAGGAAGAGGATAGTAACGATAACGATGATAGTTAAAATGATAATAATATTAACAAGAAACTGAAGAAAGAAAAGAAGAAGAAGAAGAAGAAAAAAAAAGAAGAAGAAGAAGAAGAAGAAGAAGAAGAAGAAGGAGGAGGAGGAGGAGGAGGAGGAGGACGAGAAGAAGAAGAGCAACAACAACAAAAACAACAACAACAATAACAACAGCACTACAATGCTACTACATGCACTTTTTCCACCACTACCGACTACATCTACGGTGCCTCATCTCGTAAGAGCCCGAAGCGCTTCACAAAAGCATGATTTGCCAGAGGTAGACACACGTAAAACAAATACACGTCAAAGACTACCACCATGATGAATAGCTTATAGACCACGAACAATAAAACATAAAATAAAGAAGCAAAAAAAAAAAAAATGAATTACTACAAAAATCTACTTTACATGTCAAGCAGTCATAGATAAAAAAAAAAAAATCAATGTGTCTATGTAAACGATTATCTATATACTATACTGTATATATTCAGCACTATTTATACCTTGTCAATCAATTCTTCATTCTTCTTCGTTGATCTGTCTGCCTGTACCATCATCACAGTGGGAGCAACGGGACAGATCTTAAAGATCTTTTCATTCATCAGGTCTGTCTCTAAATAGACGATACCTACAGGCAAGTACATCAATGTTGTCATTGAAAGACACTAAATGGTGAAGCCATTCAAATAATCTCTCTTCTTTTACAAAATTCGTTACAAAAAAAATCAAGATTTTGTATTTAAGTATCAGATGAAATAAAACTTGATTGGAAAGAACGACATTGTCATACTGTCATAACAGTGAAAACAAAATGTCAATATTTGTCAGGAGTTTCAGCGAAAGAGCTGTTTATACGCTTTCCTCGAAAGTGCTGATTTCAGACCTTCATCTTGGCTCCATGACTTTCAAACTTCTGCATTCACTGCACTCAGCAATCTACGCCTTCGGACCAATTTTGGTAAAGATCTACTTAGAAATAGTTGAGGAAGTCCTTCAAACACATTTTTGTCACAGACACACAGACAGATAAATATGCAAGCACCTCTTTCTCCTTTCGATATGAAAAACCACCTTTTCCTTTCCTTTCCTTTCCTTTCCTTTTCTCTTCTCTTTAAAGAGAGATTGAAAAAGAAAGAAAAGGGCGTAGGGCTAACTCTAACCCTTCTTTTCTTTCCTTTTCTTTTTAAAGGGAGAATGAAAAAGAGAGAATAGGGCGTAATGTTAACTCTACCCCTAACCCTCCTTTTCTTTCTTTTTATAGGGAGATTGAAAAATAGAAAAAAGGGTGTAAGGCTAACCCTGATCCAACCTCTTTTTTTTTCCGTTTCTTTTCTTAGGGAGATTGAAAAAGAAAGAAAAGGGCATAGGGCTACGTTGTTGTGACTCGGTTTCCTCGGAAAGAGGAGTTCAAATTTCACGTGGTAAATCCATTACGACAAAAATGAATGAAACATCTCTATATCATTCCAGCTCTAATTTTTACCTGAAAGATCCAATACACTTACTTAAATCGCCGACTCCAGCCCCTATATCTATAAATCCAGCGATGAATTCCCCCTAGCCGATCTAATATTTATACTAATGCATCCACTCGACCCCACTGTTTTCATGGAAATCCTGCGCTGGGTTTAAATCGTAGAACTAAGACGCCAACTGACACTTCGATTCAACCCTGCAATCTTCATAATTCCGGCACTAATTTCTCCTCATAGATCCAGCAGACATACTAATGTATAAGGTCTATGGTCAAACTGACCCTATCTCTAGGCGAGAACGTCAGTGTCGCCAGTGACGGATTTGAGGACTATTTTGATAGGACTGCTCGCGCCAATCGTCCGTTCTTATCAAGACCCACATCAGTCGTCAGCGAGCTTAACCTCGGACGTATCTAGAGGTCTGTTGAAAGCCTGGAGGCCAGCTTTGGTCAGTGACTGGAGAAAGAGAGAGAGAGAGAGAGAGAGAGAGAGAGAGAGAAGAGAGAAAGAGAGAGGAGAGAGAGAGAGAAAGA
>CM060307.1:67169404-67189404 GCA_030674185.1 Monoplex corrugatus
CACACGCGCGCGGGCACATCTGACATCCTCTATATCTCTTCCTACCTGGCTCAGTTCTCCACTTCTTACCTGGTCACGTAACAGGACGAGACAGAGACCACCTGTCTGGAGACCCGGCACTCAACGGGTGAAAACGTGATTAGCCACTGCTAATCCAGTCAGATCAACTTTCGCTTAGTGTGGACAGACCGCCCCTGTCACCTCCTTTTATAGGCCACACAGATTCCCATCAAAGTATACAGTTCTTCCTGGGTGGACGGGAAGAATAGCGCCATAAGTAAGCGGGCGACTGGATTCAAGACAGTCGGAATGCTTCCACTGTTGACCATGTCGTGATTGTTGTGTGTTTAGGCAATCCTCAAGAAGAAAGTTGGTCATCTGTCTGTCTGTCTGTTTTCTGTCTGTTTTTGTGTCTGTCTCTGGTTTCTTTTTTATTTACCCTTTTCCCGTCTTTTTTTTTTCTTTTCTTTCTGTTTTTTCTTCTTTTCTTTCCTTTTCCTTCTTTTTCTTTTTGTTTTTGTTCCGATTTTTCTCAAACACGTGTTGTTTTGTCCACATTGTGTTGGGGGTATGTTGCTGCACAGTCTGCATACTCCAATTTCGATAGGTATGTAACCTATGCAGATTATTCCATGTTTCCATAAGCCACCAGCCCTTGACATGACTTACATTATCTTAAACGAGCGTATTTACTGTTCTGCGTGCGTATACGCACGGAAGGAGTTTAGACACTAACTGGTCTGCATATGTTGATCTGGGAGATCGTAAAAATCTCCGCCTTTTCGTCACCAGGCGGGAGGTACCCATGCAGGATCGAACCCAGACCTTCGGATTGAAATTACAACGGCTTACCAGTTTCATTACTGTGTTCGTCGTCTGTCTCATCTATTTGTCTGTCCTTCCTTAGACAAGCAAACAAGAACTCAGTCCCCCTTTTCTCTCTTTCTCTTCTTCTCCACCATTGCTGTTGTTCTGTGATTTGCTGGCGTCTACTCGTATTTGTTAACAGTTATTTCTTTAATAGTTGTAGATCCAGGGAGGTCTTAGACTGGTAGCAATAGGTTTGAAAAATACAATTTAGCCAGTACAATTTGCCGCTGGGAATTCGTTTCTTAATTATCATACACACTCTCTCAATCTCTCTCCCTTTTTGAATTAGATGAATGAGGATTATGATACCAATGAACATGCTGTATTGATGATGGTTATACAAGTAGAGGTATTGTATTAATGATACTCCTAATGACGATCTTACCAATGAGGATGTTGTACTGGTGATAATCATACCGGTGAAGGTGTTGTAATTAGAAATAATCTTATAAATGAACTCTCTCTGTCTGTCCCCCTCTCTCTCTGTTTATATGTACATGTATATATCCATGTATATATATAGAGAGATAGATAGATGTGTGTGTTGTGTGTGTGTGTGTTTGTGTGTGTATGTGTGTGTGTGTGTGTGTGTGTGTGTGTGTGTGTGTGTGTGTGTGTGTTGTGTGCGTGTGTGTGTACATGTATGCGTATATATGCATGTATACATTATTTTCTTGGATATTGTTTGCAATTCTGAATGAATTTTATATTCTTCAAGTCCAATGTGTTCCTTTTCGAATAAACGTCTTACCTTGATCCTGATTCTGTGACCGTCTGTCTCCCTCACGCTGTCTTCCCCCTCCCCTCCCACTCAGGCAAACCAGCAGTCTCTTTTACGTGTAAGAATAAACCAAGCCTCTCTCTCTCACCCACTCCCACCCCTTTCTGTCCCATAAAGCAACCCAGCTGTGTGCCCTGTCCGTCTCACCGCCGAAGGCATTGTTATTTTTCCTTTTAGTAGTGGATCTGATTGAGCAGTGTACATTGACTGTGTCGGTGGGCGCTCGTGTCAGCAGTACAGAGAGATCAGACGGACAAAGTGAAACTACAAGGGGAGCGTATCATAACACAATCACAGTCATCAGCAGAGATTTACCAACTTTCAGTCTTACATTGGACAGAAATATCCAGGACTGGGAAACAAGACCTCCTGGAATTGTGAGATACTCCATGTTGGATCGATATAGTCATCAGATAAACGATAGTTTCATTTTACACGTGGCGCCTAATTTTTTTGATTTCTCAGTTTAGACATAAATTTAGGTATTTTCCATCCTCAATGCCACTGGCATGTAGGGCAGAAACGAAAGTCTGCCAGTTTTGGTATGGTATCCAAGATAGCATAATAATCGCAAGATCTGATTCAGACACAAACTCTATGGGAATGTATTGTTGACAATTTGACGACAATGGAAGATATTCCGTTGCCATTGAACTGAAAGCAAGCTTATAAGATTGATAAGTGAGTACACTCTAAAGAAAACAAAACAAATTGAAAATAAAGATCAATACCCAATTCTGCCGTATCAAATATGAAAACACAGATGAATGTCCAAGCCAGATAGAACCAAGCTTTAAGTGGAGCGAAAATAGTAAGCCAAACGGAGAAGACAAAACTGTTTGTCATCTCAGGAGATCAAGAGGCTGCACAATCTTTATGGATAAAAATCAATATCGCCTGACTGCTGTGAGGACCATCCTTGTGGTGTTCTGTGGTTCTATGTGGTATTCTGTGACTATACTACCAGAATTCAGCTAACAACAGTGAGTCAGTCTCTGTACGGGAACAATACTCTGGCAAAGGTTTTAGAATGGGATTTTTTTTCTATTACAGTGTTCCGAAATTTTCTGGGATTCATGTTGGCCTGTTGTTTTGCCCACACTGTGCAGGCGCTTATCCTTGCTGCAAAGCCTGCATACTTCGTGTAGACCTGTTGTTTTGCCCACACTGTGCAGGCGCTATCTTGCTGCAGTCTGCATACTTCGTGTAGACTTCGTTGTGTTTTTGTGCCCCACACTGTGCAGGCGCTATCTTGCTGCAGTCTGCATACTTCGTGTAGACCTGTTGTTTTGCCCACACTGTGCAGGCGCTATCTTGCTGCAGTCTGCATACTTCGTGTAGACCTGTTGTTTTGCCCACACTGTGCAGGCGCTATCTTGCTGCAGTCTGCATACTTCGTGTTTGATGGGTGTGCATGCTGGGTGTTTTCATGTTTCCATAAGCCACCGGACATTGATGTGACTTGCAGGATCTTCACCATGCATAGTTGATGTTCTTCGTCCGTATACACACTAGGGGAAGGGAGGTTATGTACTGACAGGTTGCACGCATGTTCACCTGGGAGATGGGTTAGATCTCCATCCTTTACTCACCAGACAGTAGATACCCAAGTAGGATCGAACTCCAGACCTCTCGTAGGGCATGACAGCGGGAAATTGCCTCGACAGACTGCAGACTACCTTTGTCATATGCTCTAAAACAAATCCAATACCACTATCAGCCTCGTGTCTGTATCATCCATTTCTCTCTTTCAAAGTAAATAGAATGAATTTCTTTTCTAATGTCTTTCTACACTACTACTACTAATCATCTTGGTCTGATCATCCGAGTTAACGTCTGGTTAAATCGTGAAATAACTATCTCTCCGGTCATGGGATTGCCTACTTTGAAGATTGGAGTGACAACCAAACAGTATATTAGACTAATTCTAATGATAAATAGCGTCTGTGCTGGATTTAGGAAGAGATCATTTAGTAAAGTACCATCGCCAGGATCGGTCCTTTTGGAAGTCCATCATCAAACGACAGTTTAGTCGCAAGCCCAAAGCCCTCAAATGTATTATTAGTCTTTATCTCGAGGATCGAGCGCTAAGTGTAGATCCCGCTTCGTTATCTTGTCTCGTAGAGACGACATCAGTCTGTGAGGATCAATCAATCAAAACTATTTAGTTATTTGGAGTACTTTACCCCAGACGCGAAGCAGAAGACATGATTTTTAGTCCAGTAAAGTGCGTCAGAAGCCTTATCCCCCCATCTCCGTCCTCTGTCTGGCTCAAAAAGCAAGCGATTAGGAAAACCACGAAGAGTTTTTATTAAGTGAGCGGCTTCTCAGAGCTGATTGATCGGCGCGGAATGACTAGGGGATAAGGGACCACTAAGCCGTGCCAGCGACTGCACGTGTATCATACTTAGCAGACAGCAGCCCGTCGCCAGCTGAAAAGAGCCCGCCCGTTGGGAGACCTCAGCCAGGATCTTCCCAATTATTTCACTGTCTTTCTCGCCAGAATTAAGCCCGGGCTCCAGTACCCAGTAGAGAAGTTCCAGTTAATCTTCCCTTTATGGAAGAATAGTCTTGGGTCAGGGAGAAAATGGATACGTTGATTGTGAGTAATTTCAAGTACTCCCAGCTCGCCTGCCTTCCCATCATGCTCGGCAGCGCTTACAGTTCCCTCCGGTGTTGGCTAAAACCCGAAAGGGCCGCAATTCGAGCAGGGACTTGATTTGAAGACTGCGCGGCTCTGAGTGAGTGTATTTAGAGGTAATTATTGTATTTGAAAACTACTCTTTCTGCTGGCAATCTGAAGGCATTGTCATGTGATCGTGTGCATTTACGGACAGGCCTGGGTCTGTGCCTTTTGTGCAGTGACAAAGAGCGGCAGCGTCACGGCAATATCAGGCTCTGACTCCCCTGGAGCAGTCTATTTCCTCGTAGAGCGGTGAAGCATTATGGGGAGAGGCACGGCTATTACTACCTGCTGCTTCGTTCTGCCCGTGACATAAATCGTGGTGGGTTGTCTCTGCCACTAGCTCGCCTCCCTCCCTTATTTTCGCACGCTGGCCACGCAGTTTTCAGCCCTGGCTCCAGACTGCTTCATCGATTGTCATGTCCAGGAACATATCACGGCGGAGTGGTCGTCAGAGATATGGATGTACAGCCAAAGCTGTGTGGTATTGATATTAATTATATTTGTTTCAGATTCATTATAGTAGGAAAAGATTGTTGACATTTCTATCAATGCTGATCACTACCGAGGTATAACACAGTCAAGTACAGCTTACCTGCCATTTTCTGACAGTGCTGATTTAGAGGCTTGGTTCTTATACTTCATTTAAACATCTACAGTCGCTGGTATGTTTTTCATTTAATCTCCTGTTTCAACGATAACAAAAGCAACCAAGTGATGATGATGATGATAATAATGATAATAATATTGATAACAATAATGATAGTAGCGACAATAATCATAATGATAATAATAGTGATGAATCATTCTTGTACGGCGCTATTCTCTATACTCACTTAAACTCACTGGGCATTATACATTTCATAAGATATAGAGAGTAATACCTACAGGAGCATTAATACATTACATCTATCACACAACAGAATTGCATATAAAGGCAGTTGCACTAATGAATATAAACTAACAATGGCTAACCATACATAATACATAATATTATATCTATCATCATAAACGTGTACGTACGTGAAAAGCTTACAGACATGAATGATTGCACTATGCTATATGATTGGTAGTTAGAAGTGTAGGTACATATTGGTGGATTGTGATTATAGCGTGAGTAGGCGACGAAGCGTTGAAGACTTTCGCTATTTTCGCTAAGATTTTTAAGGGTTGGGCCTACTCCTCTCCTTCACTACTTACCTTCCGTAAATCTGACTAGTGTCAGGTACTGGCTCGTAGCTGGATAAAATAGAGGCCGCGTGCACAAGTTCTCCAACACAGGCCCTAATCCATGTGGTCAAACTGGGCTGGAAGAATACTCATCTTTTAAAAACAATTTCTATATCGGCAGGGTTTCTTGAGTTTCTTTTCGTACAATACAATCTGACCAGTCATTTCCCATGCATGCATAACTTCTGTGATCACCCTGTTGATTTCATGCATATGATTGCCTCTTTATGCAGAACCTCAAGTGCCAGTTTCCTTGGACTGGATATGTTGTCTATTTGACAAACAACCAATCCCAAAGATGCTTCTGCGTGGAGAGCTGCAACAAAGACACCTGACTCAGAGAAGACCACTGAAGTGATCAGTACAAGGACTCAGAAGGTCACCCTCGCCAGTTGTGATTTCCAAGGGGACTCTTTCAGTATAATAGTATCCTCACCTTCTGGACATTTTGTGCTTGAAGTTTCCTCTTTTCAGTCACTCTCTTTGTTTCTGCCTTGTTCTTTTGCCTTCTGTCATTTTTTCCTACCACTTTATGCCTTGCTGGTCCGTTCCTCTGTATGTGTTCGATAAAAGTCTTACTTATATTCTCTTAAGAATGTAACTGGGTACATGTATCAAATGCGTTTTTGTTTCTAGGGAAATGGGGTATATGGAAGCAATTCTAGGTAATTCAGGCCAGTCTTTATAAATGTTTTAGTGTCCTTAATTACGTTTAAATTTGTATGCAGGTATTTTCTAAAATACCCTGTATGATAAATTGGGCGGAGTGGTCAACACCAGAGCCATATCCTTAGTTTATTGCGGGAATGCATTATTAAGCGTACTTAATTTTCTTTACTTTTTTATCTGTTGAAGTATATGTATGTTTTGAAACGGTTATAGCCCTGATATGACTCTACGCAATCATCCGAGCTTTACCCAAAAATGACAATGACAAAAAATAACCATATGTGGTATCAACATAACCACCTGGCAAGACGTTGCTTATAACAGAACACACTGCTGACAGCAGCGCACACAGGACACACTCACTTTGAACAGAGCTATTCAAAAAGAACCCGTGGAAACAGAACCTACTGCAGCGGGGTTACTTCCCCTGCAGTGTCTGTATAAGCCTTTGGGACTGATCATCACTCCCACATCATGTAGATTATGGTCAATACTTCATCTTTGATGAAATGACTATTCTGATGTAGGATCTGGTGGTCTGATACAGAATGCCAACACAAAAAGTAAATGCTGTCGTGTTCATTTTATTCCACAGGATGCTGCACTGTTCTGCATGCTGAAAACATGTTCTGCCAAGATTCAGGTACCACCATACTAACTACCCTTCTTGTAATACTTCACACCACTGGTCATGACTTTAATGTACCTTTAAGTAGTAGTTTGTCTGGTAAACTAAGGAGTTCAGAGTTTGCTGAAGAGAGAGTCATGGCATTCCGCCAATTCCATATGCGTTCAACCCAAATCTGCCAGTAATGACCCGGCAGATTTTCTTAGTCTGCGCAAAACCCTATGCGCTAACAAGGTCTTGAAGTGGAAAGAAGGTGGAATAGGACCTATGAAGCATTACGCTGTCCCCACCAGAATGAATGAATCATTAAGATGACCAGGTTTTGTGTTGCGGACTGAGACTGAGCTTGATACATCAGTCTGGTAAAGTGAACTCGCAGACTACTTTAGTAGGACGGTAACTTTGAAAACAAAATTTCAAACCAATCAAACCTGTCATTATATAAAAAAAAAATTAATTGTATAGTTGATAAGATTAAATCAAAGTGAATGTGTGGAAAAGATAAAAGTGGGTCGGCAGATGAAAATGAAAGACTCAGCAAAATGGACTCGGGCACTCTTGTACTATGGTCTCTGCCCTACCTCCCGCTTCCCGCAGCCAGATGTCCTTGCAGGCCTTTGCGTGCAGGTCTGGAGAAAGGCGCAGTGACGTGATGGACAGGGAGAGCGACAAAGTGAAAAGTGAAGACGAACACTAGCGAAAGAGGGACGGTAGGCGCGTGGAGGCAAATTAGAATCTATCGTTGGGACTGTCGCCTTTCCCCTTCCCGCTCAGTCCATGTCGGACAGCAGCAGCGGGAAGAAGGACAATGGCGTAATATCTGGGTCCCCGACTGCTTTTTCCGGGCTCTTTTCGGCCCGTGATTAATTGAAGGGGAAGAACAGTGGCATTAATACACAGAAGAGGGTCTTATTAATATCATGATGGGAGAACTTCTGAGGGCGGCTTGTTTTTGTTCGGCTGGTTGCGGTGATCGGGAGATGGGAGGAAGCGGAACAGCTTGAAATTACCTGCGTGTCGTCTGCTTGTCTTTGATGAGATTTTCTTTCTTTTCGTCTTCTCTCTCCCCCTCTCCCCCACCCCTGACCCTTTCTCCCTTCCCCCTTGCCAAGCCCTCTCCACACTGACCCCTTCTCCCCACCCCTTCACTTCGTTTATTTGTTTGTATTAGTGTTTTTTTTCCTTTCCTCATTTGGGAAAGGTTTGCTTCCAAAAAAGCCAGAACACAGGGAACCGAAAACAGTTCAAGTTAGATACACAAGCTATGATAGGGGCACAGTTTTGGTATACAGTTTTTGGCTGGAACTTACGAAATGCAATTCAAGGTGTATATGTGCAATTGCGTATAAGGATGTTCCACAGAGCATCTAGCAATGGTAAGCTATACATCTAACGGACGTTTCACAAACCGTGGTAAGATTTACAATTGCATATAAAAGATGTTCCACAGAGCGTTTAGCTGTGGGTAAAAATTGCTATTGTATATTCATGATGTTCCATAGAGCGTCTAGCAATAGTAAAGTTTACAATAGCTCTGATGTGGGTCTACGCAGTCGGCTGGGCTTTAAACAAAAGTGACAATAACAATGTTCAGGATGTTCCACAGAGCGTCGAACTGTGGTACGAACACAAACAAACAAGCTATTCATTCTACTGATATACAGTCTTATAAAAATTTATAGATTTCATTCTTCCTTCTTGTCATATTTTCACCATCCTATCTGATTGAAAAAGAAAGAATTGAAAAAGAAAGAAAAAGGAACGTGTTCAGAGCTGCTATAATCGCTGCAATTGTTGTTGTTGGGATTTTTAAAAACTCAGATGGCAGTCAATTTCCCTGAGATTGACTGGCTTCAAATGATTATCCTCAGAGTGACGATACAATACATTACGTGAGGCAGTGGACGGAGCGAAGGAAAGTCTTAAGGTCACAGAAATAACAGGACGGACATTCTACGTGTCCGCTCTTTTAAGGCAAACAGTGGAACACGTCCTGAATTCATTAAAAGTAGCTGTACCCCAAAGAATGTATACGTGGAGGCACAACCATGTGCTTAAGAGATGGCAAAAGTGAACAGAACTACAAGGGGAAAAAATCACGCCAGCAGAAGCTCCGACAACCTTCTACGCTACAGGAGGCAGCAAACTGTGGCTTGAAAAAGCTGTGACATCCGGAGCTTGGAAGTGGGGTCAGTTGATGGAGCAGATTATTGATAGTGCACAGCAGATCCTCCAGAATGAAAAAAAGAATATACATATACACATACAGAGAAAGAGAGAGAGAGAGAGAGAGAGAGAGAGAGAGAGAGAGAGAGAGAGAGAGAGAAAGAAAGAGAGAGTGTATGTGTGTGTGTGTGTGTGTGTGTGTGAGAGAGAGAGAGAGAGAGAGACAGAGAGACAGAGAGACAGAGAGACAGAGAGAGAGACAGAGAGAGAATTCATCAGCAAGAGTAACGTGAAACAGTATGTAGTACTCCACTCTCATTCATCAAAACAAACAATTCTGATCAAACTCACTGTGTCGTATGAAATTCGAACAGAAGAGGCCCATTTCTGCTAAACTGAAAAGTATGTCAATCTAGCCATCAACTTGAGGAAATCCGGCTTCCAGACTGAAGTTCTGGCCATTGAGGTTGGAGCAAGGGGTTTTATAGACACTTCTGCTAATGACCACACGAATAAAACAGCTCCCGATTTCCGGTGAGAAGAGGACCAGAGCCCTAAAGGCAGTAAAAGACGCAGCTGAAAAGAGTTCCAGCTGGGCCTGGTCGAGGGAGAATAAAAGAGTACTAATAATGCTTCAATTTTAACTGTATAAAACAGTGTCCGATAGCTAAGTGGTTAAAACATTGGTCAAAAGTGACTTGGCCTTGAAGCACCTGACTCAACCCAGGTGGAGGAAAAAAATGGCCACAGCAGAGAGACATCCAGGAGTCATGACCTGGATTCTTTCCAGCCCCCTTATTGTGTAAAGAATTCAAGACTAAAATGTTTGAAGGGGGTTTCTTCTCTGAAAACCTTCTGCTGTCCAGCTCTCCCCAGAATTTCTGATTACGAAATTGAGACATACTGCTTTCAGTTTACGAATAAGAAGAGCACTAAAACCATAACTGTTCTTTGATAATGTATGACATAGCATTATTTTGCATTAGTCTGACTGATTTTCTCCCGGTATAATGGGGAAGCGTACCTTGCTATGTCTGCCTCAATGCTAAAATGTTTCCCCTTCCAATACAGACGGAACTCTTTTTAAGAAAAAAAAATTCAGTTTATGCAACTTGTAAAATAGTCAGTAACAATAGCTGAGAAGTGAAACAGATATTATGAAATAGTACTATTTTCATCTAAAACAGAAATGAATTAGTAAAATAAATATACAAGCAAACAAACAAACAACAAACAAACAAACAAACAAACAAACAAACAAACAAACAAACAAACAAACAAACAAACAAACAAACAAACAACCAAATAAACAAACAAATGAATGAATAAAAAAATGAATAAACAAAAGTCTCAATGAACTGAATTTGATAATGTGTGAGAGCCAAAGAAAGCAGCTTAAGATATGAATAATGCCTGTATCCTTCTTTCAATGGACCATAACAGCAGACATTGAAAGAAGAATACAGGCAATGGAGATGAAATGCTTCCGCAAACTCCTTGGTATTTCGTACAAAGATCATATAACCAATAAGGAAATGAAAACCCGAATCGAAAACGCCATCGGGCCATATGAAGACCTCCTGACCTCAGTGAAAAGACGCAAACTGAGGTGGTACGGGCACGTCACACGATCATCTGGACTGGCCAAGACCGTCTTGCAGGGAACAGTCCAGGGAGGGAGACAAAGAGGCAGACAGAGAAAAAGATGGGAAGACAATATCAGAGAGTGGACTGGCCTTGAATGGAATATCATTCTGCGGAAAGCTGAGGACCGTGAGGAGTGGAGGAAGTTGGTTGCAAAATCTTCAGTGGTGCCCCAACGGTCAACCAGACTACGGGACTGATGATGATGATGATGATGAATGAAGGAAAAATGTCCTCAAGGTGTGTCATGACTGTTTACGGCCTTCATCAAATTTACTGACATTTTCTTCGTTGATAGATCTTTTGCATTAATATACTTAGATTTACACATATGGTGATTCCTATTTCTGCAAAATGAATGTCCATTCTGAAGATGACTCAGATCTTCTGTGAACATTCGGTCTTAGATTAGAATGATATAATTTTAATTTGATGGTTTGATACATGAACTATGCTATCTTGTCGTTATTGTTTACAGCCCACCGACTCTGCAGATCCATAATGGGCTATAAATATCTCAAATGTACAGCATTCCTCAGTGAAAAAAACAACAACTCTGGAAAAGAAAATTAAGTATGTATGTCAATGCATTCGCGCACATAATATAAGGACATGCCTCAGGCGTTGACCATTTCTTTTAATTTATCACCAGGGGGTTTGAACAAACCTGAACATAAATGTAAACATAACTAATGACTCTAAAGTATATTTAAAACCTAACCTAAGTTATCTAAAATTGATTCTGCACGTGACATTTCCTTGGAGCCAAAAATGCACTTAATAATGTACCCAATTATCACTCCTAAGAGAAAGTATGAAAGCTTTATAGAACGCATACAAATGAATGGACCAACGAGGCAGAAAATAATTGAAAGAGATGACTGAAAACAAAGGAGCAAGCTAGAGACAAAGAGAGTGCCAGAAAAGAGGAAATTTCTAGCATTCTAGAATTTCCAGAAGGTGGGGATACTATTCATACTGAAAGAGCCTCCGGCATTCCCACGACGATATGCTGTCTTGTCTTGCGTGTGACATTGAAAGAGAGAGAGAGAGAGAGAGAGAGAGGAGAGAGAGAGAGAAAGAGAGAGAGAGAGAGAGAGAGAGTGTATGTGAGTGTGTGTGTATGTGTGTGCGTGTGTATGTGTGTGTGTATGTGTGGTGTGTGTGTGTGTGTGTGTGTGCGTGTGTGTGCGTGTATTTAGTGTGTGTGTGTATGTGTGTGTGTGTGTGTGTGTGGTATGTGTGTTTGCTGTGCGTGTGTCTTGTGTTTGTGTTATGCTGTATGTTAGGTATCTGTGCAATTATGTTTGATGGTGGTTTAGCATGTAATCGTTAATTTTTGTTTTGCCGTTGATTGCTGCTTATTGTAACATTATATTTGATAACGTCTGCAAAAATGCACAGGGCTCTTATATTCTGTGAGAGGAGTCCGCTACATAAATGCTCTATTAATATCATTAGTATGATGATGACGATGATGATGATGATAATGATGGTGGTGATGATGATGATGATGATGGTGGTGGTGATGGTGTGGTGTAACGTGTTTTTTATTTCATGAACATTTTTCTCCTAGTGACCTTGAAAATGCCTCGAGGTGGAAAAAGTTGAGTTTCATTAAACGCGACAACCATGCTTTTCTTCTGTCCGCTTGCCTGATCAAGAATAAACGCACTGAGATATAAGGACGCTTCATGCCTGTGCCTGCAAAAAATAATGTAAAAACAACATGGAACCTTACTAAAGGTTTCCCATCCCTTTTTCTCTGAACCATTATCTACCTAGAAGATTTGAAATATATCTGGAAAAGACGCTGGGAAGATACCGAAATTTGCAACTTTTCTAACTATTCCGAGTGCTTGATCGTTTGGACTCCCTCACCCTAACCACACGGGCTTTCTTCATTAATAGTTATGATAGCGAAGCAAAAAAAGAATAAATAAATAAACAAATAAAATGAAATAAACATACAAATAAACAGATAAATAAATAAATAAGTAAAAATAGATAAATAAATAAATAATAAATAAACAAACAAACAAACAAACAAACAAATAAATAAATAAATAAATAAATAAATAAATAAATAAATAAATAAATAAATAAATAAATAAATAAAATTTTCATTCCTTTAGCCCTGTCCATCTGTTTCCTGCATGGTCAAGGAAGGAAAGTGTTAAGTTTGCAACTGATGGATAGGCTGATTGAGTCCAAAGCTTTATCGATTTGCTGGGAGGTGTTTTATGTATGTATTTACCTAATTTCGATTTTCTTGGATGCGTTTATGCTCATTGTTTTTCTCTCTTTGTGCAGGCAGTATGTTGCTGTACAGTCTGCGCATTCGTCTCTGTTAGGCTTGCGTGTTTGGTGTTTTCTTGTTTCCATAAGCCACTGGAAAATGACATGACTTGCAGAATCTTTAACGTGCATATTTCAATGTTTTGTGTGCGTATACACGCGAAGGGTTAGGCTCTAGCAGGTCTGCACACAAACATCCCAGAGTAAACCTGTGTTTATTTTATAGTAATTAATCCTCAGAGCATGGTGAGTGCGTTTTCCATTCATTCGAGGCCATTTTCAGGGGGTTGCCTGTTCATCTGTAGCGAATGTCGCGAAGTTCATTACTTCAGATAGGACAGATAACGTACATTGGCTGGGAAGGTTAACATGCCTAGTTAGAGCCCCTTGAGAAGGACAAACAGGCTGTTTGTGAAACGAGAGATTTTCCCGTAAGTCGATTTATCACTTCATTGACCCTAATCTGGTCCATCTTTGTCACCGGGACTGGTCAGGCAGAGAGAGCGTTGTCACTTGCTCGGAACATGGGGCAGGGAAATTGAATGGGAATGGAGGTAGCAGTTATGGAAGCATGATTTTGTGTCCTGCTTCGCTCGTCACTCACCGACCGCCACCAAATCGCTCTAACGAAGTCGACCTGCAGCCACCCGCAACAAACCACCATCCACCACCCACCCACCACCGCCATCATCACTACCACCACCAACCACGAGCTCGTTATCCACCCGCCTCCCGCCTTATCTCCCTTAGCCCCAGCTTTACCTCCCCCTTCGCGCCGCTTTATCGCCCTTAGCGGAACGGGCGGTGGGCCGTGACTGATTGGCGCCAATTTGTAGACTTGGGCGACGGTTTGCTGCGAGAGAATGAAATTGTTAGGCGAGCAAAGAGAGTCAATTCATTTGTCAACAGGCTTTCAGGACGCTGACAATGCTGACAAGCGGAGAAAGGCGTGGGGATCGTGGCGCCGTGGGCCGTATTACCGTCACCAAAGATTAAGTCCTTGAGCAGCCAAGTGGCACCTTGTTGCCGCTGATCTACGACACACCTCACGGCGCTCTCCCTGTTTTTTTTTTTTTTTTTTTTCACTCTACAATTCCTACCTTTTTCTTTCTTGGCTGGACGGTGGGGATAAAGTAGAAGTGGAGTGGGTGTTAGTAAGAAATGTGGTCAACCCATACTAATAATCTCTTTTTCTTAGTGGTTGTGTCGCGAAAAGTTATTGACTGAATAAGTAGTTAGGGGTTGAACTAGTGCTTAGGTCATACCTGTGTTAAATTGGAGCATTAACTACCTGTATTAATCGGACGACTTGTCCTATGTTAAGTCAGGACAGACACAGCTGAACACCACTCCCGAAGTGATCTGGCGAAGTGATCTGGCGACGTGTGGAGTCTTCTTTGGCACGTGTCATGATGGTAATCCGTGGTACATGGTAATGCCATTGAAGTGGCAGGCGACACAGCGCAGGACATATCCCTGCTCCCTTCCCACCCTTCTCCAACCACCAACCCTGAGTAAAAGAGGAAGAAGAAATCAGTAACACGGAAGGAACACAGTTCGTAGCTTATTTTCATACGTAATTGAAGGGGAAGTTTCCCTTCAGGGACGGCACAGGCTGGGAGGGTGTCTGTAAAACGTCTTTCACTGAGCTGCGGCCTTCTGCGACTTACACGGCGTTTGCCGTAGGAAACCACAGGTTATGTCGTGGCTCTAGAACCGCAGCAGAAAAGCGGTTGAAGAGGTTAAAACTCTGGCTAAGGAAAATGATTGGCTCTTTATTCCTCGTGGTAATACGAAAATGGCTAGCGCATGTGCAGCTGGTTTTCTGTTGACTATTTCTTGTGATGCCAATTTGTTGGGTAAGACACACTGTCCATGTGGAGAACAACTGCATCCAAAAGCTACTCCTGTAGAGCTGAAGCAAGGACGCCATGCCCACAGAAGACCACTGGAGCCATACAAAGATACTTTCAAGGCCAACCTCACCAGGACACAATCATATTTGAACAGCGCAGAACAGCTGCTGTTCAACAGAAAAGGACCAGCAGAAGCAGAACTCAGGGCCATAAGACTCCTTTTCATGCAATGACTGCGGATCAACAAGTGACTCATGTATCGCTCCCACATGAAGATCCACATCAGATGTTGAGAATTAGCGTGCCTACTCATTCGTTGGATCGACAGTAGAGGTTTTCACTCCTGGAAAAACTTACCCTCAGAAGGCAGCAGTTTAGAAACGCTGGATAACGGAAAGGTTCCTTTCTCAGCTTAAGCTGAGCTTGCGAAAAGGGGAGCTCAAGAAGACCAGCCAGGCAACAGCATCAGCTACAGAGAGAAGAAGAGCATAACATATCACTCTTTACACCGTACACAGAAAGAGACTACCACCATACAGCAACAAGTGGTCCTGATAAGGCTCCGCATCTGCCACAACCGCCTGAATGCACTCATCTCTAAGTGTCATATTGGCTGTTTTTCTTGCATAGTGCCATGGTTTGTAAGAAGGCGATTGCAGGCCTGGTATCTCTGATTTCATCCCTCTAGGATTCCTGTTGGGGTACCCCACCTTAGCTCATGGCCAAGAGACCCTGTGAGACTTTTTGGGCGGCTCTTTTTTCCCCAGTGATACTGCCTTAGGAATGTCATGTATAGTTTTTTAAGGTACAGCATTGCCGCCCCGTTCTGATAATAACTAGACCTCTATAGTCCGTTGGTCCGGGACAGCTCATTCGTCCAGGCAAGACTGATACATTTGGCAGCTAACCTTCAATCTGAAGGCCACAGACTATCCGCCTCCTGCTACCCACTACAGTGGGGATGGTCATCCCATTATCAAGATAGAAGTAGCCTTTCCCAGAATGCTTTCATGAACAAATCTGTCTCTGCAGTCGAGGAGACCAAGCAGCTGATCACACAGCGCAGCTTATCACCTCTATCAAGCGGAGTGTCAGGCAGTATGACCGACTTCAACTCTGCTTATCACCAGGTACCATAGCAGCTGGCAGAAGCTGCCAATTTCAGTTTCAGTTTCAGTTTCGCAAGACGACGCCTACGCGCTCGGAACGAATTCCTTATGTATTAACGTCACAGGTGCCATGTGTATGTTGATCATGGCACAAGCCTTACGCCTGCACATAAACCCGTGAGCTGGTCAGGTCCCGAGATCCTGCCTAGGCTATGTTTAACCTAGTATATAGCCCCATTCATCGCCCTATATAGCTTGACCATGAAAACTGAAGATGAAAGAAAACGAAGAAAAAAAAACCAACAACAAAAAACAAACAAACAAACAAACAAACAAAAACCCCAGCAGAACCTAGGAACTAAGAAACATTGCTGTTAGCCTTATCTTATTTCGTCTTTGCTTTCAAATAATCGACAACAGTTCCATATTGAGTATGACACATTTCAGAGTTTGTTCAAGAGGGATTCATCGCAGTCCGACATTGCCAAAAGAGTTCCATCCAAATCTGCCAGTAATCATCTTCTATAGATAGACTACTGTGGTCTGCACAAGACTAGGTACTGGAACGGTTTTGAAATGAATAAGGCCTGTGTGGGGATGAGAACAGGACCCATAAAACTCTAAACTGACATCACCAGAATGACTGGCGCATTAAGATGGGTGGCGAATAGGCCAGGTTTTATGCTGCAGGCTCCGATTTAACTCAAGATATCAGATTTTGAATTCATGGCTCAAATAAGAGCGAGCTAGCCTTCTCAGTAGCCTAAGACTACGAGCTATATTGCCTTATGCAATGTGTCTTTTAAGTTATTCGGCATTGTTCATGCAGAGCTTAATATTGTATCATACTAGTATAAATCTCAACTAACAATCACTATATTAGTACAAATCCCAACTAACAATCACACATGAGGCTTACCACAGCAATAATTCGTTGATTACATCATCAGGGCACAGTCAGGGTCCTTTCAAATCAAGTTGGTGCAAGGTGTGTGTTTTTGGTGTTCTTGTACTTCTTGATGCGTGCACGTGCCCGCGCGCGCGCGCGCGTGTGTGTGTATGTGTGTGTGTGTGTGTGTAAGTGTGTGTGCACGCGTGCGCTTGCGTGCGCGCGCGCGCGCGCGTGTGTATAAAGAGAGAGAGACACACACATATGTACACTGCCAACCAGCCAACCAACCAACTAGCCAACCAACCAACCAGCAAACAATCAATCCACCAGCCAACTAACCAAAACGACCCATCCAACCAGACATCCAATCGATCAACCGACCAACCTATACACAACACAACCAACTAGCCAACCAACCAACCAGGAACCCAACCGACCATCTAAGTGACCAACTAACTAAGCAGCCACCAGCCAACGTAACCCAGCCAACCAGTCAATCAGTCAACCAGCTAGCCAACCAGCCAACAACCAACCAACCAATCAACCAGCCAACCACCAACCAACAACCAACCACCAACCAACCAACCAACCAACCAACCAACCAACCAACCAACCAACCAACCAACCAACCAACAACCAACCAACCAACCAACAACCAACCAACCAACCAACCAACCAACCAACCAACCAGCCAACCAACCAACCAACCAACCAACCAACCAACCAACCAACCAAACCAACCAACCAGCCACCACACACCAACCAACAACCAACCAACCAACCAACCAACCAACCAACCAACCAACCAACCAACCAACCAAACCACCAAACCAACCAACCAACCAACCAACCAACCAACCAACCAACCAAACCAACCAACCACCAACCATCCGACCAACATCCAAGCATGGCTGAGGTGGGCAACACGTTTCGATCTCTTGGAATTAATCTAAATTTTAAATGTATTTCAATTGTTCATATATTCTAGTTAAAACACTGAAACGAGTTCAGTATTTTAGAATACTTGTTGAAGATAGTAATGTGTTTTGCACCTGGGCCCTGCAGTGAAACGAATTACTACGTTTGATTCAAACTACAACATTATTTGCAAGAAATGAGTACATGAAGGGGATTGGGAGAGCTTGGAGGATCGATATGGATTAGATTGGATTGGAACTTGTTTTTGGTTTTATTGTCATAACGGATATTTCCACGAAAATTGTAGGCTGTTCTCACCATGGAGAGCGTGTTGCCCAAAATCTGTTCCACTCATTAACCCCTTCTCACCCGACCCTCCTTGTTTTGTTCCCACTAAACGCGAATATTTTTTTTAAACCTGTGACAGTGGATTTTTCTACAGAATTTTGCTTGGAGCAATTATTTTGTTGTCATGGAATCATTTACGTGCATTGAATGCATGCTGAGCACTGGACCTCGCTTAATCATCTCATCTGAAACAAAGACTGGCACCTTGACCACCAGTCAGGGACTGGTGGAATGGGGCAAGAGGATCCTCATCTGACTGAAAATTGATACAAGTTTTTCACGTCCATGATGAGTGCTTTATCCACTAGACTACACACTGCACTGGACGAAGGCTGGTGGAAGTAGGGACCTGTCATTACAGGAAATCCAATGTGATAATAAAAGTCAATTCATATTTATGTAAATCGAAGAAAGAAACATGTGATGAAAGGGAGAAGGTGTATGGAGGAAACAAACATAAATAGGAGTTGGAGTGTGGAAGTTTGTTCAAGAGGGATTCATCGCACTCAGACAACTCCATATGCACTCCGCCCAAATGTGCCAGCAATAATCTGGTAGACTTTCTGACCCTAGGCACAACCTTATGCACCGACAGGCTATTGAAATATGAGAGAGGAGGGACCACTAAACACTAAGCTGACACCACCAAAGTAATGGAAACTTTAAGATGGGCAGCGAACAGGCCAGATTTTAATGTTGCGGGCTGGGATTGAATACGATACGTCAGATCTTGAATTCACGGTGCTATCGAAAGAAAACAGTTAAATATCAATAGTCAAGTGTTTCTTTTTTTAACATTTTTATTTTTGTTATGTTCTGATGTTCTTGGATGTGTGTTTACATGCTGTTTTCGTCCACATTGTGCAGTCAGTATGTTGCCGCAAAGTCTGCGTACTCTGTCTTGGGTAGGCGTGCATACTGTGTGTTTTCATGTCGCCAAAAGTCACCGGACACTAGCATCACTTAAGGATCTTTAACATGCGTATTTGCGGTTCTGCGTTCGTATACACGCGATGGGAGTTCACCCAATGGTCTGTATATACACATTTTGACCTGGGATATCGGAAAAAAAAAATCCACTCTTTACTCACAAGCTGGAAGGTACCAGTACAAGTTGAAACGCAGCTCTTATGCTGAACGTCGGAAGCTTTACCACATGACTACTGCACCTGTCAAAACAAACACAAAAGAGGAGGTCAACTACAACTAGACAGTCAATTATAACACAATCAAAATTCGTTGCCAGTATAGTATAACACTGAGGACCTCCTGTATTGCCATTTTGATGGATCTTTGCCACCCTACCTTTCAGATTGCCCGTGCACCTATAAAACATGTATCCTGCGACCTTCAAATCAAAAACTTCTGATAGTGCCGAAATGCAAATCTTGACCCTTTGACTACCGCACCCCTGTCCATCAACAGCAAAAACTGAACCCTTTGACTCCCAGTGTGGTGTGTGTGTGTGTGTGTGTGTGTGTGTGTGTGTGTTTTGTGTGTGTGTGTGTGTATGTGTGTGTGTGTGTGTGATGTGTGTGTGTGTGTGTGTGTGTGTGTGTGTGTGTGTGTGTGTGTGTGTGTGTGTGTGTGTGTGTGTGTGTGTGTGTGATGTTATTAGTGTGTTTATAAGTATTACATTATGGGTCTTGTAGCTGTTGCAAATGTGTAAACGACAGCAAGCGCAAATAAATTTGGGAAATAGCGCTCTACAAGAAAGGTTTATCATTATCATTATTATTGTTCTTATTATTAATCATTGTCATCATCATTGTTCTTATCTTTACAAACACCGCTTACTGTCATAAATTGGTCAGTATGTGCTTTGGTTCCCGTTTGGTACCGGTAACGAATCCAACACAGCCTACATTTCTTGTAATTTATAAGACAAAGGTTTCAGGTGCCTCTTCT
>CM060307.1:67191904-67199404 GCA_030674185.1 Monoplex corrugatus
GGGCTGCATCAAAGTAGACACAGAAGACCACCGCGAATTGGACGGAGGAGGGAAAATCAGGAGACAAACCACCTGAGCTGGCCACTGCCGCAAAAGTCGATGGATGAGCAGAAGAAAAGGACATGAAGGGGGAGAAAGAAGGGCTAAAGGGGTGGGGGTGGGGGATGGATGATAGCAGCGAGGAGAGGTGGGACGGGGAGATGAGGAAGGAGGCTTATGAAGGAGTAGATAGCGGGCTGCTGGCTTTTTGATGTGAAGACTTCAATCAGGGAGTGACAGGCGAGACCGGAGCCACCGCAGCGAACCAGGATTGACGTCGAAGATGCTCAGTGGTACATCCATCACTGAGGCCCAGCGCCTTAACCAATCGCTAATTGAAAGCAATATAGAGAAGGTCTCGGGTTTACAATGCAATTTCATGTTCAATGATTCCACTCAGCTTTTAATTTCCGACCATTCTGGCCCAGTAATTTGCCGCACGGATCGCCTCTATTTTTTTCCCAACCAGCGTTATCAGAAACCGGCACGCGATCGAAAGGGAGGTGACTCCTTCAAGCTGAAAGGAGGCAACTCGCCAGTGCCTGGCCTGGAGGACAGGCAGCTCGTGTTTCTGGCAATGACGAGCAAATCGTGGTCTTCTTCCTGCAGTAATTACATGGCTTGGCCCTGGCGAACAGGAAACCCGGAAACTCCCGAAAAGACTAGGGAAGTGTTGGGAAGACCTAGACCTGCTAATGCTGCAGGCTTTTGGCAAGTCAGACGGAGCGAAGACGTGGACCGTATTGCCTGTGTATGCTCTCTGCCTCCTCTCCTCAAAGCTTTCATTGATTGATTGTGCCTGGCTTCGTTCCGACTGATATTAGCCCTGACTTCGCTCGAAAAGTCATGCGGATTTGAGGGTTAGATCTCATCTCTTCTGCCGACCTGTAGATCTATTAAGTAATAAATGTTGGAGTGTGGATACAGTTTGTGGGTAATGTAGTGTAGTAAGTGTCGTGTTAGTGTAGTGTAGTGTAGTGTAGTGTAGTGTAGTGTAGTGTAGTGTAGTGAAGTGTAGTGTAGTGTGGTGTGGTTTAGTGTGGTGTAGTGTAGTGTAGTGCAGTGTGTGAGTGAGTGAGTGAGTGAGTGTGTGTGTGAGTGAGTGAGTGTGTGTGTGTGTGTGTGTGTGAGTGAGTGAGTGCATGCGTGTATATGTATGTATGTATGTATATCTATATACATATATCTATATCTATCTATCTATCTATATACTGTATATATATATATAATATATATATATATACATATACATATACATATATATGTATGTGTGTGTGTATGTGTATGTATGTGTGTGTATGTGTGTGTGTTCGTTCGTCCATATTTCTGCCCCCCTCCCTCATTCTCCCTCTGCCCCGCATAGAAATGAACGAGCCAGGTCTAATGATTTTATGTGCAGAAATGTAATAATGTAACTGGAGTTTGGGTTTAATGGTTTAAGCTTTGTTCATGAGACATTCACCGCACTTGGACAATTGCATTTTCGCTCAGCTCAAAACCGCCAGCAATTATCTGACAGACTCCCTGAGCCAGCGCAAAACCCTATGAGCTGGCAAGGTCTTGTATTGGGGAAGACAGGAGGAACACTAAACTGGCACCACCAGAATGATGGAAACGTTATGATGGGCAGTAAATGGCCGGTTTTAATGTTGTGGGCTGGGACTGAACTCGTGTCAACTCGTATTCATTGGCATACACCCTCCATGTTTCTTAATCTTTAACATTTTACTGGAGAGGTCTGTGTGTCTGTATTGTGTGCGTATGTGTGTGCATGTATATATATATCTATATCTATATATATATATACATATATATATACATCTATACATATATATTTATACATATATAAGTGTGTGTGTGTCTGAGAGAGAGAGAGAGAGAGAGAGAGAGAAAGAGAGAGAGAGAGAGAGAGAGAGAGAGAGAGAGAGAGAGAGAGAGAGAGAGAGAGAGCAAATCTGTCGTACATCCGTTCGTTTGGCAACAATGTTCAATCATACGAGCACAGTCCTGTCGGTCTGCGGGAGCGAGTGTTCTAAGATTTAATCAAAACCAGTCTGCAGGGATGAAGTGGACACAAACAAGAATTCACAGTATGTCATTCACCAATTGAAAATAGGCCATCAGTACTAGAACAAACAAACAAACAAGCAAACAAGCAAACAAACAAACAAACAAACAAACAAACAAACAAACAAACCACTCCTGTCATGTCTCAGTATGCAAAAAAAAAAAAAAAAAAAAAATCAAGGGGAGTAGCTATTAGACATACAGTTATTCCCAATCGTAGGCATACACTTTCTAAAATGGATTGCTCTAAAATTGCTCGGTGTCTCTGTGACATGAAATCTAAACTTTCCTGTCAATCGTTAATGTTAAATCACAATGACCAGTTTCCTAATTTGAGATACTAAAGCTGTGTCCATTGAAGTATAATTACGTGGAATTGCGATATCAAGGTATGTCACCCTTTGGCGAAATAGTTGACAGAAAAAAGCTGATGAATCGTTATTGATACGTTTCTGTTATCAACAGACCATGCAAACATACACACAACACACACACACACACACACACACACACACGCACGCACGCACGCACGCACGCACGCACGCACGACCACGCACACACACACACACGCACACATGCACACGTATATAGACACAGACATTGCTCATCGCCGAGATCTCAGAGCGGCAAGAAAGTCGTTTGCGGCTGAAAATAAGAGAATCAAATTCTTAAATCCAAGCATAAGCTTCTCTGTCAAGTTTAAACTCTTAAAACGCTTCAAGACCATTAATTCCCCACTTTGATTAACTGCCCAGAGTGAATTATTGATTGAGACCAGACAAAATGTTTCTGAGTCTACGGAGTCGCGAATGCATAGCTTTTGAAATCATAGCGCCAAGATCAAGGTCACACGGTCAGAAGTTGGAAGAAGGTGTGGAAACAGCATTTTCTCGGGAAATATATTTTTCATTGTTGTGTTAGTCTAACATTGTTCTCGTTTCACATCAAAATTAATGTCGTCTGATGCTATGTCAAAGCCACGGTGACATTGAGAAGTACAAAATATGAATTGTATGGTGTGAAACGAAAACTTCATGAAAAGAAAAAGAAATGGTCAGAATGGTTTGCCCATCTTGTCTTATTTCTAAAACGATATGATATGAGGATAAATAAATAAATAAATCAATTAATTAATAACTGAATGAATAGGGTCATGTTGGTAAACAACATTGCAGAAAAGGTAACTGGTACTGATTGCAGTGCATACAATCCAACCATTAGGCATCAGAGATCAGCAGTCTGTTATGTCGTACATTGCAAATGGAGACTTTCTGAGAAAAAAAGTGAAAGGGTTAGTTGATTTAAAAAAAAGTAAATAAAAAAGGTGAGATACAGACCAAAAGAAAAAAAAAAGAAAGAGAAACGAGAGACAGATCGAACAATACCTAAACCGGAAACTTCGAAATTGAAGTTTAATGAATTCAAACCAGTAAACTCTTTCATGGGAGGAAATTAATTAAAACAAACCTACAATGTAATTAAAACAATGTAAATACATGGATATAGTTTGTATACCACTAACATAGAAAGTACTACCAACATGAAGGTGTGGATTCAAACCCCACCAATCCTTTCAACATCTGTGTGGGATTTTTCGGCCTCAGTCAGCTCCTACCCAGTGTTAAACGTGGTAGGGGCTCCACGGGAAGACTGGAACAGTAGCGTCGAGTCTCCTCCACGTCATGGATGCGTCACTTAGGGCGTTGATCAAGTATCCTGACCAGCACTGCAGATGTCTGTATCTCTCGGATCTGGTTGGCGGCAGGATATAATTATCGTGATAGTTAAAGTAGAGTACAGCCTTGTCACGCAGTCTCAGTCCTAGCTGGATTTCCATAGCATCATGATTGTCATCCTATCCTCGTCACCGTCATTATAGCATTGTATACAGAAATATTCCAGCTTAACCCCGAACCATAGAAAATAACTAGAAATGACCGAAAAAATACTTAAAAACAAAGAAAGCAAACTGATGAGATTGCCCACAATCTACATCACGAAAGCACTGATACGGTACAATAAACTGCGATTTGTAAGGAAACATCGCCTCCGGCGTCTCATAGATGGTAGCACAGAAACCTGGTGTTCACGGGTGCACGAAGTAGTAACGAGTTACGACACGATTTCTCACGAGACACACTTTCTCACCGAGGTGAGATACCGCGTCAAACTGCTGCTCGCGACATATTTATCCCTGCACAGTTTCTCATCCGTGAGAGACATCGTGCAAAATATATATATGGGCATGATGACATTTTTTTCTCACCCGGCACGATTTCTCACCCTCTCTCTCTCTCTCTGTCTCTGTCTCTGTCTCTCTCTCTCAAAAGGATTAGCTGTAAGACAGGTCGAATGGGACCTAACGCTACCGGTACTATCCTTGGGTAATAGAATTTCGGAAGTGTCTCTCTCTCACTGGGGAAATAGGACACATTTGACAAATCAAATCCTTGTTCATTTCTACAAAATGTGAGCAAACTGTGGGGTTTTATCCAGCAGGGGTACTATCAATGACGTTCATCTGTGGTGATTTGCTTTACCTCAGTTTCAATGAGAGCAGACTCTACTCCCTTCACGTGTATAAGTCCCTTAAGGTCTATTCCTGGAAGTCTATTGCCTCGAAAGATATTCCTGTTCAAACTAACTACAGTGTACCGTTTACAGTGTGCCATAATGTTTACTTTGAAAATATGCCTTGAACAGGAATCACAATTAAATATTTGAATTTTTGAAAAAAGGGAAGAAAGAAGGTCGCATTTTCTCTCGCAGTCTTGATCTTCGACGGATTTTAGCGAAATACTACATGTTACGGCCAAAGGCAAACCCTATTTGTGCGTTAAATCTTATTGTTGTTCCTATATTGGTTGCTGATAAATGAACAATTTGGTGATTCTGACCTCATAACCCCTGTGACTTTGACCTAGATAATCAATTTTGATAACACTCGAAAGATTATAAGAAGCTGCCTTTATGTTTCCAAATTGCACAGCAATTGGTTAATTATACTCTACTGAGATATAGATACGTTAAGACAGACAAGCAGACACACAGAGATATAAACAGACAGACGGACAGACACAGACACACACAGAAACACACACAGACACACAAACATCTCTCCCTCCCTGATGGTCATAAACCTTTCCCAGAAACTATGAGGCAAGTGTGTTGTTCACTCACTGAACCTCGTCAATTTCTTGGAATATTGGCTGCCCGCACTGCACTCTGGGTCTCTGTCCTCAATGGCTATCTTCCCTCAAACAGATTGAAAATCTCTGGATTGCTATGACCTGTCTACTCCTTGATGTTTCCTAGATAGTTTGTTTGTGGTCTTCCCCTTCCTCTTTTGCTCTCGACTTTTCCTTGGATGACATCTTTAATAAGAGTGCATAATTGTTTATACACACGTGTCCAAAGGTTTATATAATTCTTTTTAACGACGAACTATTAAAGTTCTCTCCGGGTTTTCAGCTCATCGAATATGCTCTTGTCACTTCTCTTGTCCTTCCTGCTGACCCTTACGAATCGTATATAGAACCATATTTCGCCTGAATTTCTTTTCTTTATGTCTTTTTTTTTCAGGGTCCGTCCTTCATCTCCATAATGTCATGATGGTCCAGATCAGACATCGCACTATTCTCATTTTTAGTTTTGTGTTTATCGTTTGTTTTTACAAATGTTTGTGAGTCCGTTTCTTTCCCATGCCAACTGTGGCGTTGATGTTGGTGGAACAGTCTGCATCACCGGATTTAATCGATCCCAAACGTTTGAACTGACTAGTTTCCTTCATTTTATCTTGATCTATGTAGATGGATTTAGCGTGGCCTGGGCTAATATGTACAATTTGGCAAGTGCGTAGATGATCCTGAAAATATATCACAATCGTCTAAACACGGCAGGAACGAGAAATCATGTCGCGAGTGCAGCAGTTTCAACACAATTTCTCACCCACTAGAGCATCTCAACCGGTGTGCGACAGTATCAAGTGTGAGAAATCGTGTCGTAATACACGATGTTGAAATGGTCAAGATGTAGACTAATAGTTTTGAGTTTTACGTTTCTCAAGATGGCGTCTCGTGCTAAAATAAATTCCATGCATTGATGACGCAAATACAATGTGAAGGACAGGATTCAAAATCATCGTGTGCACAGGCCATCAGCCTGCGCTTTAACCTTACTTACAGGAAATATCTTTGAGGTACTAACTAGCGTATGAATTCTATGTCTATCCTTGTATCATTTTGTCTTTGAAACATTTTAGGCTATATTGTTAAGCTAATTCGATAGAATGTCTAATTTAGCATATAATCCTAATTGTACACCACACATCTTGTCCGTTCTTATGGGTTTGCCTTATAGACCTTTAGTTCTATTTGGAGAATTTGCACCCGTTCATGAAGAATTCGTCGCATTTTGGATAGGTCTACATGCAATTTACCCTAACTTGTGTGTGATGGTATGGCAAGCTCCTTCATCTTGCGCAAAACCCTATGCGCAGGCATGGTTTTGAATTGTCAAAGAGGGTGGGGTGGGGGTGGGTGGGAAGGCGAGTGGAATTATGAAACACTAAACTGACACTACCAGAATGATTGGAGCATAAAAATGGGCGGCAAACAGACCAAAGTTTATGTTGCAGGTTGCAACTCAAGACATCAGATCCTAGACTACACTGCTGTATCAGCTGAGCAAGGCAGCCCACAGAAAGACTGTGCCCCCCCCCCCCCCACTTCCCAAGAGACCAACTATTTTTGAACATGACTTGTCAAGCCTTATATTGAAAGTTCATAAAAAAAAAACAATCCCAAAACACACACACACAAACAAACACACACCCAGCCAACCAACCAACCAACCAACCAACCAACCAACCAACCAACCAACCAACCAACCGACCAACCAACCAACCAACCAACCAAAACAGACTCACACACACACAAACACACACACACACACACACACACACACACACACACACACACACACACAACACACAACACACACACACACACACACACACACACAACAAACACACACGCACACACACACACACACACACACACACACACCACACAAACACAAACACACTACTCACACACTCACACGCAGAGAAAGGATAAATATCCATAAGACTGCAATACCCGCAACTCTGTGGAAAAAAAAAAAGTAAAAGGAGGAATTTTTCTATGGCCTGATATTTGTTCCCATATTGCATTATTGTCGTGTCCTCCCGAATAATATGAATAATTACTTTGAATGACGACAGCCAGCTACAAGGCGCCAAATCTTCTTTCCGACATGAGCCGCCGTCAGTGAAGCCATTTCGCTGTTGGCCGTTTGATCTATGTGCCATGCAAGTCCCGACACTGTCCTCACCCTGTTCAGCTTTGTATCCAG
>CM060307.1:67214404-67221904 GCA_030674185.1 Monoplex corrugatus
GAGAGAGAGAGAGGAGAGAGAGAGAGAGAGAGAGAGAGAGAGAGAGAGAAGAGATAGAGAAAGAAGAGAGAGAGAGAGAGAGAGGAGAGAGGAGAGAGAGGAGAGAGAGAGAGAGAGAGAAAGAGAGAAAGAGAGAGAAGAAAGAGAGGAGAGAGAGAGAGAGAGAGAGAGAGAGAGAGGAGAGAGAGAGAGAGAGAGAAATGCAAAGGCAGACACAGAAAACTCAACTTCAGTCAATTTTAACCCTTCTCCTCTTTTATGAAATAGAGGAAGAAAATGAGAAAAAAAGACAAGAGGAAAGAAAAGCGCGAAACCTTCACTGAATTGAGCGGATTTGAGCTAAGAACATTAGGGCTACATTAACAATTCATCATTCTCAATTCTGTAGGGAGGCAAAAACTGCAGCAGACGAAGTCGTGTTGTGAGAAAATCTGTTGGCAAACTGCGGGAAGTGGCAGTTTTGAAATACATCATAGAAAACCATTCACAACAAAACTGATCTCGACGAAGTAGTGGGCGGGTACGTGAAAAAAACAAAACAAAACAAAACAAAACAAAACATAACAAACAAATAAACGACAACAACAAAAGATAACGTACTAGGGAAATTCAATCTTTTACTCTCTTTTTTCCTTGTTTGTACGTCTCTCTGTCTCTATCTGTCTCGCTCTGTCTCTCTCTGTCTCTGTCTCTCTCTCTCTCTGCCTGTTTATTTATCCGTCTGTCTGTCAGTCTCTCTCTCTTTTTAATCTCCCGATGATTCAGATGTTTGTGTGACGTATGTGGGTAAGTAGGTATGGTGGTAGGGAATAGGGCATTACTATGTTTGTGTGTCGTAAGTAGGTAAGTAGGTATTGGGGTCGGGAATAGGGCATTGCTGTGTGATGACCTTGCCTGTTCTGGGTGCAAGTGTTTAAGTGTGTGTGAATGTGTGTGTGTATGTAGTGTGTGTGTGTGTGTGTGTGTGCGTGTGTGTGTGTGTGTGTGTGTGTGGTGTGGGTGTGTTGCGTGGTGTGTGTGTGTGTGTGTGTGTATGTGTGTGTGTGTGCGTGCGTGTGTGTGTGATTCATTGCTTGTGTTTTAAAGACTCAACATTAAAAGATAATAACAACATAAAACAAAAAATGCAAACAACGACGAGAAACACACGGGAGGGAAAACAATCACTATAGGCTTAATCCGCCATTAGGCTGCCAGAGAACGCCTGCATCTGTTTTGTTCATTGCTTTTTTAGCCAGTTAAAAACAACACAAAACAGTCCCTGTAAGTCAATAGACTATAAAATGATTTTTTAAAGTATTTTATTGTTCAATCATTCACAGAGAAAAAACGAACAGTTAAGATTGAAAGAAAAAAATGTTCACTCTTTCATAAGTTCTTTTTTCACCAAAAACGAACTTGATCCGAAATGACTCCCGCAGTCCGTCCGTTCGTCTGTCACGTATATATGATATATCAGGAAGTCTTTTGTGGTCCTGTTAATAGCCTGTGTGTGTCTTTCGTTCATCAAAATAATTTAAGATAGCATGACTAGATGTTTTGGATCTGAGTGGCTGTACTGAATGTGTTTTGCAATTATGGAATGGTTATTTAACTGAAAACTGACAGCGTCTGAGTGCAGTTTTAACAAAATAGCGCAGATGTGTCGTAAGGGCAGTTTACTAAATGGCCTAGTTATGTACTGAGTGCAGCTCAGCTAAATGACCCATTTGTGAGCTAAGTGAAGTTTGACTAAAAGGCCCAAATGTGTGTTGAATGCAGTTTTACTGAATGACCCAAATGTGTGCAGTTTAACAAATGCCCAATGTTCATAAGGGCAGTTTACTAAATGGCGCAGTTTTACTGAGGATGCCGCTAAATGCATCACCATTTACTGAGCAATGCATCAAAAGCGCAGTTTAACTAAATGCCCCAAAGTGGCATTGAAAGGCAGTTTTACTGAATGACCCAAATGATCAAAAGCGCAGTTTAACTAGATGCCCCAAATGCATCAAAAGCGCAGTTTCACTACTTCTCCCAAATGTATGTCCAAAGTGCAGTTTAACTAAATGGTCCAAATGCGCAGTTTAACTAGATGGATCAAATGTGTCCAAAGCGCAGTTTAACTAAATGGCCCAAATGTGTTCAAAGAAGAGTTTAACTCGATGACCCAAGTGTGTTCCATGTTGTAGTTTAACCAAATGGCCTAAGTGCATCTTAACTGCAGTTTAAATAAATGGCCCGAATGTTTCCCAAGTGCATTTGGACTGATGGGATCAAATGTCCTAAGCATCTGACCCTAGATTTGCCTGTTCAACTCCAGTAGAAATATCTACACAATCACTCTTTTTGTTTGTCTGTTTGTCCGTCTGTCTGGCTAGCTGGCTCTCTCTCTCTCTCTCTATCTGTGTGTGTGTGTTCTCTCTCTTTCTTATCTGTTTCTTTCTCTCCCGGAGAAAAGATACATCTACTGTTCTGATGTAATACATTTTTTTCAAGTGTAATATTTATACGCAAGAATAGGTCCTATGCCATGATCCTTTTGAATCTTATCCCTCACATTGCATCGGTGGTGTTAGTACATATGGAATTTATTCCGAGCTCGGAGACGCCATCTTCAGAAACTGAAATTGTTTTGATTCTCTCTCTCTCTCTCTCTTCTCTCTCTCTTCTCTCTTCTCTCTCTCTTTCTCCTCCCTTCCTCCCCCCCCCCTCTGTCTCTCTCTGTCCCTACCTGAGTAGTCTTTTAGAAGATGGTGCCTTTTCGCATAGCACACTTCCGCAGCTAGAGGGAAATTTCTTTTTTTAAAAAATTTTGTTTCTGATTCCTTTATTATATTTCTTCTTTTTCATTCCTGTTGTTACAATGGCAGTGAAAGAGAGGGGATGACGATTGCTGCACGGCGGAGAGACAGATAAAGGTAGGAAAAGACAGAACAAGAAAAATTAGTAGTAGTAGTGTAGTAGTAGTAGTGGTGGTGGTGTAGTAGTAGTAGTAGTAGTAGTAGTAGTAGTAGTAGTAGTAGAGAAGAAAAAGAAGAAGAACGCTAATGTTGTACAGTATGCAGATGATATTGCCATTTGGATGAATACCACTCTTCGAAAAAATACAAACAAAAGAACAATCACCCATGTACAAAAGCTCTACCAATGTGATCTTGATAACCTGAGTAATTACATGAAAGACAAGATCTGGAGTTATCGAGTGAAAAGACTTATCTTATGCTTTTTAACAATGGTGAAAACCCTACAACTCTCCCTACCTTACTGCTGGACAGTAATCCACTTGCTTATAAGCCCACCGTTAAATTTCTAGGAGTGTACTTAACACGAAAGTTGAATTGGAGACATCATATAGAACATTTAATTACAAAAGCAAACAAAAGACTATTAACTTCTTAAAAATAGTCAACAGACAATCCTGGAGCCAAGACACTCAAACTATGTTACACCTAGCGATTTCTTTGGTTCGATCGAAACTGCTCTATGGACAAGAGGTATATTTTACTGCCTCGAATACACTCTTAAAAAAATTACAGAGTGTAGACAGCAAAGCTATTAAATTGGCTCTTGGTGTGCCCGTTCATACAAACACAATGAAGTCTTATAAAGAAAGTAACATATTACCGCTTACAGATCAACGTGAATTAGCGGTGACAAAGTATGTTATTAGAGCTCTGGCCGTAAAGAACTCAGTTAAAGATGAATTACTTTACACCTCGGAAACTGACTATCCTCAGAAAGCTCAAAATGTGCATATTGTTCAACCTATACGAAATTTTGCAGAAGTTCTCCTAAGCAAAAACAATATTGATATAAATAACATTCCAGTAATGCCTTTTATTCCATCCGTACCTTCCTGGGAACTTGAAAAAGCTAATTTTGACATAGACTACATAAATCTCAATAAATCAGAAGAAATAAATATTCTAGTATCAGAAGTCAGATCCCATTTAACCACATATTATCCTAATCACCTAAAATTTTTCACAGACGGGTCTGTTTTAGATACAGCTGATAGCGGAGCTGGATTCGTCATTCCTGCTTTAAAGGTACAAAAATCTTTTTACATAGGTAAAGGGTTCTCTATTTTTACATCAGAATTATACGCAATATTGATGGCTCTTAACTATATTAATAGCCTCTCATACGATATCTGCAATATACTATTATGTGTTGATTCTAAACCAGTGTTACGTAGCTTGAAACAAACAGAAAATGTAATACGAAATGACGTTATATTTGAGATCAAACATTTGATACATTGTATTTCATCCAGCGGTGTTGGTATAAATTTTTGCTGGGTTCCGTCACATTGTGGACTTCAATGGAATGAAGTTTCGGACAAATTAGCAAATGACAGTGCATCCAATAATGCAAATGCCGTAACTTTCATAACATACGACTGTCAGTTCATGAACTTGGTTCTGTGTTAGAATGTTCACTTTATACAAATTTTTCCAATACCCAAAGCCTGATACCTAACTGCCCCCAGACAGCTAGCATCCTTGATATACAAACTAAGGCTTAACTCTTGGAAAACAAAATATACACAGAATGTTATTTGTTCAAAAGCATTATCTGTCCACCATCTGCTCTTTGAATGTCCTATCTCACTTACGACATATAGAAATAACAATCTCGATTTTTCATGTACTGACTCTAGAGATGTCCTTTACAACAAAAATAATGATATTATTTCGGTAGTCCAGCTGATTCTCAGATCCCCTGTTGGCAGATTGTTATGAAGAGTTAATTAATTGTTGTGTGTTATTAATTGACACTGTTAACTTAATGTTCTGAATTCTTAATTGTAATTGTTCCCCTTCTTACATTCAAACTCCCACTACCCCCTTCCCATCCCCGTCCCCCGTCCTTTTTTCCCTCTCCCTCTGTTGTGTGTGGTGTGTGTGTGGTGTTGTGTGGTGTGTGTGTGTGTGTGTGTGTGGTGTGTGTGGGGGTGGTTCTAAAATCACTATTGTGAACAGACATTAAATAAAGATTCCATTCCATTCCAAGAAGAAGACGGCAATTATGATGATGATGGTGATCATATAAATGATGATAATGATGATGATGATGATGATGAGGAGGAGGAGGAGGAGGAGGAAGAGGAGGAGGAGGAAGACGATGATGATGATGATGATGATGATAACAAATTAATGTTGTTTGCATGAAAGAGATAGAGAGGAAGGGAGGGAAGGACAGAAGAAGAAGAAGAAGAAGAAGAAGAAGAAGAAGAATCTAATAAGATGCAGACAGCAATACGCGCTGGACGCAGTCACAGTTGAACAGCGTAGAACATCGACCATTCAATAGCAGAGAGACAGAAAGAAACAGAACCCAACAGAGGCCGCAGGACGCTTTCTTATGCAACGCCTGCGGAAGAACATGTCTCCGGGACTGGTCTTACATCCCACACGAAGATCCATACCCGGTGATGAAGACCAGTATGTCTGCTCATCTGTTGTGTGAGAACAAAATCCGTCCTATATGCGTATATTTCTTGAACAAATTACAAGCCTTTGAATCTGAATAATCATTTTAGCCAAGCATTTTGAAAAGTTTTGAAATCTTGAAAGGCAGGTTGTCATTTTCTAGGTCAAATGAATGACAACACACCAGAACACTCATTAATGAAAGCCAGAGGTCGTGGTCGCGGTCGTGACCCGCCATGCTGGACCATTGTGTGGGCAAACTGAAGACACGGCTCTTCAATCACTGTGGAAGCCAAGAATATGTTGGTAAAAAGAGACCGCTCTTGTCCAACCGACAGGGAGATGAAAAGATGTGAAGGGAACGATTATCGTGGATAAGGGTCAATCAGCTTGATTGTATCACAGGCCTTGAGGTTGGAAGCACTCTTTAGAAACCCGTGGCAGGAAGACGTAAGAAGGCAGAAGGTGGGGCTCTTGCTTCTAGAAGGAGTCGGGCGATTAGCAGACACGCATCTCCCATACATCCGGGCTTGTTTCCTTAATTGAGGCATGCGCACCGCACACATGGCTGAGGGCCTGGCGAAGACAAAGAGTGACACTCGACCCCTACAAGCCAACGTCGTCCAATCAAGGCGAAGGATCAGGGTAGTCAGGATCAGATAAAGAGGGAGGGGAGAGAGAGAGAGAGAGAGAGAGGGAAGATCAGATAAAGAGGTAGAGAGCGGGCTGTATAGGCGCTTGTCACGTCAAGGACATCGTCGCCAGTGTATCGCTGGTGACGATAACGAGTTCTGGTGGTGGTGGTAGTGAACTACGATCTTCTCTAAGACTCTTGCTAGGTGACTACACAAAGCAGTTTGATTTTTTTGCGTGAGTGTGCCTGTCGTTTATGTCTAGCTTAGCAAGCAAGAGAGCTAACAAGATAATTAGAGTCAAACATGTACTTTTTTGTGTAGTGCAATTACTTCAGCTGAGGTTTGGAACATGTAAAGAAACAAGCCAGATATTAAAGTCACATTAACACATTTTTATGTTTTTGTGACCACTCATCTCGTTTTTCATGCATGCTATTACTCGACTTGTTAGGAGGGCAAGTAAACTAAGAATACAATTAGGTCAAACACATACCTTTTTTCAATTAGTTAAGTTGATCTTCGGACAAGGATGTTATTGATGTGAACATACACACGAAAATAATACGAAAAAAATTACATAAATCAAGTAAACTGGTTTGTATTTCCTCTCAATCTGAAATTATATCGTGGTCATTGTTCACACAGATTGGAAGTATCAATCAATCAATCAATCAACCAACCAATCAATCAATCAATCAATCAATCAATGGCAATAGTTTGTGGCATGTAAACATTAAACATTTGTGACATTAAATAATAAGAGCATCAAACATTAAGAACATTCGATCACAGTCACTATTCTAAAATACTCGATTTTGATTCTAACACACCCCACACACCACACACACACACACACACACACACACACACACACACACACACACACACACACAACACACACACAAACACACACAGACACATACACACAGACATAGACACACAGACACAGACACACAGACACAGACACAGACACAGACAGACACACATTCTCTCTCTCTCTCTCTCTCTCTCTCTCTCTCTCTCTCTCTTCATTCATTCACCCACTCACACTCACACACGTGCATGGCGTAAAGATGTCCACCATTTTTAGTTACTATGCTAGTCGTGTTTTTCACCATCATATCACTGACTAAGAAGTATTGTCAAGCATTGTCAACCCATACCAAATACGTTCACATTTTAACAATATGGTGTTGGGGATAACTAGTGATATGGTAACCTTGTGTTTCTTTAACAATAATTGATAGACTCAAGCACTACAGCGTTTTCTAATTTTCTTTTCCTCAGACAAGTTCCTAATATCTAAATGTTGGTGTATGCACAGGATAATGTATAACTTCTACTACAGTCTGTTATTTTACTAGGAAAAAATTCAATGGACTTAGTGAATTCCAAAATAGCATAGTATAGTAGGCCTCCTTCGGTCATGACTGACCATACCAAAATAG
>CM060307.1:67229404-67236904 GCA_030674185.1 Monoplex corrugatus
ACATTCCATTAATCTACTTCACTGATACAAACATTTTGTTGTTATACTTAATCTCTAGCGAACCTTTTCCCCTGCAGGAAACAAACGAGTCATATCAAAATCAGAATTTAGAGGCAAATATCTTTTAAAGCAAATACTCCTCTGCCAACAAATATGAACGCATTACGGACGATCCATTATAAAATGAAATCCATCCTTGTTAACAAATATTGTGATCTTTAAGGATAAAGAATTCACGTAGCGTACACATTATGTCTTCCTATCACAATCTGTAACCCAAACTTTGATAGTTTACACATGCAGCTTTTAGCTTGTGCCATCGTGCTCTCTCTCTCTCTCTCCCTCTCTCTCTCCCTCTCTCTCTCTCTGTCTCTCTCTCTCTCTCTCTGTTCGAGTGAGCGTGTGAACGTGTGCGTGTGCGTGCGCGTGCGCGTGCGCGTGTTCTTGTCTACGTGTGTGTGTATACGTGTGTGTGTGTGTGTGTGTGTGTGTGTGTGTGTGTGTGTGTGTGTGTGTGTGTGTGTGTGCGCATGTGTGTGTATGTTCGTGTGTGTTTGTTTTTATATGTGAATCTGTGTGTGTGTGTGTGTGTGTGTGTGTATGTATGTGTGTGTGTGAGATAGAGGAGAGACAGAGAGACAGAGAGAGAGAGAGAGACAGAGAGAGAGAGAAAGAGAGAAAGAGAGAGAGAGAAAGAGAGAGAGAAAGAAAGAGAGAGAGAAAGAAAGAGAGAGACAGAGAGAGACAGAGAGAGAGAGAGCAGCATTCGTCAACAAAGGCATTTCATCAGTTTACAAATGAATCCCTACAAGAAAAAAGGGCTTATTTTTGAGGTCACTTTAATCCAAACTGTGAAAGTGCTTTGAACATTCATGTCTCTACTGTTTGTTGACAATTTTGTTCCTGATTCGAATCACATACAAAGTTGATAACACCCTATTTTGTAATTTTCAAAGATATCAATCAATTCTTTAAGCCACGAGTAAGCAAACTATGTTTGGAGAGTAGGGTTCGTCCAAGAGGGATTCATCGCACTCGCATAATTCCGTATGCTCTCCACCCAACTCTGACAGTAAATCATATTGCAGACTCCTTGATCCTGTACAAAACCCTCTGTGTGTGTGTGTGTGTGTGTGTGTGTGTGTGTGTGTGTGTGTGTGTGTGTGTGTGTGTGTGTGTGTGTGTGTGTGTGTGTGTGTGTGTTTTTAAAATGGGGAGGGAGGGGGAAGGAGACCGTAGCCTGTGAAACACGAAGCTATCACAATCAGCATGATCGGATCATTAAGACTGGCGTCTGTATTCATATTACAGAACTGAACTCGAGATTTCAGATTTAGTGTCCATGGCTCTGCTGACGCCACCAGCCAGCACGCTGAGGCCCATAAAGAAGGCAAGTATTTGTTTTGTAAGCATCTTGTCATGATGTGGACATATAGTTTTGTACTTTTTATGTCTTGTCTTTTGTCTTTTTTTTTTCATTTTATCACAGTGTATTTACTCTGTGAAATTTGGTGGTCTCTGTGTAGCTTCACCATATTTCATCCCTCTGGATGTGTTTTTGTTTATTCAAAAAAAAAAAGGATGTATTTACGCGAAATTTTACCTAGAACAACTCTTTTGTTGAAGATGCTGTTTATATTATGTGCACCGAGTGCGTGCTTCATAATGGACCTTGTTTTGTCGTATCACTCGAAGGGTTTGCATTTCTAGACCCGCATTTCAGATCTGGTGGAGAAGGAACAAAAAATCCCGGTCCTAATCTCGATTTGAACATAGGACCTCGATAGATAGACGGTTTTAATCACTGTCATCGCACCAATTCATATTCTCCTTTATGTTTGGTATCATTGCATGTCAAGACACTGTAAATTTCAAGGAAGTCGCCGGTTTTCGGGGTTACAATGTGAAAAAGCGATACTGCAAAGTCAAGGAACATGACTCTTAAAGGTCGGAAATGCTTCACCACCACCACCACCACCACCACTATCATCATCATCATCATCACATCATCATCATCATCATCATCATCATCATCATCATCATTATATAAACAATACAAACGAAAAACAACAAGGATGACAACAAAAACATTTAAAACAAAGACATACTGACACTGAAAAGTTCAACGTCCTTAGCACATATTCCCTTCGCTGAACGGCAGCAACAGAAATAGCCACATCTTGCATGATAATGTGCATGTGGCTGGCAGAACAAGAATAGGTCCGCCACCTATCCCAAAGTCCACCAAGTCGGCCATCATTCTAATCTTCCCAGGGGACTGGAAAGGAATTAGTCGACAGGATTAAGATTTACTGGCAAGATACGGAACTTTGATGTGGGCTTAGATACTCATCAGCAAAAACTTTACATCCTCTTTGGCCCGCTTCCATTGAGGCGGCTTTAATCAAGTGAAAGCATAAAATGCTTCTCATCTGCTTGAAGCGGTTTGCAGATGTTTGCAGGCCCCTTCTTTTTCATCGTCCATCATCTCTAAAAGTTTCCCTGGGAGGACCGCAAGTCCCCCCCTCCCTCCCTAAAAAAAAGGCGGATTTGCTATTGAGGATCTCCACAGTAGGTCACGCTATCAGATCCCGCCTCATCTCCCTGAGGACAACAGGGAAAGTGGATGTATCAAGAAAATCAGTGTGCTTCGTAATGGCGTGATTCCATTTCTCTGACCGGAACCTTGTCTCTTTCATCCTGCCTATAATCTGCCTGTCGCTCCTGCCTGCGTTTCTCCGGTAATTACCGAGGATTATTCTGCAAACTCTGATACCTTTTAAGTGCGCGTTAGTGAATAACATGACGGGCGACAGGGACGCCTAATTTCTAGATAAAAGACGTAATGGACTAAGGGACACTGACGGCAAGAAATCAACGCCCGCTTTTCAACCACATACGCACTCGCTTCCCGCTCTTTGGTTGTGGCTGTAGCCTCGCTTTCTCCCGCTCCGTTTGCGTGCGCAGCCCAGCCGGAAGCGGTGGAAATGCACCCCTATGACTGAAACTTCCTGAGGCAAAATGGAGGAGCGGTGCGGATTCCCCTGCCGACCGCCCACTGGCTCTTCTTTGTCGGGGTCTCCGAGATGGAGTCTCCAATCAGGAATTTGGCATTAAGATTTTGTTGAAAGCGTTTGTCTGGAGACCGGTGCTACTTTATACATGGTGCCTGTAGAAAACGAACACAGCTAAAAGAAAAAGTAATACAAAAAAAAAAAAAATAAATAAAAGAAAAGAAAAAGAAGAAGAGAGGAGGAGGAGAAGAAGAAAAGCAAAATGGCAAAGAAGAAGAAAAACAGAACACAGAAAACGGTTTCAACAAAGAGGAAGAGAATGAAATACAAGAGCAAAAACAAGCAAACAAAGAAAAGAAAGAGGAAAATTAGACAGAGAGAGAGAGAGAGAGAGAGAGAGGAGAGAGAGAGAGAGAGAGAGAAAGAGAGAGAGAAAGACAGATAGACAGACAGACAGACAGACAGGCAGAGAGAGAGAGAGAGAGAGAGAGAGAGGGAGAGAGAGAGAGAGAGAGAGAGAGAGAGAGAGAGAGAGAGAGAGAGAGAGAGAGAAAGAGAGACAACACGCTTTTAAAAATAAAACAAAGCAAACGCAATAGAAGACGACTGGGTTTGAAATAGACCATAGCAACCTATATTTATTTTTCTCTTTTGACAGCAATAGAGGCAAACCATGATAATCATCTGCAAAAAAATTGCCAGTACTATCACACGCTCGAAGTGACATGGCCAAATTTAAAGTTCACAATCAAACAAACTAAACATGCGCTATCAATGAGACAAACGTGCATGTGAATGTTTGTGCGTGTGTGAGTATTTGTGTTTGTGTGTGTGTATGTGTATGTGTGTGTGTTATGACATATATATATATATATATATATATATATATATGTATGTGTGCATGTGTGTGTGTGTGCGTGTGTGTGTGTGTGTGCGGTGTGTGTGTGTGTGTGTGTGTGTGTGTGTGTGTGTGTGTGTGTGTGTGTGTGTGTGTGTGTGTGTATGTGTGTGTGTGTTTGAGATCTTGGGAGCTTCTCATGTCTCCCAGGTCTGAAAATCTGGAATGACTTACCAGCTTATAAAGGCACGAACACTCAATTTATTAAAATTCCTGAACCAAAAATGCTTGTTTTGATTTGCCTACTTCTAAAGCCAGATCAGCATATATAACATACATTTAAGAAAAATCATTATACATTGCATCAAAATATACGCAACGACCAGTATAATATTATGGTTATTTTTTGATTGTGATGAAGATGCAACAAGAATTTCTCCCTTTTTTCCTGTCAGCCATCTGTTCGCCTACGAATTTAGCATTGTTATGTATGGTCAACAAATTGTGATCACGCACCTGGAAAACAATCGTACCCATTAGTTAAAAATAGGTGCCATTACGAGCGGAATCTTCATGACATCCTGACAATGGATAGGCATAGATGCATAGATCTATCGGAACTATTTAATAATATAGCGTTCTTCACACTATATGTTCATTTCACCCAGTATGCAAATTCATTCCGGAACCTAGCTTGTGTCTGACGTATGACTGACGTCATTGCAAGCTGTTGTGAAGAAAAGAATCTTGTGACCGCGAGAACAAAGTCTGATAATGCCGGGCATGATGTTATATTTCATTGTTCGTACAAAAGCTGTACTGTATACCCGAAAGGGATAAACACCTTAACGTTAAAATCTTGCATGCACCGTCGTTTGCAAGATTTATCTCTGTTTCTTTATACAAACGAAAAGTAACGAAGGTACGACTCTGAATTAGGTTTGCTGAACCTTATGTTACGTGATCTGGAACACAAAGATTTATGGCTGTGCATACTACGTGTGATTAATAAAAAGTTCTTCCTTTCCTCTATGCATTTTCTGTAAACATTTCTCTTTTTTAAGGGCAAGTCTGGCATGTATAATGATGTTTGTAACCCTGAACAGGAACTCTGTCTTAACAAAAACAAGCTTAGAAGTTATTTAGATAATAATAATTCATGTACGTCAATAGAGAATCCTTACTATCCCTCTCTTCCTAGTTTGGTAAACATCAAACTTGTTCCAAACTTTGACATGAAAACTTCTGAGGTAACCCACTGAAAATTTATGTATGCAGCGCACAAATTTTAAAAGATATGTACAGATATGTACGTATGTCTGTGAATATGATATTAAGTGAGTGAGTAAGTAAGCAAGCAAGCAAGCAAGCAAGCAAGCAAGTAAGTAAGTAAGTAAGCAAGTAAGTAAGTAAGTAAGTAAGTAAGTAAGTAAGTAATGTATGTATGTATGTATGTATGTATGTATGCGTATGTATGCATGTATGTATGTATGTTTGTGTGTATGTATGTATGTATGTATGCATGCATGTATGTATGTATGTATGTATGTATGTACATGTATTATGTGTATGTATTTATGTATGTATAAATTATGTATGTATGTATGTATGTATGTATGTATACTCTGTATACGCACGTATTTCATGATGTATATATGTGTCCGTATGTGTTATGTAACAGCATAATTAATAGCAATTCATTTGGCAGCACTGTCCATCGTTGAGATGTAAAAACAACTTTTACAATTTTAGACACAAAAATGTAACCCCAAATTTCCCTATCACACAAGAGCCAGAAATTACAGTTTCAAGTTATCCAGTTGTTTTGCTACTTCATAAATCACACAGGAACCCAAGCATGCATTTTAGGTCCTCTATTTATTCTACGAGGAAACAGACTGAAAGCTGAGAAATCGACTAGAGAAGTAGAATGGTGGTTGTGATCAGTTCGGTAGCAGACGACAATTTTCTTTCATTGAAATGTTACTCATGTCTGGGTTTCTTGTTTCATGCAGACGTTTGTACAAATAACAGGAAGACAGAAAGGTTTGTCTCTAGCACACTTTGATCCGTTCTTGTTTATTCTGATTTATGATCTGATCGTTTAATATGTGGTCGTCTGCTTCGTTTCCCAATATTGGGGTAAAGAGGTAAGACCTACGTTATAATAGGCACAGGCCATACTGTTGAACTTTCCAATCCTAGAATACATTTTGTGTGTGTTGCATAGCTGCATATGGAATCTAAGAAACGCTATCATGATTTCTATAGCGTTCTCAAATAAACAAATATCGAACAGAGTACAGATGAGCGTGTTGCATAGCTGCATATGAAATGTAAGAAATACTACATGATTTCTATAGCGTTCTCAAATAAACAAATATCGAACAGAGTACAGATGAGCGTGTTGCATAGCTGCATATGAAATGTAAGAAATACTACATGATTTCTAAAGCGTTCTCAAATAAACAAATATCGAACAGAGTGCAGATAAATGGATATTAGCTTTCTGATGTTTTCATTTGAACTACTTCGCTTAAATATTCTCCTATTTCCTCTTCATCCAATTCTCCGTGGTGTATGAGTAAGACTGGTTGTATGAGGAAATAATATTTTTGAATGTGCCATTGGTATATGTTTGCAGCCCTTGGGTCAGTATGCCCGCGTTCGCCTGCTTGCGTCCCTTCAATTTCACTTTCAGTTTCTCAAGATGTGTCTCTACGGTCGGAACTAATTTCATATGCACTGATACCAAAGATGTCATTTGATGGAGACGTCTCAAAATAAACATGGCATCATCATCATTGTGTGCCTTGCCGTAAGGAACTGGAGATCATAGCTCTCCATAAAATCTATCTTTCGTCGCTGCAAGTATATCTCCTACCCTTTTTGTCCTCATTCACTCTGCAAAACTGTCTAATATTTTCTCCCTGGGTCTGCCTGTTGCCCTTTTCCCTTCTAGCTTTCCTGTTTTTATTAGATGCTCACTTTTTGTCTTGCCTCCCAAAATGCCCTATAAATGTGGCTTGTCTTTTCCTAATCTTCTTCATCAATGTTCTTTTTATGCTTGCTTCTTTCAAGACTGCCCACGTTTGCTTTCTTTGTTGTCCATAGTGGTCAAAACATTCCGATTCTTAGAAACCACATTTCAGCAGCCTCAATCTCGTTCTGACCTTGCTTGTTGATTGTTCAGGCTTCGCATTTGTTCAACAGTATTAATTCTGTATAACACCGAAGAATTCCCTTACTGATGTCAATTGATAAGCATTTGTTGGTAAGAACTTCTTTTTTAATACTGCCTTAGTTTGGCCATTTCTGCTGGATATTTCTTAAATGCATCTGCCCTCTGGTGAGATGACTAGTGCTAGATATTTAAACTTATCAACTTGTTTTAATGTGCTATTCGCCGTATTTTTCACGAGGGGATTTCGATTTCGTGTTTTTTTTCACTAATAATAATGACTTTAGTCTTCTTACTTTTTAGCTCTAGTCCTTTATGTCTGCTTTTATTTCTATTATATTTACAAGAATTTGTAGATCTTTTTCATTTCCAGCAAATAGAATGGGCATAACAAAGACTGTTTATCATTTTCCCTCCAACCTGTATCCCAGAGCATTCTTCTAGGTTTCTCATGATGGTTTCGTTGT
>CM060307.1:67244404-67264404 GCA_030674185.1 Monoplex corrugatus
TTTGTTTGTTTGTTAGTGTGTGTGTGCGCGAGCATGTGTTTGTGTCCGTGCATGTCTGTGATTTTGTATGTGAATGAGGTTTGTGTGTGTGGTGGTGGTCTTTGATTTAATGTCTATTCACTAAAGTGATTTTAGACCAAAAAACAAAAAAAACAAAAAAAAAACAAAACCACTTGGAAATGGTTAATTTTCAGGAAAAAGAAATGAACAAGAAAAAACAAGACAAGAAAGAAAAATTCACAAATGACGTCATCATAAATAACGATTGAAACAGTAAACTTAGCTAACCATAACACTGAACATGAGAAGTAATGGCGCGTTAAAGATAATTCGCTATAGGACTTTTTGACAGGCTAACAAAAAATTCATATGTTAAGGATGGTGAGGCAAATATGTCAGAAACTGTCTTCGTTGATAACGTAGGTATATGTCGTTTTACTCGAACGCATGAAAGAATATGACTATGTGTAATCTTCTTTCCACACAGGCACACCACATTCCTGGTGTATTTTGTTTTGTGTGTGTGTTTGTCAGTGTGTGAGTGAGCTAGAGACTAAGAGAGAGAGAGAGAGAGAGAGGGAGTACGTGTATGCGTGTGTGTGTGTGTGTGTGTGTGTGTGTGTGTGTGTGTGTTATTGTTGTGAAGAGAATAACCTTGGACAAAACAAAACAAAAATGAAATACAACAAATGAAAACAAGAACAAAACCATCTTGATCAGTCTGTTCAAACAAATTCTTTGATTGTGTATTTTAAAGGATATGTTTTCCAAACTTCAGAAGTCAAAAACACTGGAGCTTTGATGTTATTCATGAAAACAACGAGCCAGATCATTCTGTGTAAGATAAAGCAAAACTAAAGCCTTCAAAAGAACATCACGTAGGAGACAATGACCAGTATTCGTACAGCTAGCTAGTATTAATGATGAAAATATAGATGCTAACGGCAACATTCCCTGTTATTTCTGCCAAATACCCGTTCAGCCGATAAGCTACAAATGTACCTGGTAAACAATCATAGAATGAAGTGTTTCGTGACTTCTTAACAATGGATAGCCATACGTTTATCAGATCTGTTATATTTTTGTTGTTCAGAATACACGTTCATTTTACATATTATACGCCTCTTGTATTTCCCACATCGTGGCTCCTGTCTGACGTACGGCTGACGTCATTGAGCTATACCACTGTAAGAAGACAATCTTGTAACCGCGAGAACAAAGCCTGATGATATCGAGCATGGTGTTGCATTTCGTATAAAAGCTGTATTTCACACTCATAAGTGATGCAAACTTGAATTATTTTGCACCACTATCTGTGAGATTTATCTCCATTTCTTTCCCATTAAAAAAACAAACAAATTAAAAGGACGGTGGATATTGTTCTGAGTTAGGTGTGTTGTATCTTCTGTTGTATGCACAGGCATGAAATGATTTATGGGTATGTATTTGGCGCGTGATTAATGAAGAACTTTTTTTTTTCATTTGAAAGTAATAAAGTATCATTTTTGTTTTTCGAAGGCAAGTCTGGAAAGCATATGTTTTTGTAACACGGAACCTGGAATTCTTTTTGCATGAATACGACTTGTCAACAGGGAACAATACTATCCTTCCTTTCACAGACTGGTGGATACACAACTTTTAACTATATATATTTAAACACATAATCAGTTTGGGTGACAAGTCTTTTGTGTTTGCAAAGTACAAAACATTGTCTTACACTGTGCAATAAAAACACGCAAAAAGAATGTGTTTGTGTGTATGTATGTATGTATGTATGTATGTATGTATGTATGTATGTATGTGTGTATGTATGTATGTATGTATGTATGTATGTATGTATGTATGCATGTATGTATGTATGTATGTATCTATGTATGTATGCATGTATGTAAGTACGTACGTATGTACGTGTGTACGTACGTACGTACGTATTTATGTATGTATGTATGTATGGTGTGTAGGTATGTATGATGTGTGTATGTGTATATGTATGTCTGTACATATGTATGTATGTATGTATGCATGTGCATATGTACGTATGTACGTATGTACGTGTGTATGTATGTATGTATGTATGTATGTATGTATGTATGTATGCATGCATGTATGTATGTATGCTGTTTCTTGTTTTTACCCAACCATATAGACTATTATACTCCATTTTCAAGTTCATAAATGCTGGGTATTTTCGGGTTTTCGTAAGCATACAACACTGATATGAAATAAAGGATCGTTAAAGTACGCTTTCTATGGTCTCCATACAAATAAGATTGTATGTGAGATGTATTGGAGATGGGAAAATCGCCATCCTTTGCCCATCAGGCATTACCAGGAAGGTCACACATTCCAGTTTTGAGGTCCGACGTCCTAACCCCTTCCTTCATCGCTCCCATCGAAACAGAGACTGAACACTGAAAAATAAGTGAACAACAAAATTTCTAGCGTAGTTATTTTGATCAAGTATGTAGCAGACGGCAGTTGTCTTCCCTTGAAATCGAAATCGTGTCTGTTTTTATCACACTGACGTTGTAGAATAACAGGAAGACAGGAAGTTTTGTGCTTAATACTTTGATCGGATCTTGTCTGCTTTTGTTTTTATGCTTTGATTCTTTTCATGGTCGACTACATGGGTTCAACAAGGTAAAGACGTACTACCAACGTAAGTGGAGGCAAAGGTCATATTATTGAACTTCCCCGATCGTAAAATCGATCTTGTGAATATTGCCATCATTGCGTATGGAATACAATAATAATGATTTCGAACACATTTTAATAAATCGTCAGTGAGAGTGTAGACGAGGGGACGCAAATTAGCCTCCTTGTTGGTTATCGTCTCTTTTTTTCACTCTAACTGTTTTTAATTCTGTCTCTCTTTTTGTCCTTCTTTTCGTTTTTTTTCTTCTTTTTTCTTTTTTATACAATGAATCTCAGTTGAGTGCAGGTATATGGAGCATCTTTCTTTTCTTTGTCTTTTTAAAGTGCTGCGATTGTCCTAGTTCACCGATTCTTATTTCACACTGATTTGCTGTAGGCTTTTCTTCTTCTCTCTTTCTTTTTCCTCTCTTTCATGTTCATATTTTTTTCTCTTTTTCCTTTGCTGCCACCGTTTAGTTGTTTTTTGTTCTCTTTCTATATTTTCAATTTCCTGTCTCCCTCCTTCTTTTCTCTCCCCCCCCCTTCTCCACTGGCCATTTTTATGACTTGAAATGATGAATAATACAATTCACATGTTTCGGATATGTATGTCTGTGTGTGGCATAGTGTTTGCAGGATATCGATATCCAGTAGGCCTTTTATGGCAAACACATCTTGATCTTCTGTTTCTATGTAAGGACGTGCTATTAATAAGCAAATTGTGGTTTTCCGCAGAAATTCTAGTCACGTGAGCATGTGGCTCGTTTCTTTGCTATATTTTGAAAACGACAAAAGTATGTGCGTGTGTGCGTGTGCGTGTGCGTGTGCGTGTGCGTGTGCGTGTACGTGTGCGTGTGCGTGTGCGTGTGCGTGTGCGTGTGCGTGCGCGTGTGCGTGTGCGTGTGCGTGTGCGTGCGCGCGCGCGCGCGTGTGTGTGAGTCTGTTTACGTGTGTGTGCATATGCGCACGTGTGTGTATGCGCGCGCGCGCGTGCGCGTGCGTATGTGTATGTGTGTTTGTGAATGTTAACGAACGAACGAATGACAGAACGAGTGTTTTAATGAACATCAGCCAAGTCCTTAAGTCACAGTCCAAAACATAATGTAGACAAGGAGGGTATGTCAGCAAAATCCATTCTTATATGCACCGTTCTACTACTTTCACCACGGTGGGATTAAACAGCAGTATTAGCGGTATTTGTACATGCGCAATATAGAATGGAAGCGAAAGATCAATCATAAAAAAAAGACACGAATCATTATTTCTGCTATTTCTCTTTCTTGTTCTTGCTCTTCTTGTTCTTGTTATTTTTCTTCTTCTTTTTTTTCTCTTTTCTCCTTTTTATTCCTCTTGTTCTTGTTCTTCTTTTTCTTCTTGTCCTTGTTCTTGATTTTGTTCTTGTTCTTCTTTTTCTTCTTGTCCTTGTTCTTGATTTTGTTCTTGTTGTTGTTCTTGTTCTCGTTCTTGTTCCTGTTCTTGTTTATCATCGTTATCATCATTCATCATCATCATCATCATCATCATCATCATCATCATCATCATCATCATCACTACCTTCTTCTTCTCCCCCTCCTCCTCGTCCTCGTCCTTTTTGTCGTCGTCCTCCTCCTCGTCCTCCTTCGTCTCCTCTTCTCCTCCTTCTTCTCCTTCTTCTCCTTCTTCTTCTTCTTCTTCCTTAAATCCGTGAACAAACATTGGGGTGCAGTACAAAAGAACTGTTTTTCAGATTCTCCAGCTATGTCGGTTATGTGCCAGAGCCTGGGTCTCTGCAATTCGGCCGCCACTTCAGTTTAAAACAAATGAGATCCAAACAATTTTAACACTTTTAGCATGATCCTGTTGCTTACGCAAAGCCCTATGTATGCTTGTATACAAACACAAAGTAATGCTCATGGTCACAAATGTATGCATGCATAAAATATTACACAACGCCACATTATCAGTGGTTAAAACTGGACGAATCTAATTAATGTGTAGTACAACAATTCTGTCTAACGAATTTCATGTACACACGAGTTGACAAAAGTACCTGGCAAACAACCATTGTCATTATCATATGTACGTCCTATTACTACGAGTAATGGAGCCTTCGGGACCTCCTCACAATAGATAACCACAAATCTACTGGAACTGTTTTCTGTTCGCTTATGTCTAGCAGAAGCTGGGATCTTTACCACCTCACTTCCCTATGACCCATGCCGTGGTGTTCTTGGTGCTAGCGCATGTGGATTGGAATGAATTGCATTGGGTTATTTTCTTTTTTTTATCTCAACGGAAATTTTCCGCATGAAGTGTCGGTTTCTCTCTTAGAGGGAAGCCCGTGGCCATAGTTTGGCGCCTCATTTCTTTATTTTCCTTTATGTGTGTACGTTTGTCTACTTTTGACAGTGTTTTTGTTGTTGTTTTTTTTACATAATTTTCTCAGGACACATCTTGTTACCAAGGGATCTTTCACGTGTGCAAAGTGCATGCTTTACAAAGGGGACTCGCTTTATCATCCCATTTGAAAAAAAACGAACGAGAACCTAGACCATCCCTCAAGGTTTGGTGGAGGCGAGGGGTGGGATCGAACTCGGATTTCTTGCATCTAGACGAGTGTTTTATCCACTAGGCTGTACACTCCATCTATGTAAACATTTCAGTGCTGCTGCGATTTTGTCTTGAGGAAACCGAAATTCTGTTCATAAATCTTTCCCGATCTTCCTAGTGTCTCTGCAAATATCCACTAATCGAAACCTGTATGTCCTTCGTAACAGTAACTAGTTCGTTTTCTTACTAACTTCATTCCTCTCTCCTCCTCCTCTGTTTCTCCGCCCCTGTCTTTCTCTCTGTCTCTCTGTTTTATTTCTCTGTCCACGGTGGAAGGCTGGATGCAAACCACCATCCTTAAAGCAAAAAATTCACTTGTTTTGCTTTAGATGCCACTCCTTTGTAAATTAAAACATCTCTCTGTCTCTATCTCCGTCTGTCTCTGTCTGTTTGTCTGTGTGTGTGTGTGTGTGTGTGTGTGTGTGTGTGTGTGTGTGTGTGTGTGTGTGTGTGTGTGTGTGTGTGTGTGTGTGTCTATCTCTATGTCCTTCCCTCCTCCGCTCTCTCTCTCCTCTCTCTCTCTCTCTCTCTCTCTCTCTCTCTCTCTCTCTCTCTCTCTCTCTTTCTCTCTCGTAAGCTTAACAAGTAATTCGATAATGTAAACGAGGAAAATGCACCAAGGAAACCACAATCTATTAATAACCTGTATTGACGTAGAATCAGAAGTTCAGCATAGTCTGCCTACTATCCACATTGTACATACCATATAAAGATTCACATTGTACATACCATATAAAGATTCACACTGTACGTACCATATAAAGATTCACATTATAGATACCATATAAAGATTGACACTATAGATACCACATAAAGGTTCACATTGTAGATATCATTTAAGGTTCGCATTGTAGATACCATATACAGATTCACACTATAGATACCATATAAAGGTTCACATCATAGATACCATACAAAAATTCACATTGTAGATACCACATACAGACTCAGATAATAGATACCATATGAAGATTCACATTGTACATACCATATAAAGATTCACATTTTATATACCATTTAAGATTCACATTGCAGATACCACATACAGATTCACATCGCAGATACCATATACAGATTCACATCGCAGATACCATATACAGATTCACATTGCAGATACCACATACAGATTCACATTGCAGATACCACATACAGATTCACATTGCAGATACCACATACAGAACCACATACAGATTCACATTGCAGATACCACATACAGATTCACATTGCAGATACCATATACAGATTCACATTGTAGATACCACATACAGATTCACATTGTAGATACCATATACAGATTCACATTGCAGATACCACATACAGATTCACATTGCAGATACCATATACGGATTCACATTATAAATAACATAAAGATTCACATTGTACATAACATACAAAGATTCACATTTTACATACCATACAAAGATTCACATTGCAGATACCACATACAGATTCACATTGCAGATACCACATACAGACTCAGATAATAGATACCATATGAAGATTCACATTGTACATACCATATAAAGATTCACATTTTATATACCATTTAAGATTCACATTGTAGATACCATATACAGATTCACATTGTAGATACCATATACAGATTCACATTGCAGATACCATATACAGATTCACATTGTAGATACCATATACAGATTCACATTGCAGATACCACATACAGATTCACATTGCAGATACCATATACAGATTCACATTGTAGATACCATATACAGATTCACATTGCAGATACCACATACAGATTCACATTGCAGATACCATATACGGATTCACATTATAAATACCATATAAAGATTCACATTGTACATAACATACAAAGATTCACATTTTACATACCATACAAAGATTCACATTGCACATGACATATAAAAATTTACACTGTTGATGCCATATAGAGATTCACATTTTATATACCATATAAAGATTCACATTGTACATAACATAGTAAAAATTCACACTGTTGATACTATATAAAGACTTCTCTGTATAAATATCTAGTGAGGTATATATGATTTCATTGGTCTGGTGGTTGTAGTAGTTTCTGCTTCACGACGTGTCTTAGATAACTCTAACAAGACGGAGCCTATCCCTGTCCAGATTGAATTATATCTTTTTTTTATCGGTTTCACTCCCTTCATGCAGCAGATGGTACTGGGTTACATTGTTAGCAGTAATAGAGGACAACCTCTCACTTGACCACCCAGCAGCTATGCTCCAAAACAACCAGCGCAGTACATACACAGACGGCCATTGGAATTTGGTTCCAATCTTCGGTTGGAGTTAGTCAGGGCTGCATTCTGTCTCCCACGCTTTTAAACATATTCCTGGAACGCATCATGACTGAGACACTTGAAGATCATGTCAGCAGCACCGTCAGCATTGAAGAAGAACCATCACAAATCTTCACGTCACACATAACATTGATGGTATGGTAGGACAATGTGCCAAAAGACGCTAAGCTTGTTAAAAGATTAGATGAAACATCGATAAGCTATAGCCATTTCTTTATTTTGCTTCCTGTTAAACAATTTCTTCGTCACGTGTATACATGCATACATAATACATACATACATACATACATACATACATACACACATACATACATACATACATACACATATTCATACATACATACATACGTACACACATACATACATACATACATACATACATGCTTACATACATACATGCATACATACATACATACATACATACATACATACATACATACAAACATGCATACATACATACGTAATCTATCTATATCTGTATATATATATATATCTATATATATATATATATATGTCTCTCTATATATATACATCTTTATATCTATATCGATTAATTGTTCATAGTACTGGACACAGGCCCTTATGATCTGGAGCATAACCAGAATGCATACGGCTTTACATCCACATCTATATCTACATCTATATCTATATCCATCTATCTGTCTATATTTGTCTATATCTATATCTATCTCCATGTCTGTGTCCATTGTCGAGCCATCTGTCTATTTATCTATCCATCTATCTAACTATTCTATCTATCTATCTATCTATCTATCTATCTATCTATCTATCTATCTATCAATCTATCTGTCTATCTATCTATCAATCTATCTATCTATCTATCTATCTATCTGTCTGTCTGTCTGTCTATCTATCTATCCATCCATCTAACTATCTATCTATCTATCTTTCTATCTATCTGTCTATTTATCTATCTATCTATCTATCTATCTATCTATCTATTTATCTATCTATCTATCTATCTATCCATTTATCTATCTATATGTCTATCTATCTATCAATTTATCTATCTGTCAGTCTATCCATATATCTACACATCCATCCATCCATCCATCCATCCATCCACCCACCCATCCATTCATCCATTCATCCATCCATCCATCCATCCATGTATGTATGTATGTATGTATGTATGTATGTATGTATGTATGTATGTATGTATGCATGCATGCATGCATGCATGCATGTATGTATGTATGTACGTACCTACGTACGTACCTACGTGTGTACGTAATACGTATGTATGTATGTATGTATGTATGCATCTATCCATCTATCTATTTATCTATCTATCTATCAATTTATCTATCTGTCTGTCTATCCATCTATCTACACATCCATCCATCCATCCATCCGTCCATCCATCCATCCGTCCATCTATCCATCCACCCACCCACCCATGTCTGTCTGTCTGTCTCTATGTATGTGTGCATATATGTATGTATGTATGTATGTATGCATGTATGCATGTATGTATGTATGTATGTATGTATGAATGCATGCAATATGTATGCATGTATGCATGTGTGTATATATGTACGTACGTACGTATGTATGTATGTATGTGTGTTTGTAGCTATCTATCTAGCTATCTATCTAGCTATCTGTCTGTCTAGCTAGGTAGCTAGCAATCATCATATGTATGCATAACACATGCACACAGATGTACATATATAAATATATACATGCAAACACTCTTGGATCCATCCATCATCCATTTATCCTTCCACGCATTCATCCATCCATCAACCTTTCTATTCATCTATATTCTCTTTTCCGACTTGTGCTTTGCAAACGAAAAGTTTCGATCAGTACTTTAAAATATCTTCAGTTAAAGTTTCTTCAAGGTTGATTATGAGCAACTTGAGAAGAAGAGGATGGTGAATGTTGTCAGTTGACTTGAATATTATGAAAACAACTGTTGAACTTGTATTCATGAAAAAAAAGACGAAGAAGCAGAAGTTCCTGGTTCTGGATTACAAAAATCATTACTCCTGTCAGAGTTGCCTTTGAGAAAAACAAATATTTTATAAGTATCAGACGACAGGAAAACTGTTTATTGATCACACACGGTGTATATACACCCATACATCTTTTCGCTTCTGCTCACGTAACTAACGATACAGAAAACTTAATTCCAAAGTATATCGAGCTTCTTTTTATATAATTTTCAAGAGAAAAAAAACCGGAGATAAAACTTACAAGTAACGGTGTAAAACGTTTCAGGTGTGTATCACTTTTGGGCGTGAGATACTGTCTTTGTATGAAAGACAACACCATGCTTGACATTATCAGACTTTGTTCTGGCAGTCACAAGATTGTCTTTTCAACACAACAGCGCGCAGTCACGTATGTCGTACGTGAGACACAAGTCACGTTCTGGGAAAGAGGTATTGTAAATGTAATGAACATACCCTATGAACAACAGGAAAACCATTTCTGACAAATTTATGGATATCCATTGTCAGGTTGTCACGAAGATTCTGATTGTAATGGGACCTGTTCATGATTAACGACTTCGATTGTTTTGTTTGCGCATTAGCACACTGTGGTCGTGTATCATCATCATCATTCATCATCATCTCATCATCATCATCATCATCATCATCATCATCATCATCATCCATCATCATCTAGAATTAAATACAATGTTTTCACACACACACACACACACACACACACACACACACACACACACACACACACACACACACACACACACACACACGCACACACACACATACACACACACACACATACACACACGCGCACACACACACACACACACACCACACACACACACACACACACACACACACACACACACACACGCACACACACTTGCAAGAAGAATATGTTTCAGTTTCTCAAGATGACGTCCCCGCGCTCGGAATGAATTTTATACGCACTGGTGCCACTGGAGCCATGTAATGGAGAAGATAAAAAAAATAATAATAGCACAAGCCAAAGTCTGCACATAAACCCATGGGCGCGCTGGCCAGGTCCTGAGGTGCGATTTGACCCTTAATTTAAAAACATCAATGTATGCAAGTTTAGAGGTACTTTTAAAAGAGGTATGTTTTGAAGTGTTTTTTTTTTAATAAGTGGACATTACGTCATCATAAAGACAATGGGAGGGACTTCCATGTCGCTGGGCCAAAAACAATTAGATTTCTTTTCATAAGTAGTTAGACCCGGGTACGGTTTAAAAAGAAGCTCCTTGAGGTCTAAAGCTCTGAGGTCTAAAAGCTCCTTGAGGTCTAAAAGCTTTGGAAGGTTTGTAGGGCAGGAGAATATCTGACTTTTATATGACATCAACAGAAAGAAATGGGTGGATTTTCCTCATTCTTCGTAGCTAGAGGGATCGGATTTTGCTCAGGTAGTTGACCTAAGCTTCCGTGAACATAGATTCATCTGGAAGCAAACCAATATGTTTTGCAGATTTGCTGAAAGTTATATAGTTTAATCTGACATAATCGTGGTCTATGGGGATACTTTTTAGGTTCGATGTTGTACATAATTATGTACACGAGTTTTTTTCATTGTTTGCCTTCATCGAAGCACTTCTGTTCTGAATTGTTTTTTAATTTCTCTGGCAGTGCTTGGAATATCTCTTCAAGAAAGCAGAGCGGTACAGCTGTGTCAACAGCAAAAAAGGGTTGAGTGCTCTTGATTATCTAATGACAGAGTAAAGTAGTTGTAAATACATAGTGAAGAGTATAGGGCCTAGAACAGAATCTTGTGGAACACCATGTGAGTATTTCAGCAAAGATGGACCTGATTTAAAACCATTCACTGATGACAACCAATTGAGTTAGACAATAAGAGTTTGAGTTGAATCACTCAAAAACAGTCGCTATGGAGCCAAATATGGATGACAGTCTTGAGATCCTGATGTTATGGTCATCACTTTTAAATGCTGCTGAAAGATCTACTGTAAAAAATGGCCACGTTTTCATGATCAAAAGCCTGCAGAAGATCAGTAACAAGTTTTAGTAAAGCAGTTTGTGTACTATGGGCTTTATGATAGCCTGACTGAAAAGATTCAAATAGTTTATTGGCTTTTAGGTGACTCTTCAGCAGTGAAAAGACGATACGATATGGTATATATACAATGTGTAGTACAAATGCTGACTATGTAGTTCGCTGAGATAATGAGAGCATTCTTCTGCTGTCTTGTAGCATTTATTAAAGGTTTAAAGACAGTGAAAGAAAGTATTTTAAAGATTGATAATTTAATAGCAAAACATAGGCGGGGGGGGGGGTTCACGTATGCTAACGGATTCAAATTTATAACAAAAAGTCCTATAGTAATGATTCCAAAGTCATGAACATCCGAGTTGTTGAACCAAAAATCTTGTCTTTCTTATCTTGTCAGGTTACATAACACTAAAGAAACTTCCACCCACTAATGTGTCACATAAGAGAGCATTCTTCTGCTATCTTTATTTACATCAGTCAATAATGAAAATAATACACTGGTTGAAGCGCCTAGCTTTTATTGACAGATAGGGAAAGTAAAGCAAGAAGGAAGGGAAAATGGGCACCACTGTCAAATTGCTGGTCATGAGAAAAAATATCCTTTTCATCTCACTCCCTTACGACTTCAGGGTTGTGGGATAATCTTTGCCATTTCCTATTGTACCTTATGTGACACATTAGTGGGTGGAAGTTTCTTTAGTGTTATGTAACCTGACAAGATAAGGAAGACAAGATTTTTGGTTCAACAACTCGGATGTTCATGACTTTGGAATCATTACTATAGGACTTTTTGTTATAAATTTGAATCCGTTAGCAATACGTGAACCCCCCCCCCCCCCTATGTTTTGCTATTAAATTATCAATCTTTAAAATACTTTCTTTCACTGTCTTTAAACCTTTAATAAATGCTACAAGACGTTATCATCACTTCACTAATATTTCTTTCTAGCTGCTTTCCTCTTCTTCTGTCGCTGCCCTTGTTTTAGTCACATTGTGTGTGTCACGAGCGGCACTGTAGCTGGTTGTTTGCTGCTGTGTGCTTGCTGTCCGGCAAATCATTTCAATTAAAAGCCCAGGCGAACAGGGAAGCTACCCTCGTCCTTTCCTCTCAGCCCTCTTAGCCCCAAAACACCGCGGGGCTGGTTATAGACGCGATTTCTTGGCTTCATTGACGGGCCATAATTGGTGTGTAAAACAAACCTTGTGGCTAGGCTAGCCTTTCGCCAAGACTTTCGCTACCGGTCAGAGGATCCCCAGCCAGTGCATCATTTGTCTCTGATGATTCATGAACTCTGACAGACGCAAAATGTCACTGGGCTCTCTGATTGGCCGGGGACCCGGGCCGTGGCTAATTCAGCCCGATTCTTTTGTGTCTTGCCGGGTAAGTGCCTGCAGCGTGTATTTGATGGACTGAATCGTTAGTGTTATGATTCATATGTTCTGAGAGACAACGCATGGTTTGTGAAGGTGACAGACAGATATGCTGAAGCGTATGCATCGTTATTTTATGATAACGCATCTTTAAGTGCTCCTCCATGCACTCTCCTCCCACACACCAACATCTGCAAAGCTTCGGAAAAAACAAACAATCCTGACAGTAAAATGTATTCTTTGCAAGATGGCCAGACCACATTTTTGTGGGTTTTTTTTTAGCTCATATATTTTTCGGTTGTTTACTGTGATTCCAGCTAAAATTGAGTCAAACCCCGTTGCATCTTAATTTTATGTAATGAGGACTCAATACTTAGCATAGTATCTCAAGTAAAAGGCTAACAAATTGATGATCAATGTTTGTAATATTCAAATTTGTTTATTGAAATTTGATTTCTATATTTGAATGTTGCCTTTATTCTGTCCTCAATTGCTGATTGCGAGGTAGACACTGCATGGTTTGAGAATAGACTTAACATATTAGGAGTTTGACATGACTGCGTATATCTTGTCATTTTGAGACTTTGGAGAACACAAAGACACCAGAAACTATGAGATCTGGACGATCTAGTGGAACCACAAAACAACAGACTATTGTGATGACAGAAACGCTTTAATGTTAAGTAAAAGTAAAGTTATGTGATAGAGGGGATACAGCCCATATGGAAATATCAGAGGGCAAAGACGCTTCTTCAGCAGACTCGAACTCAAAGTGATGTAGGGCTTGTATATTCATGGCTGACAGTGGCAGTGCAGGGTCTGTTCTGAAGGGTGTACGTCCTAATCGTGACTTGACACTCTAATGTCATAATGGCTGTCATGGACTTGCGGGATTGGAACATGATAAATTAACGCTGGATGTTAGGGATATTGCACAGTTGAAAAGAACGATGTGTAGGAAATGCTGCAGAAGTGATGGAGACTATGACATAGGAAAAAACAAAAAACAAGACCCCCCCTCCCAAAACAACAACAACAACAACAATAACAACAACAACAACAACAAAAGCGAACAGTAATCCTGTTTTTACGAACTTTGATGGTGAAAAGAAAGGCTCGACAAGAGAAAGGACATTTCAAACCCATTTCGTTAATCTAGTAATGAGACTCTTGTCTCGTTTTCCTCCTGTAATCATCTTTATTACTTGAACAATTTAAAGTAATAGGGCGGTGGTTGCTTGCAAAGTCATCATAAAGACAACCAGTGAATTCGTTGCATTGTAGAGTAGTGAGTGTGTATGTCATCCACACTCATAACGAAACCAGTCTGATTAATTCTTGAGAACAGTTTATTAATTGATAGCACTTTTAAATTTCGGTCATATCCAAGTATAGAGAACCACCCGCTATGTAAGGACAAAAACAACAAAGAGAAAAACTAGACGATATTGGCACTTCATGTCTTCTCTATGCATTCCAAACACAGTCAAATCAGGCATCTGACTCCTAAAAGTCATCACAATAATGTCAAAATCAGGGGAAAGCGCTGGCTTCCTTCCTCTGACCATTACATGTACAAGTCATGGACCTAAATCTGGCATCACCCCCCCCCCCTGCCCCTTTCCCCCATCTCCTGACCTGTATTGGCAGTAGCGGCACGAGCAGCGCGGATCGATGAGTGTGAAGGAAGTGGTAAGTGAGCGTCTGTACGACGATCAACAGTCTACAGAGTGGCGGCGGGGTGGCAGGCGGGCGGGCAGCCTATGGGAAGGAGGTGCCTAACGTTGTTAGCATGGCGGAGATTGAACGTGACACCGCCTAATGGCGGGAAAGGGGGGGCAGGCGCGGGGCCTAATCACGGCACTTTTAACTCTTTACTTCGCTTCCCGAGTTGCCCGCCAAGGACCCTAAACGCACTCGCCCATGCAAATAAACACTATTACTCTGATGAAAACGTCATTTAAGTGTAATCGAATTCGCCAACGAGTTGTTCTCCCCATAGATACAGCCCTTGCTCTCTTCGACACCGCATTTCACGCTACCTTAATCATGCCCGTCTTGCTTGCCACCATCGATGACCTCCCTTGCCTCGCTTCTCCGCACCCCAAGTCCCAGAAGATGGCAGGGGAGGGCAAGGCGCGGCCCGGCCCCAGTCTAATTGCACCCTGATAGCTGATCCGAGGCAGCCAATTTATTTTCCATTTACAGCTTTTAGTCGCTCCATAAAGCTCTCCGCTCCCGGGGGATCCTGCGAGATCGCGAGGAGGCAGGGCTAGAAGTGTGGAAGGCGTGTGTGGCTATTGGCATCATTAGCCGCCAAACTGCCAGCGCGTCTCAAAGGCGATTCCTTGTGATCGGCCATTATTCTCCTTTGATTAGCCGGCATCTATTTGCAGCATTAATGCGAATGCCATTAACTTTGAAGAGGCAGCACATTGCGCCTATCAGGCGATGCTTGACTTTCTCAGAAGGCAGACGAGCGCGTGCTTCTTACGTTGCGCGAAGGGCTTAATTTGATTGCTGCGGGGAAAGGGATGGCGGCCATAACTCACGAGATTCTCGGTCCCCCTGGAGTCTGAAACCCTGGCAGTGCCAAGCCAAGACAGTCCATTAGTTGCCGCAGCGACTTTGTTTCATCATTACGGGGAGACAAGGCTGTGTAGCCTTAACCAACCCTGTCTAATACAAACTGCCATTTGTCAGCAGATCAGCACGGAAAGATGGCGGCACCAAAGGGCGATCACTGCTGCCCACTCGCCAACTTCTCAACTCCCTGACGTCATTGGCTGCTGCTGCTTTGTCCAACCGTTCTTCTGTACGTGTAAGGAAAGACGATTGACATCATCAACTGGTGGCTTGGCAATATCTGTCTGTCTCAGCCTCCGTCTCAAAAAAAAAAAAAAAAAAAAAAAAGGCGCGGTACTATACAAGATTGTTAGCACGTTTGCCGACAATGACCCCTTGACACATTTCAGCCATAGATCAAAACAGAAACATTATCTTATGTAACATATCTCAAGATGCCTTGGGAACACAAAGCAACAAAAAAAAAAGTTGCTCTTAGATGGTGTTTACTTTCTTAGACTGGTGTTCACTTATCCGTTGGTTCTTCATCTTTTACAACACACCTACCCATCCAACCACCTCCACCCCCACCCCTACCCCCATTCATCATCTCTACACACGCACAGACATCTTGAAGCCAACCTTTGTTTAAAAAAAAACAATCAATACAAAATCATCAAGTATATACAGATTAGTGATTACCAGACTTCAATGTCCCATGCATTAAGACATGAAAAAAATATCTAAGTTTACAAGACACTGTCTCAAAAGTGACAGTTACGTACTGTAGCTTACAGTTACTTATTGTTCACAATTGGGGCACTAGATGAAAAGATGAATATGCTTCAAGTATGGCAGGTGAAACAATGTTCATTTTTCGCTTTTTCATTTCAGTTTGGCTGTTTAACATTTGCAAACAATACGGAAAATTCGTTGGATTTGTTTCATAGTTCTTCGTACCTATATTATTTGTTATCATATCTGAAGAAAGAACCTGACGGTACTTACAAAGTTGATAATAGATATTACAAAGGAGGGTGTAGTTGAGGTTACAATTTGATGTTTATTCGATGGATATTTGTTGCACACAGACTATTCCATTTAAAAAAAATTATGCTTTAATGTATCAGAATGTTACCACTGAATTATATTCAGCAAATCATTTATTTGTATTATTTTATGCATTTTATCTTTTTCCTGTTTTTTGTTGTTGTCATCATTATTGTTGTTCCATTTCATTTGTGTATTTGTTTGTATCTATTACTTCCCGTAAATATGATGACCACTATATAGTTTCTCAATAAGGGATAATAATAGCTGCCCTTCAAAGGCACAAGCTTCATGTGTTGTTTCCATTTAAAGCAATTTTCTTTTCAAATAGATATACATGTATCAACAGTTAAATCTGATGAAGACAACATTAAAAGTCTTGGTATATTTCATTTAAATTCTCCGTGTCTACATTTATCTCGCTATATAATGGTAAAGATACCATATTCTCATTTTACTGCACAGGCTAGAGTCTGGTTTAACCCCTTTGACTACTGCACACTGTCCACCAACTGCAAAATCCTTAACCCTCACATTATCCACCAGATTCCTACAGGAAGTTGGTGGATAGGGTGAGGGAATCAGAGGATTAACTTTTTGCTATACTACTGTAGCATGGTTGACAACGCAGGATCCGGGTCGGCAGGGTGCAGGAGTCAAAAGGTTAATTAAGAAAGTCTCCAGTCCATCAAACTGAGAACGAGTTGGGGAAGACAAAGCATAAACGAGAATAGACAGGTAATGTCTTTTCTTTTCTACTGTCACATCTTCTGGCGGTTTTCCAACGCCTCTCATTCCAGCTGTTCAACACACCACTAACCTCTAGTTTTCACCATAGAGCGTAAAATGAAGGGAGATGGCGATGCCAACAGCTCTTAACGTGGCAGGGCGTGGAGACAGGCCGTTGTTATAGTGGTTCCAGCTGGCCTGATCACAGACGGTCCAGAGTGTACTTGTCGCTGTACTGATGTCACCGTAACAGGCAGCAGTAGCAGTTAATTGCAGTAACCGCGATAGCAAATAGAATCTGTAAAAAGAAATGACTTTCCTCCACAATAAAGTATTGTATTTCCACCTCTGTTTTCATATAGTCGTATGAGTGGGATAGTAGGATTTTATTCGTTTTGATACAAGAGCATACAACGGGTCTAAAATTATAACATTTAGAGCAGTTGTGTGTTTCTCTCTCTCTCTCTCTCTCTCTCTCTCTCTCTCTCTCTCTGTATGTATGTGTGTGTGTTGTGTGTGTGTGTGTGTGTGGATATCTATCTATATAAATATATACGTGTGTGTGTGTGTGTGTGTGTGTGTATGTGTGTGTGTGTGTGTGTGTGTGTGTGTGTGTGTGTGTGTGTGTGTGTGAGTCTGTGTGTGCGTGTTTAGCCGAATCTGCTTTACCGATAAGAATAACTAGGTATATCAGTGTCACATTCTAATGATATTAAATGACGATAAACCCAGATGGCGTGATGTACGTAAATTCAGGCATTGCACTTAAGCGTGAGTACCCAAGAGGTATTTTATATAGAAAAAAAGCTGTAATCGACACTAGCTCTTTTTTTCCCAAGTTTTCTTTCAGTAGTCCAGAACAACTAGACCTAGATCTACAACAACGGATTGTTAGCGTGAAACGTGCGGACTTAGCTGGCAAACTGTAGGTACCAGACAAACGTACCAAATTGTGCTCTGCATATTTTACTCATGAGTGCTTCGATTGCACTGTTCAAGTAGCATTACTGATTCCACATGCTGTGCCAATAATATCTGATTTTCCAGTACACTTGTAACAGGTAATCATTCTCTCTCTCTCTCTCTCTCTCTCTCTCTCTCTCTCTCTCTCTCTCTCTCTCTCTCGCCCGCTCGCTTGCTCGCTCGCTCTCTGTGTCTCTGTCTCTGTGTCTCTGTCTCTGTCTCTCTCTACCTCTCTCTGTCTCTGTCTGTCTGTCTGTCTGTCTCTCTCTTTCCCTCTCTCTCTCTCTCTCTTCTTTCTCTCCATAAAATATTGGTTACAATTACCTACAATGGACGGGAATAGGTTAATAGGTTATCAGTTAAAGAATATAAAGTTTATGCAATTCAGGTTCTAGTGGGAACTTTCTTATGTATCCATAGATGATAAAATGTGCTTGATTAGGTCATGTATGGGAAAGTTAAGATGTGAAATGTGTATACCATTTTGTTTAATATTTCAAGTAGAGACTGACTGATTGTAGTTGACAACAATGGGACGATCGTGCACACAAAAAGACATGTTTTCAGCGTATTTAACATTAAGAGAGTTCGTTGTAGAACTTATATTTCAATGAAACTATACAAATTCATTGCTCATTTTGTAATAAAAGTCAGAATGGCAGTTCTGGTATTACAGTCAGTATACAACGACACAAACATCATGATAACAAAATGTAAGTCGTCATTTATGTCAGACTTCCACCCAAGATTATGTAGGCCTACATATTAATTTTTATATTACACGGGTCTAGGTGATTTATGTACCAATTTCATTCCGTCTATATATTTTGAAAATCCTAGTGTGTTTCGTTTGCCATTTGTTTTTTTGTGTTTTCGTCCACACCATATGTTTGAGACAACTGTAGAGGACAACCATCTGCATAGGCTGGTGCAGACTGTGTCATGGTGTTACTCCAAAGTCAAACTTTATCCTGTCGGAAAACGTTTGACAGACAATGCAACCGACCCCTAAGTCAGAAAGCAGCTGTCATGTGTAATCTAATTTAAACACCAATAACAGTCAAAGCCTGTGCAATTGCAAATTTTTGCAGGACTGTGTGTGGGGGTGGGGGTGGGAGAGGGAGATAAGTAGAGATGAGAGAGAGAGAGAAAGAGAGAGAGAGAGAAAAGAGAGAGAGAGAGAAAGAGAGAGAAAGAGAGAGAAGAAAGAGAGAGAGAGAGAGAGAGAGAGAGAGAGAGAGAGAGAGAGAGAGAGAGAGAGAGAGAGAGAGAGAGAGATGTTTTGACAACTGAGGGCGTAGATAGCAACATAATCTTACCCTTCTTCTCAGAAATTGTCTGTTTCTTCATGAACCTTGCTTGACAAGTATTTTGTTGTTGTTGTTGGATTACATAACGACTTTCTTTTAGTGTGCATGTGTATGTGTATGATTGTGTGTGTGCGTGTGTGTATGTGTATGATTGTGTGTGTGCGTGTGTGTATGTGTGTGTGTGTGTGTGTGTGTGTGTGTGTGTGAGTGTAAGTGTGTATGTGTGAGTGTTGTGTGTTTGTGTGAGTGTGTGAGAGAGAGCAGAGAGACAGAGAGACAGAGAGAGAAAGGGAGGGAGGGAGATCAAATTGTGGGTGGTGTGTGCAAATCAGTGTGCGCAGTTTGGAACAAAACTGCCACAGGTTCAAGCACCAGCAGAAAGTTGTCTGCCAAACTGATTCTACCTCTTATGTACTCAAATTTGTGTTGGTCTTGCACTGAGACACTGAACAGCTATGTTTAATAAGAAAAGATCAAA
>CM060307.1:67271904-67274404 GCA_030674185.1 Monoplex corrugatus
GATAGAAAAAAAAAAGAGAATGAATGAAATCATATTTTGTTCATTTTTTTTCACCATTTGCGAGGTCACATTCACAAGCTTAAATGTCTTACAGCTTCATTGAATTACATTTTTTAAATTTATGATTTTTTTAAAGTGAGTCCCGTAATTTTCAGTCCCATATGGTCTAAAATACCTGGCAAGAATGGCCTAGAAGCCTTCCCATGCTAATGCAAAACTGCACCATATGAAGTCCTGGAATAGAAAGAGGATAGATTATAGGGCTTATTTTAGATACAAAACTGACATCACCAGAACGATGGACACATTAGGGTAAATAATGATAAAAATAGTTTTAGACTAAATGCTGTGACTTACCTCACATTCATGTATTAAAGAAAGTAATCTCTGAACTAATATCAAATAATATTTTCAAACCTGTTTTGAGCATCATCATCCATTCGTCATGTGCCTTGCCACATGGCGTTGGTAATCATGGTCCTCCATACGAATCTATCTTTTGTGCCAGCAAGTATATTTTCTAGCCTTTTCCCCACCCATTCTGCGAAACTGTCTAATATTTTCTCCCTGGGTCTACCTGGTGCTCTTTTTCCCTCTGGCTTTTTGTTGTGACTCATCATCATCAGGTGCCCTGCCGCATGGCGTTGGCGATCATGGACTTCCAAACATCTCTATCTCTCGTTGCCCCCAGCATCTCCCCCACCCTCCTCATCTCCAGCCACTCTGCAAGTCCGTCCAGCATTCTCTCCCTGGGTCTACCTGGTGCTCTCTTTCCCTCCAGCTTTCTCGTTGTGACCAGGTGCTCCAAATCCCCCTTCCTCATAAAATGGCCTATAAATGTTGCTTGTCTTTTCCTAATCTTCCTTATGAGTGATCTACTTGTGTCTGCCTCCATCAAGACTGTCTCGTTTGTTTTCTTTGCTGTCCATGGAACTCTCAACATTCTTCTGAGAAACCACATCTCGGCTGCCTCGATCCTGCTCTGGCTTTGCTTGCTGACTGTCCACGCCTCGCATCTGTACAACAGTATTGGTTCTATATAACATTCAAGGACTCTCTTTCTGATGTTAATTGATAGGCATTTGTTGTTAAGAAGAATGCTTGTCATCTTCTTGAATGCTGTTTTGGCTTGGCCGATTCTGCCAGCTATTTCCGATGTGCATCTGCCATCTGATGAAATGACCGTTCCCAGGTATTTAACTTATTAACCTGTGTCAAGGTTGTGCCATTTGCTGTTATTTTGCATGAGGGGATTTCATGTTTTTCACTGATCATCATGACTTCAGTCTTCCTGCTGTTTAGTTCCAACCCCTTACTTTTGCTTTCTATTTCTAGTATATTCACAAGGTTTTGTAGTCCCTTTCATTTTCTGCAATTAGCACGGTGTCATCTGCGTACCGAATGTTGTTTATCATTTTCCCTCCAACCTTTAATCCAGGGTCTTCTTCTAGGTTTCTCATGATGTTTTCGCTATATAGTGAAAACAGATCTGGTGTACAAAACACAACCCTGTCTGACTCCTCTTTTGATGTTTTGAAAAGAGCTTATATTGTTTTCTATTCTCATTGCAGCTGTCTGTTCCCAGTACATATTCCTGTTTATTCGGAGATCTTTTCCATCAACATTGAGTCTCTCCAGTTGGTTGATCAATTCTTCATGTCGTACCCGATCGAAAGCCTTGGTATAGTCAACAAAGCATAAATACAAATCCCTATTCATCTCAATTGACCTCTCTATGATAGTTCTTAGGATATATATGGCATTAATAGTTCCTTTCCCTTCCACAAATCCACACTGTTCTTCTACTATTTCTCTTTTGATTCTATTCCTTGTCCTCATCATGATTATTCTTAACAGGATTTTTGTTACATGACTCATCAAACTGATTGTGCGATGGAGTTCGCATTCTATAGCCCCTGTCTTCTTTGGAAGTGCAATGAAAATTGATTTTGACATATCTTTGGGGATTTTTCCAGTGTCATAAATTTCATTTAGGAGGACTGTTATTTTTTCTATGCCAAATTCCTCCAGGGCTTCAATCATCTCTGTAGTAATGTTGTCTGGTCCTGGGGCTTTTCCTGGTTTCATCTTTTTCAGTGCTGCTCTAACTTCATCTTTCATTATGGGTGGTCCTTCAAAGTTCCTTTTTATAATGTGTTCTTCGTTTCTGTCATCCTCAAAAAGGTCTTTAATGTACTCTCCCCATCTGTCCAGTATTTTGTCTTTTTCCATGATAAGCGTGCCATCTTTCGATTTTAAGCAACCAGTTGATGTGCATGTATTTTTCCTGTGGACAATTTCTTCAATTCGTCTGTACATACCATGAGGATCCATTTTGTGTCGTTCTTCTATCTCTTTGCATTTTGTGTTCAGCCAAGCTTCCTTAGCTTCATTGCACCTATTACCTGATTTCTTTGTTTATCTTCCTGTATATCTCCTCGTTTCTTTTTGCTTTCCTCCATTCCTCCATCAGCCCAAAATTTCATTAGTCATCCAGCTC
>CM060307.1:67286904-67291904 GCA_030674185.1 Monoplex corrugatus
AAGTGGTTAATGATGGTGGCGCCATGCCACATTCTGTAAAGGTGTTGATCAGGGCCCGTTTGGAACCTCACCACGGACTGGCCCGCTCAACTTAATAATGTGGTTTTTCTGTCATTTTAGTTTGTGAAAAGGGCAAAGTGTGCCTGGTTCGTTTTCTTTCTGAATGCTGGGAACATATACACACACATATATTCACACATATATACACACACATAAATGAAATGAAATTTTTCAACGAGTAGATACACGGGACAACTTACGTATCTGCCATTGCTGATCTGTTTATATCAAAACAAACAAAAACTGAGAACGTAAGATATCCGAAAAGAATTAAAATCTAAGGAAAGCAGATAAAATCGATAACACTAAGCATAATAGAAGAAAGTAAGAGACTTTATCATGAATACAGGCAAATGTGTACACATATTCAAATGTACACGTGTGTGTGTGCGTGTGTGTACGTGTGTTTGTGTGTGTGTGTGCGTGTGTGTGCATGCGTGCGTGTTTGTGTGTGTGTGTGTGTGTGTGTGTGTGTGTGTGTGTGTGTGTGTGTGTGTGTGTGTGTGTGTGTGCATGAAATACATTTAAGAATGAAATCAAATAATTAAACTGCATGCCCACAATGTTTTCATTTGAACTATTTCACTTGTGAATAAAGGACAGCCAAGGTGTTTATTTGTTTGCTTGTTTGTTTGTTCGTTTGTCTGTTTGTCACTCAACATTTTAAAGTTTAGTTTTCTTGTTGCTTAAAAAAGGCAAAATAAAAATTTTAAGTTGTCTTTTTCTGTTTAATCTGTTCTTTAATGCTTGCAGAATTATAAACAAACTTTGTCAGCTCATAGAACAAATTCATATTTATATTCATACTCATGTCTTGTTTTCACAATGGATTAATCATGAAAAACTCGGGCTGAGCTTCTCTTTGAGAGGGCATAGTCACAGCGCAGTGCCACCCAATTCTTTTAACCAGGACTTTTGAATGGCAAGAACGCATATTTGGCCTTCGAGGGCACGGACATGGGAAATGAACCTATGTCTCCGATGTGTTATTAAATTAAACCTCATCATGTAGCTGAAAATGTGTGAGCACAACAGAAGGGATATGCACAGGAGCAGGGATATATCCAGGGGTGGGTGGGAAAGTACTGTCGGGTTGAGGAAGAGGAGATGGGGGTGTCACACGTACAGGAGGTGTCAGCAAGCGGGGACGAAGGCGCCAGACTTGAAGAGCCTCAAACTCGCTTCCCCAACAGGACACATCATTAGCATGGCGTCACGACTCGCTCGCTTCCCAGGGCGTTCACGCCTCCTACAGACCCTCCCTTCTGAAAAAGTCAATTCAGGCCCACCTCATTAAACACGGGGGTCACCAATTTGCCGCTCAATTTCCGCATCAAAACCTTCACTTGTTCGCCGACGTGCTCGCTTGTATTGGAGAAACCCGCCCCATACTGAGCCCAGATTGTTCGACTTCTTACTGAGGCAAAGAAAACACTATGATTATCGCCACAATGGCGCAGGGTGCTTATTAACTTGTTCCCAAAGCAGGGGGCGACTGTTGCTCAGAACCGCCCTACCAATTGCCAACATAATTTACCGTCAACTGCGTGTACTTCCCTAACAAGTAGGACATTGTGGGACACTCTCTCTTTAATGAACACCATCTCAAGGTTTGAAATAATGGTCAATCAGTTCTCTCGTTCAAGCTGGTGAAAATGACAACATGCTAGTTATCGACCAACGCTGTAACTTTCGTAGTTGTCATTCAAACAGGAACGCCCCTTCCACTTCAGCACACAAAGATTACAAGTTGAATATTGAACCATCTACTTGACACAGTCACTAAAATAACAGGTAAGAAGCACAAAGAGAAAGGTAACGTTTTCGACGATACTTGAAATACCTGCAAAACGATCATAAGAAATAAGGTCAAACCATAGGTACATTCATTCTTTATGGACAGCTGTTTTGTTTTCGACGATACGTAAAGTACCTGGAAAATGATCATATGAAATATGGTCAAGCCAATACATTCGTTGTTTAGGGACATTTTTTAATTGTACAGACTAGATAAATTCAAAATAGCTATTTTGATCACTATTAGATTCCACACATGTTCCATGTTCAATAAGAATGGAATAGGTGCAACATCTGCTGAAATTTCACGAGTCTGACTTGTGGAATACTTTCCAAGTTGAACATGATGCTGTTTCATAAGTTATGCTTATGATAAGGACGATGATAGAATTCTATGAACTCTACAGATACATAGTCCAGAAAGATTATCAAAATTATTAATTCAACAAATATGGACAGAGTAATACAAACAGACTGATAATATTGTTGGTATTATTGTCATTTCATTCATACCTATAATACCTCCTTGTCGATTGGCTCATCCAGTAACGTCACCGTGTGACAATCTTCTACGTCACCGTGTGACAGTCTTATGCTAACAGCACTGTACATGCCTGTTACTGTTATACATATTGCGAATTAAACATTTAGACCATTAGGCATAACAGACCCCCCATCCTCACCCCACCCCCACCCCTGTGCACACACACACACACACAAACACACTGTCAGAGAGAGAGAGAGGGGGGGGGGGAGAGAAACAGACAGAGGCAAAGAGAGACAAAGAGAACAGAGAGAGAGAGAAAAACAGAGAGAGAGAGAGAGAGTGAGAGAGACAGAGAGAGAGGGAGAGAGAGAGGAGAGACAGAAAAAGAGAGAGAGATAAAGAGAGAGAGAAAGAGAGAGAGAGAGAGAGAGAGAGAGAGAGAGAGAGAGAGAGAGAGAGAGAGAGGAATGCGAATCATCAAAGGCCATGGCATGGCCCCTCATGAAAGGGTTCAGGTTTGCGGGTTCATATTGCTTATAGCCCAGCCGACTGCTAGAGCCATATCAGGGTTAACACCACGTCAAAAACGACAACCAGGATCAGATAAAATAAAAAGACATCAGTTAAAAACCATACATAAACATAAAGTATTTGACTTACAAGCTTAAAAAGAACAAAGCAGAATTCTACACTAAGATGTTACATGTATATATGCATTCCGGATTTTGAAAGCTTTGTACAAATAGATGGCAAGCTGTTTAACATTCTTTTTTGATGCTAGGAAGCTAAATCTGAATGACGAAGGTTCTTCGCTATACTGGTACTTTGATGGAATCAAAAGATCTCTGAGATCACTGAAGGCAGGGCAACAATGAAAATAGACTTTACTGTCTTCTGCACCTTTACATAGCGGACAGACGAATAAGGTTAGAAATATTGTACTGTCTGTAACGTTGAGAGAAAGACAAACATACAGATTGTGTGTGTGTGTGTGTGTGTGTGTGTGTGTGTGGAGGAGAGAGAGAGAGAGAGAGAGAGAGAGTGGGAGAGAAACAGAGAGAGACAGAGAGAGAGAGTGAGTGAGAGAGACAGGCAGAGAGAGAGAGAGAGAGAGACAGACAGACAGACAGACAGAAAGATAAAGACAGAGACAGAGAAAGAGACAGGGACAGAGAGAGAGAGAGAGAGGGGAAGAGAGAGAGAGAGAGAGAGAGAGAGAGGAGAGAGAAGAGAGAATGGAGCCCAAAAACCTAACGAGAAGACAAGATTTCAAGGAAGCCTTTTATTCCTTCAAACGACTCGGTCACGGAAAGGCTATAGCTCGTACAAACGCAGAGTAAAGAGAGAAGACAAGCTTCCCAGGTAAGATTTCACTTAAGTTAACAGGAAAAAAATTAGGCCTAAAGATAATCTGGTCTGACAACCAGTACAGTGTCATTGGCAAAAACAAAAACAAACAAAAAACCAAAAAAAAAACCAACATAATTTCAAAAGCATTGTGACATTTGCCTGTCACAATCGACTTTAGGTATCGTTTCTACCCCGTTGGGTTGGATCAGAGCGAGCTCAATCATTTCCATAGCTGCTCAAATCGAAAGTGAACGCCAAATATGATGCTCCTTTTGTCGTGAAGTCCGCTTCCTTTTGGGTCTGGCTCGGAGTATCGTTTCAAGTTGTTGATTTGAATGAGAAACCGTTCAATTATAGCCATCCCTGCGCTTGGAATGTGGACAGAATTTGATGTGATTATTTCCAACCTCCTTCCCCCTTAGTCCACGAAGAGCCGCCATCTTCCCCGTAGGGGCGCCAGGGGCGTCAAAGGGAGAGCACGCACACCTCACATCAGTGCACGCCTGCCAGGGGAAGTCACTCTAATGAGCCTCAGTTGTCGGACTTGGCGCGAGAAAATGACTCTTTATATTCATCCCTTGCTCTGCGGGGCATGCAGTGTCTGGGGGGACCTTATTGTGTGCCCAGATCACAAACCAAACAGATTTGGCTTTAACCGCCAGACGTCTGGCCATATTCACAGAACTACCCGCCAACACTACAAGTTCCAAAGGCTGTCTTCAGCTTCTTTCATTTTAGGTCAGAAGTCAAGGAACGATTTGAAAACATTTGAGTGAGAACGGAATTTCTGTCTGTTGAAAAGAACACGTCGTGTAGAATGGGATATCCCAACAAAGGGGTACAGGCCGCTGGAGTACATGCACACAGACACACAGACATAAAGACACACAGATACACATGCATACACACACGCACACGCACGCACGCACACACACACACACACGCACACACACACACACACACACACATAAACACACACACTAAACAATACAGCGAAAGAGAGAGACAGAGAGAGAGAGAGAGAGAGAGAGAGAGAAGAGAGAGAGAGGGACAGACAGACACAGACAGACACACAGACAGACACACAGACAGACAGACAAACACACAGACAGACACATAGACAGACACACAGACAGACAGACACACAGACAGATACATAGACAGACACACAGACACATAGACAGACAGAGACAGAGAGAGAGGACAGACTCAGAGACAGGGATAAAAACAGACAGACAGGCAGATTAACAATAATACACACACAAACAAGTATACACACGTTACACACACACACCCACACACACCC
>CM060307.1:67299404-67304404 GCA_030674185.1 Monoplex corrugatus
TAGAGCAAATGCCCTGCCTTCACGATTTTGAACAGCCGTAGAATCTTTTAGCAACTATTTATATGTGTATTCTTGATTCAGTGTGTGATATACAACATCATGTGTATTGCATACATATGCTACACGTCTTATCATTTCTTTTTGTAAGAAACGTCGATTAGCTTTCTGGACTGTGTGCCATATACATATCTATCATTATTATCTGGTGATCAGTAAAAAACATAAATCCATTCATGCAAAATAACAGCAAATGGCACAACCTTGACACAGGTTAATAAGTTCAAATACCTGGGAACGGTCATTTCATCAGACGGCAGATGCACGTCGGAAATAGCCGGCAGAATCGGCCAAGCCAAAACAGCATTCAAGAAGATGACAAGCATTCTTACCAACAAACGCCTATCAATTAACATCAGGAAGAGAGTCCTTGAATGTTACATAGAACCAATACTGTTATACGGATGTGAGGCGTGGACAGTCAGCAAGCAAAGCCAAAGCAAAACTGAGGCAGCCGAGATGTGGTTTGTAAGAAGAATGTTGAGAGTTCCATGGACAGCAAAGAAAACAAACGAGACAGTCTTGATGGAGGCAGACACAAGTAGATCACTCATAAGGAAGATTAGGAAAAGACAGGCAACATTTATAGGCCATTTTATGAGGAAAGGGGATTTGGAGCACCTGGTCACAACAGGAAAGCTGGAGGGAAAGAGAGCACCAGGTAGACCCAGGGAGAAAATGCTGGAAGGACTTGCAGAATTGTTGGGGACGAGGAGGGTGGGGGAGATGCTAGGGGCAACGAGAGATAGAGACAGATTGAAGTCCATGATCGCCAACGCCATGCGGCAGGGCACCTGATGATGATGATGATCATTATTATCATGATCATGATCATCATGATATCATCATCATCATCATAATCATCATCATCATCACCATCATCATCACCATTAGTAGTAGTAGTAGTTGTTGTAGGTGTAATATTAGTAGCAGTAGTAGTAAAAGTAGTATAGCATTAACATTACTGTTATCATCATCATCGTCGTCATCATCGTCGTCGTCAGCATCATATCATCATATCATCATCATCATCATCATTACATCATCATCATCATCATTCATCATCATCATCATCATCATCATCATCATCTCTCGTCGTCGTCGTCGTCGTCATCGTCATCGTCAATGTCATCGTCATCATCATCATTAGTGTCTTCTTCTTCTTAGTATTGTTGTCATTATAAAAAATAATTACTATTGTTGTTATCATTATCACACACATAAAGTACACAACTTAATACATACTTACTTACACACACACACACACACACCTCGTGCTCTTTATCACTCTACTTACAACACACGAAAAAACACACACTACAACACTTGCAAGATACCGTGTAAAATAAAAAAAACACTGCATACAGCACTTTAATCACAGATGGATTGTGAAAAGTATGAATAATATTGCACTAGCCTACAGACACTTTTACACAGATGGGCAGTGTGAAAAGTATAAAAATGCACTGCTTACAGACACTTTTAACACAGATGGGCATTGTGAAAAGTATGAATATATGTGCACTGCTTACAGACACTTTTAACACAGATGGGCATTGTGAAAAGTATGAATATATGTGCACTGCTTACAGACACTTTTAACACAGATGGGCATTGTGAAAAGTATGAATATATGTGCACTGCTTACAGACACTTTTAACACAGATGGGCATTGTGAAAAGTATGAATATATGTGCACTGCTTACAGACACTTTTAACACAGATGGGCATTGTGAAAAGTATGAATATATGTGCACTGCTTACAGACACTTTTAACACAGATGGGCATTGTGAAAAGTATGAATATATGTGCACTGCTTACAGACACTTTTAACACAGATGGGCATTGTGCAAAGTATGAATATATGTGCACTGCTTACAGACACTTTTAACACAGATGGGCATTGTGAAAAGTATGAATATATGTGCACTGCTTACAGACACTTTTAACACAGATGGGCATTGTGAAAAGTATGAATATATGTGCACTGCTTACAGACACTTTTAACACAGATGGGCATTGTGAAAAGTATGAATATATGTGCACTGCTTACAGACACTTTTAACACAGATGGGCATTGTGCAAAAGTATGAATATATGTGCACTGCTTACAGACACTTTTAACACAGATGGGCATGTGTGAAAAGTATGAATATATGTGCACTGCTTACAGACACTTTTAACACAGATGGGCATTGTGAAAAGTATGAAATATATGTGCACTGCTTACAGACACTTTTAACACAGATGGCATGTCAGATGGCATTGTGCAAAAGTATGAATATATGTGCACTGCTTACAGACACTTTTAACACAGATGGGCATTGTCAGATGGGCATTGTGCAAAGTATGAATATATGTGCACTGCTTACAGACACTTTTAATACAAATGGGCATTGTCAGATGGGCATTGTGCAAAGTATGAATATATGTGCACTGCTTACAGACACTTTTAACACAGATGGGCATTGTCAGATGGGCATTGTGCAAAGTATGAATATAATGTGCACGCTTATCAGACACTTTTAACTCAGATGGGCATTGTGCAAAGTATAAATATATGTGCACTGCTTACAGACACTTTTAACACAGATGGGCATTGTCAGATGGGCATTGTGCAAAGTATGAATATATGTGCACTGCTTACAGACACTTTTAACACAGATGGGCATTGTCAGATGGGCATTGTGCAAAGTATGAATATATGTGCACTGCTTACAGACACTTTTAACACAGATGGGCATTGTCAGATGGGCATTGTGAAAAGTATGAATATACATGTATGTGCACTGCTTACAGACACTTTTAACACAGATGAGCATTGTGAAAAGTATGAATAAATGTCCACAGCTTTCAGACACTTTTTAACATAGGAGGCTGTGTGAGAAGAGTGAATAAATATTCACAGCCTACAAACGAAGACTAAAGAAAGCAAACAGAAATGAAACAACAAAACTATATAAACACGCATTATGTGATGGCAGATATTTTCATTCCATATATACTTGATATGCTTCTTTATAGATCATCTCTGTCTTTAAGAAGAAAATTGTTGTTTTACTTTTCGAAGCATTTTACCTTAAGTAAAACCAAACAATAAAGTAATAAAATACAAAAAAACAAAAAACAAAAACAAAACAAAAACAAAACAAAAACAAAACAAAAACAAACAAAAAAACCCAATGAAAATAAATCGGACTGAAGACAGTTGGTAATATAAAATGAAACCAAACCAAACCAAACCAAAACAAAACAAAAAACACAACAACAAAATATCACAAGATAAACAGCGTGAAAAGGAAGCCTATTAAGTATAGATTGAACACATTGTTTCTGATTAAGTTCTTGTTTATTTGCCTGTTATCATTATCTTTTATATTTGTTGTTTTCATTTTTATCTACTCATTCTTTTATGCGTGCTATTTCTTTTTTTTTTTTTTTTAGCTTATGTTGTGTCTTTGTAAGTTTCATATCTGTTCTTCCATAGAGCGAGTGTTGCAGACTTTCCCACACACAAAAAAGGTATTTTGATAAATCACTGGTTTTTAAACCCCTGTTTTACGGTGATTATTGTTTTCTTTTAAAATTACATATTTCGATCTCAGTTTTTTTGTGTTTAATCATTTTCTTCTCTGATATCTGACAAAACATATCATTAGTAAGGAATATATTCATTTTCTTTAGCTTCATAACCAGAGAAAAACTGTAATTATCTTTACCCTATATTTCACATTTCAGCAAGAAATTGATTGTAGGAGAAAAAAAAAGGAAAGAAAAACTGTCTCGTACCTTTTTTTGTTGCTTTTTGTTTTGTGTGTGTGTGCTGGGTGATACAGAAGAACACTATAAACATTAGGGCCAGAGTTTTTTGTTTGTTTGCTTTTCCCTCCTCATCTCTCTTTTGTCTTTTGTATGGGAGAAAACCACAAAGACAGGCAAAAAACGAGCCTCGTACATATGGCCAGAGACAGTCTTAATGACTAAAAGCTTTTTAACTGCGTGCATCTTTATCTGAAAACAGCGTTTTTTCTTCCCTGTAATCCGCCCTATCATTCCCTGGATGCGTTGACCAACTGCACGAGAAAATGAACAAAGCATGGACGGTTGGAAGAGTATTTATGGGAAAATCGTATGCTGCGGATTGGAGCCGGGTTGAAGCAAAAACGATTTTTTATTCTCGGAACAGCGGGGCCGTTTAGAGCAAAATTAGTATTGATTTGTTAGGGGGACATCACTCCGTCTTTATTCTGTCAGTACGCGCTCGACGTTTATAATAGAGTGCCATTTGATTCACTGTCGGGGAGATTTACTGTTCTTCGTGGTCTGCTTTTTTGTTCTGTTGTTTTGTTGATTCTAACGCTGGTTTTGTGGCAGACTGTCTGGGAAAGTTGCTCATGGAATAATTATTAGAACAGAGGAGTACGCTCGGTTGGTGGAAAGGACAGGGTGATGGGTAAGGGGGTAAGTAAAAGTAAACGACGTGGGGGGAAAGAGAAGAGGAAGAAGGATTAGAAGGACTGAGGAAGAAGGATGGAAGGAAGGGAAAAAAACGAAAGGAAGAGGAGGAGGAAGAGGAAGTGCTGTATTTATGACTCTTCTTTTCTTGAATAAAGTTTTGTTTAAACCAAGAAGAAGAAGGAAGATGACGATGATGTTATTGATGATGTTGATGATGATGACGATGATGACGATGATGATGATGATAATATAATAATAATAATATGATGATGAAGATAATGATATAATGATGATGATGATGATGATAGGAGCCAAGATGTGGTCTTACGTTCAGTGTAGTAGCAAAGGAACAAATCTATTTCAATGGACAAATGTGCTCCAAATAATGTGTTATGATGACTTTAATGAAAGCTAAACGTTGACAGAAATAGAAAAAAAGTAGATCAGATAACGTATATTCACTTTGAATGCACTGACGTCAACT
>CM060307.1:67311904-67331904 GCA_030674185.1 Monoplex corrugatus
GCTGGTTGACTGGTTGGCTGGTAACTCAGTTGGTTCGCATGCTGGTTTGTTTGTTCGTTTGCTGGTCGTTCGGTTGGTTCATCTCTCGATTGATTGCTTGAGAGAGAAGGACATCTGTATGATGGAATTCAAACTGCAAGACACTACGTCATATTTATGAGATATAACTTTGAAAAAATATGTGAAATCAATATTTGAAACACAGTACAACACTATTTCTATGACGCTTTCAAGGTGATGTGACAGACTGAGAGGTTTTAAGTATGAAGATATCTAGAAAAATGTAGATTATTGGAGCAGAAGGGACTTAAGCGAACGTGGGTCTGCTGTAGTTTGATGTAAGAGACATCTGATCACACTGTCATGACACTGATGATGCTAGATGTTGACGAATATGTTTACAGCTTTCAGTGAAGAATTCAAGGTGGCCGTCCGTCATTGGACAGCAAGGTACAGACCATGGTGAGGCCATGCCCCGACTATGACTGACCTACAAAATGATGCAGGACTCTTCTCCATGAAGCCTTGTCACCTAGCTGTATGTTTGAATTGAAAGACAATTTTTACGACTGTGTGAGAGTTTGTCAGCAAGCCCTCCATAATACTGGGATTTTTATTGGATGAGGATTTTGCAAAAGCGTGTTATCATCTGAATGAGCGTGGTTTGAATGTCATGCATCATTCGTGTCTTTTGTTCACTGCCTATTAATTGGGAGAGTAGCTTCTTGAATTTGAAATCACTTGATGATGGGGAGCTATTGAGGAAACATTTGGTTCTAGCCACCTATGGCAATAAACATTACCACATTTTTGGTTACTGTGACCCAATCAGCTCCCAAAGTTTATTCACTTACTTATTTCATTTTATTTTCATTTATTCTTATAATTATATTTCTTGTTTTACTAGCGCAAAAAGTTGTTGGCAAGAACTTTTCGATTGTTTATAGGTAAATATGTCCTTGAATTTTGAGCAAGTTTTTCAGCGAAGAGTTCAAAATTATTGATGTTGAATGTGTTGGACCTAATGCTTTGATCACAGATTGACTTTCTTACATCAGCTTGGGTGGCCAAGATTTTTCCATTTGTTTTGGGACAGTCATTGCCAAACTTGCCTGCATGTACCGAGGTGCAACTCAAGGTGAAGAAACATATACATTGAGACAAAGAGAGAGACAGAGAGGTCGAGAGAGAAAGAGAGAGTGTGTGTGTTTATTGCACAATTATGTCCGAATGAGCCTTCATCTTAAGTTGGTCATAATGTAAAATGTTTCTCTCTCTCTCTCTCTCTCTCTCTCACACACACACACACACACACACACACACACACACAGTCCTGTGTTGTCCAGCTTTAGATGAAACCCGTTTAAGGTTTATCCCTCAAAGGTATTATAAATTCCCAAATATGTTTAAACTCTTGTTATTAATGAGTTCAACTCGTTTTAATTATATTAAGAATTTTGGTTTGCTCCTGCTCCAAGCAGCTAAAACCAGGGAAATCGCTTTATCGTAATACAAGTTTATTTTGTTGTTGATTGTTAATTCTATGATATGATATCTGATTATTTCATTGTACTTATAAGCACCCCTTCAGTAGGGGTTATGGCCTTTCTTGAATGAAAACTTCTGAAGTCTCTCTCTCTCTCTCTTTTTTTTTTTTTTCTTTTTACTTTTAGCCACAAAATATGACTTACTACTATTGCCTGTTACGAGAAATAGCAGTTTATTATGGGCTGCTAAAAATGCATTTGACAAACATGTTGCCTTATTTTCAGTATGTATTGGTTAGTTTGCCAAGTCTGATAGTTCTTGTATTCTGTTTGACAAGAAGTGAAAGAAAAATTGTCTTTGTTAATGTTAATTAGTAGGCAACCATCGGTCTGCCGGACATGCGGTCAGCTTGTCTGCAATAAGTCCACTGTAACTGTGACAGTACATGCATGCGCTTCATTGAACCATAACATCAGGACATCGATGTATGAGGCTGCTGGGGTTCTCTTCAGAATCAGGTCCTTTTTGAAATACAGATAAAAAACACTATGTCTACCTAGCTAGTTATCTCCAGCCTGTGGAATCCCATATCTCGACAAGTCAATTTCTAGAATATAGTATACTACGAACAATATACTTTCATCGACACTCTTCTTGATTCAGCATCTGAAGTAAGAGTACATAAAATTATAACCCATTTGTTTCACTTTCCTGTTTGTGTGTAGTGCTCTTCATTCCCTCGAGTTTCTTAACATATCCATATCACAAGTCAGTGTCGTGGACTGGTCCCTTGAGCTACATTCCAAACAATGTACACATATCATCAACACTGCAATTACAACAACTTTTACAATATACATGTACTTTCTAGAATCCAAAGAAACCTATTAATTTTTTGCAGATAATGTGTATTAATTCAGCATGGATTAAAATCAAGTCATGAAAAAATGACATTATATTTAATTGTTTAGTCTATGCATCCAAAGGAATAATACTGTGATTGAATGATTGTACTTACGAGAAATCATCAATTTTGTTGCAGTCTTAACAAAGTGGAAGTTCAAGAAAGAACCTGAACTTAGATATCCAAAGAAAGGAGATGGTATTCTGTGCTGAATATTGACTCATTTCTTTTATTTCTGAATATTCACACGTTCATATCTATGAACATAAAACACAAATATGTTAGAAAATTGTATCAAACACACTTTAGACATTGGCTGCTCAGTGTGAAAGAGTCTTCAACACACTGGGGACCTAGTCCTTTTCAAGTTTTAATTTAATCAAAAACAACCAGTGGGGTAGTCTAACAGATTTCCACATCACCTCCTTCTCTCTAACTTTTTCCATCCTTTCCCCTTTCTTTTTATGATGCTGCCTTTGCAAGGGAGAACAAATGCACGACAAGCAGCAGTTTTGTAAGACAGACAAAGGCAAACAGATCCCTGAGCTGTCATTTTCCTTCGCTCTTCTCTTCACTCAGTGACTTCATTCTATTGATTAGTCAGGCTGAGAGCCGAGCTAGACTCCCTAACGATAAATGTCACTTTGATACTACGTACGTACAAGTTCTTTACATTTCTTCATGACAAATTAGACATCAGGTCAGGCTAAATAGCAGTTAACGATGGCAAGCAGACTTACCACTTCTTGTCTAGGAGAGCTGTTGGTAAGCTGTTGGCTCTGTAACCAAGTGTGGACTGGAAATAGAAGAAACGAATAGCAGGTAATCACAGCACAAGATGAGCTGGTGCTAAATCTGAACGAGCGCTAACGAGGATCTTAATTGCTGTGGACAGCAACGTGGTGAGATGTACGGGGTTAAATCCCTGCTATCTACTTGCTGGAATTGGAAGCAGTGCCAGTAGACATGGATTAGGGCCCACTGGCTATTTTTCGGTCGTTGGTAACTGACTGCTGGGGTCTGCAAAGGTGAAATCAATCAGACAGATTTTTCTCTCTCGGAAAACCTACGCTTATCTGAAAGAAAGCAGTTAATGATGATAGTAGGGGTGATACTGATGCCACAAAAGCTTCGAAACATATTTTAAGAACTGGAGAGGGGGAGGGGACAAGGGGAAGAGGTCGACACAGATGCGTTTATCTGGTCTTAGATCAAACTTTACTTAAAGATTTTGTACGTAGAAACAAGTCAAATGACAGACCAACAGTGAAAACAGAGAAGGGAGAGAGGAACAATAGAGAAAATAGAAGAGAGAGAGAGAGAGAGAGAGAGAGAGAGAGAGAGAGAGAGAGAGAATATATGAATATATATATATATACCCATACATAGATACATACATACATAAATACATACATACATAGATACATACATACATAGATACTTACATACATACATACACACATACATACATACACATACATACATACAACATACATACATACATACATACATATATACATACATACATACATACATACATACTTACATACATATACATACATATGTGATGTGTTCATGTGTATGAGCAAACAAAATCAGAGAAAGAGATAAGGTTAAAGATGAGGTTATTCTGTCAGGTTTAGACAAAAGCCTTTATGCAAAGACCTCATACCTGGTAACAAAATCAAACAGAAAAAGCAATTCTTTTCTGGTACCATTTGTTCCCTACCCCACCCCGAACCCAAATCCCCCCATCATAATCACTATTACCTCACCATCACATCCTTTCTTGTTTTTTCTTTCTTCTCGTGAAAGTTGAAATCGAATGTACGCAGCAGGAGAACACAAAAGAACGACAATATGAAAGAAAGAAAGAAAGAAAGAAAAAAAACAACACACCTAGCATCTCTGCAGAAGATCCTGATCACAGGTCTGAAACAAGTTATGAAAGATGCTGTATTTCATATCCACCTACCCAGTTTAACTAAATTAACTTTGTCAATCTCTCGCCCTATTTGCCAGGTTCCGTCAGCTTTGTGCAGATATCTTACCAAAGCTAGCAGATATGGCGAGGTAGTAAAAGGGTCAAACACATGCGCCACAGCTACATACTCCTCACACCCCTATTTTAAATCAAGAAAGTTTGTCAAAATACTCCTCCATTCATACAACTCCTCCTCTTCATCCTTCCTCCTCCTCCCCATGTTCTCTAACAACAAAGACAAGAAGTGAGAGAGAGAGAGAGAGGAGAAGAGAGAGAGAGAGAGAGAGAGAGAGAGAGACAGACAGACAGACAGACAGAGACTCAGACGGACAGAAACACACACAGACAGACAGACAGACATAGGATGGGGGTGGGGGGTCGGTGGAGAGCTAAGGGAAAAAAATAATTGTAGAGGCTGTTTGGTGAGCAATAATGACTTGATGTATGGAGCCACTTAGACCGTCATCTCACGATCACCTTGCTAGTTCAGGCTTGAACGGCAGTGGCAGTGGTGATTAAGTCAAGGCAAGAGAGCAACTGGAGAACAGTTAATTGTCGTGCTGAATCTCCCAGGAGGCAGTGTGACGAGGCAATGCATGCTGTCTCACCTGAGCTGTAGTGTGATGGTGGTGAGGAGCTTCTATAGTGATGGAAAGTATCACAAGAAGATCATTCATAAGGAAGTTTGTGAAGACTGGCAACATTTATAGGCCATTTTATGAGGACAGAGGAATTGGAGCACCTGGTCACAACGGGAAAGCTGGAGGGAAAGAGAGCACCAGGTAGACCCAGGGAGAAGATATTGGACGGACTTGCAGAGTGGCTGAACACAAAGAGGGTGGAAGAGACGCTTGAGGCAACAAGGGATAGAAACAGATGGAAGGCCGTGATCGTCAACCCATGTGGCAAGGCACTTGAAGATGATGACGATGGTAAGTATCTTGTACTTTTTATCGCCTGGACATGAGCGGGAAATGGGTTCATTAAACTGATGTTATGACTAACGTCATGAGTCGTGTCAGTCTGGGTGTTGTGGGGGTCGGTGGAGGATTTTGTGAATAGTGCATGTTTTTTTTTTTTTATTGTTGTAAGGGTACTCTGTATGGGTTTCAATGTGTGTTTTTTTCTTTGTTCTATATATTGCCTGTATCATAAGATTCCGAAATTTGTTTTTGTACTTAAGACATATCATTTGAGAGCATCAAATGGTGATACATGTTAGACATTATCACTTGCTCCAAAGAAGGCTAAAATTTCTTTTCTGAACACTTTAGGGACACTCCTCTTTTAGTTTCGAACATGTCTCCTCCTCCTCATCATTATTATTGTCGTCCTCGTCGTCATTACTGCTATCATCGTCATCATCGTCGTCGTCGTCGTCAACATCATCATCATCATCATCATCTATCATCATCATATCATCATCATCTATCATCATCATTATCATCATCATTATAATCACCACCACTGCCACCATCATCATCATCGTTATAGTTGTTGTTATTATTCTTTTATTCTTATTGGTGTTATCTGAGAATAAAGACCAATATCCAACTCTGCCATGCTCTGAATAAAAGAAATTTACTCACCTTGAGACAGCAGTTTGTCAGAGAGGCAATGCTTTAGTTACTTTTTGAGACCTTTATCAGGTAAAAAATTGGTTTTGTTGTAAGTCTTTTCTTTATTGGATGAACGATGTTCATTTATTGTGAGCACTTGGCAACTCAAACTGGATCTCTCTGCTTGTAAATGGCTTGCCCACCATGATTTCAAGTGCATATCAAATTTTTCGTCTTGAAGTGTTACTTCTGGGCACCAGAATTGTAATGATGGTTTTTACCAGGATGTTTAGTGTCCTGATTCTTTGCTATGTCTTCTTCAGAGGTCTGTTTACCTGTGAAATGGAATTTTCGTCATTTTATGTTATATGTTAAGAATATGATCTACCTACTACTCTCCCCAGTTCAACATTGCTCTCTGAAGTAATGCTCATATGTTGTTACGAACCCAGTAACCTCACCTAATCATTTGATATGTACTGATGCTCATCCACTCTAATTTCTAGCGTATCCATGTTACAAATCAAAATCAGATGAGGCAGCGAGCTGCATTAAAAACATCACATCACAAGCACAATAATTACACAACTTTTCAATAGTTCTCCATATCTAAAGGAAGCATTTTTTTACAGATGGGCATGCATTACTTAGGCATGAGTCAAACTCAATCATACAAATGACAGTTTTGTTTATTTTTTTTGTTTTCTATATGCTAAAGGATACATGATATGATCGGATAACACAGATTATATGGAGAATGATCAATTTTTGCAGCAGTCCTAATGGAAACATTAATAAGTAAAGTTTTTATATTTATGAACTTGCACTTAGATATCCTAGAAAAAGAGGCGGTTAATTCCTCTGATTGTTGACTCATTTCTTTATCGTTCCTAATATTGACACATTCATATAAATATACATGAAAGAAAAATCTGCAAAGAGATTGGTATTAAGAAAACTTAAAATTGGCTGCCTAATATAAAAATCTTCAACACACTTGTGGTATAGTCTATTTCAAGTTCTGGCACAATCATAAACACCTTGGGGATGATGGTCTTAGAGGCTATTTTTTTCCATGCACAGCCCCAACTTTGTCATCCTTCCTCTTTTTCTTTCTGTCGTGCTGGCTTTGCTAAGGAGAAAGATCCCTGCCCTTTATTTTCCTTTGCTACTCTCTTCACTCAGCTCTTTCATTTCTATTGATTAGTCTGGATAAGGGCCAAGACAGACTCTTCGACGATAAATGTCACTTTAATACCGCACATGCACAACTTTTCTGCACTTGTCTGTTGTCTCAAACTAAATTGTAGTGCCTGATCGCGGCAGACTTACTGATTCTTGTGTAGAAGAGATATTGGTCTGTGTAGCGAGGCGAAGCATGGTACTATAAGAAAAGAATAGCAGGTAATCATGACAAATGCTAGGCTGGTGCTAACAAGCACCTTGGTTGTTGTGGACAGGAACATGGTGAGATGTGTGGAGATAACCGCCTGCTATCTACTTGCAGGAATCCTAGACAGTGCCAGTAGATGTGAATTGTAGCCCATTGCTCTTTTCTCAGTTTGATAATCGACTGCTGGGTACTCAAAGTTGAGATCAATGAGAGGGCTTTCTCTCCCTGAAATTCTACCATTAAATGAAAGAAAGTGAATGAAGGTGGAAAGGGTAGTGGTCATAGTGCCAAAGACAATCAGAAGCAATTATGAAGAGATGGAGGGAGACAGCAACAGCGAGACACAGGCATGTTTATGGGTAAAGACCAAACATTTGCTTGGTAAGTTTATGCATAATAAAAAACCAGTTGGGAAATAATGAAAAACAGAAAATGGAATAGAAAAAGAAAGAGTTCAGAACAGTTTCACTGGAGAAGGCCGTCTAACCCATCAGTTTCACATGCCATCCTCTCTGATTTTCACTCGTTCATATGCACCCATAGAGGACATAGACACACCCGCCCATGCACACATTCATCAGTACACGCACATCACTTTCACTCGTTAATACGCATATAAACTCATATGCGCCCATAGACGGTCATAGACACATCTACCCACACACGCATTTATTAATGCACACACATACCTGCACACGTGAACCCTTCGTTCATACGCATGGTTACATGTATGCAAAGGCATTAAAAATTTCTGCTAAGAGATTTTTACATTTCCCATTAATTACAGTGTCAAGTAACACAGAATTATGTTTATTTGCGCAATCAACCTTGCATAATCAACTTAAGGATGATATCAAAAAGTGTGTTTACTGAGACGGATATATTTGTATATACTTTTAAATGCTTTTGTCTCAAGACATTTAGAGATGCATAGTAAAACAGGGTATGGAACTTCACTTCTAAACGAGCGTTACATAAAGACAATTCTAATACGGTTGTTCTGAAAATTTGTGAAACAAGATTTCAACGGCATACATTAAATCAGGTACCATTACCAGTTCTTACCAGCTCTGACAATGACATTTAAACAGTCTTTCTTTTAAAAGCTGTCAAAAATCTGTTCGGATTTTGAATAGCTTGATTTTCCCAAACAAAACCAAGTCCATATTTAAACAGAATTTTACAGACTTGGTTTGTCCTTTTGTCACGGGCTTGGCTTACCCTGCAAATCACTCCACTGTCACATAATGACAATACCATACCATACGATTTACAAGGAAACATAGATTTATCATTCCAATTAATCACAGCCTGTATTTTATACATAATAAAAAAGAAATAAAAGGGACTACAAAACCTTGTGAATACAATAGAAATAGAAAGCAAAAATAAAGGGTCTGGAGCTAAATAGCAAGAAGACTGAAGTCATGGTAATCAGCAAAAAACATGAAATCCCCTGAGGCAAAATAACAGCAAACGGCACAACTTTGAGACAGGCTGATAAGTTTAAGTATCTGGGAACCATCATCTCACTAGACAGCAGATGCACATCAGAAATAACCAGCAGAATCGGCCAAGCCAAAACAACATTCAAAAAGATGAAAGGCATTCCTACCAACAGACGCCTATCAATTGATATCAGGAAGAGAGTTCTTGAATGTTATATAGAACCGATAATGTTATACGGTTGTGAGGCGTGAACAGTCAACAAGCAAAGCCAGAACAAGATTGAGGCAGCCGAGATGTGGTTTCTAAGAATAATGTTGAGAGTTCCATGGACAGCAAAGAAAACAAACGAGACAGTCCTGATGGAGGCAGACACAAGAAGACATTTATAGGCCATTTTATGAGGAAAGGGGAATTAGAGCACTTGGTCACAACGGGAAAGGTGGAGGCAAAGAGAGCACCAGGTAGACCAAGGGGGAAAATATTGGACGGACTTGCAGGGTGGCTGAAGACGGAGAGGGTGGAAGATGTGCTTGAGGCAGCAAGGGATAGATACATATGAAGGGCCATGATCGCCAACACAGTGCAGCAGGGCACTTGATGATGATGATGAAAAAAGAAATTACGGACAAATGATTGCACTCTGTTTTACCAGACACCATATCATTTGGTGTTCAAGGACAAACATTCAACGTCCCTTTTCAATGCAAACATATGATCTTTTTTCAGTTGCAGTATAATATTTTAAGCCCCAAATTTGAGCCGCCATACGAAAGGACGGATTTTACTTGTACATTGAATAACTTTTAGAAAATAAAGGCAGAGAAATTATTCAAATTCCATAATGTCTTCTTCCCATCAACAACACGTTTCTCTGCGTTTGTTGCCATATCATTAACAGCTTTAGAATACCATAATTGTATACTGAGAAAGAGAACGTATTTATAGAAGTTCCACCATTTCTGTGTTCTGACCAATGCATAGCCACATTTCTCGATGAGAGTTGATGAGAGCTATAGCCACCATTTTTGAAAGCAATTATCATGGAGAGAAAGAAAGATAGGGATAGACAGACCGAGAGAGAGAGAGAGAGAGAGAGAGAGAGAGAGAGAGAGAGAGAGAGAGAGAGAGAGAGAAAGAAACGAAAGAGAAACGAAAGGACAAGGTGAGTGAGTGACAAAGAATTGGCTCAGTCCCTCGTACTTGGACAATAAACCTATCCTTAAAGATGACATGCATGTTAATAAAACCACACGAGAAAGGCTATTCTTCTCTGGCTTTATGTTTCCCTTTCCTTCTTCCCCTATCCCACAACCACCATTATTACATCTCCATCACTATCTTTCACTTGTTTTTTTCCCTCCCTTCTTGAGATTATGCTCGTAAAACTCCAACTGGGATTTAATGAATGGGGGAAAAAGTTAGAAAAGCAGGTAAGCACCACTGCAGCAGATCTTGATCTCCCAGGTCTTAAGAAAGTTGTCAAAGATGTCGTATTTTACTTCCACCTGCCCACTGGCTTAACTTAACCCTTTCACTCTTTTAACTTTTGATACCAGCTTTCAGGAAGATGTGTTAGAAACAAACTGATAGGGTGAGGGAGGGAGTGAGTAAAGCAGACACACCACCAGACTTTCTTCTCACCTGTTCTCAATGAACAAGCTGCAAACTCCAAACTAAATCACGAATCATTGGCAAAACTCTCCTCCACATATAGAATCCCTCTTTCTTTGTCCTCTTCACATCTTTCCTCTTCCATGATCACTTTCTCTGACTGGCAAAGAGAGAGGAGGACAGCCTGAGAGCTAACGAGAGAATTCATCGATGAGGCTGTTTGCTGGGCATTAGTGGCTTGATGTATGGTGCCACTTAGACCATCGTCAATGATCACCTAGCCCCGATCAGATCTGAGCGGCAATGGCCGTGGTGATTAGGTCAAGGCAAGAAAATAACTGGAGAACAGTTCTATGTCGTGCTGAATCTACCCGGAGACAGTTTGAGGAGGTAGTGAATGCTCTCTCCAGAGCTGTTGTGTGATGAGTTGTGAGGAGGGTTTGCAGCAATTATAAATATCTTGTACTGCTTAGCGTTCGAACACGAGCGGGGCTGGGGGTTAGGGTGGGAATGGATGGAGCTGGAAAGTTGTAGTTTGATTTTTACCACGAGTGGGGTCATTTTGGTTGGTTGGGAAAGGGCAGGGCAGAGGGAACGGATGTGATGTATAAATATGAGTGCTGTTTTTGTATATCAGCTGTGTGTGTGTGTGTGTGTATGTGTGCGTGCGTATGTGTGTGTCTGTCTGCGTGTGTGTGTGTGTGTGTGTGTGTGTGTGTGTGTGTGTGTGTGTGTGTGTGTGTGTTGTGATAGATAATATATGAAATTGTGATAAATAATGTATGATTTCGACCGGAGAGTGGCCAAGACTATATCATTTATTATTATGCACGTTCGATCTGCAGGCGAAGGAAAATGTTTTGTTGTATGTTTTTACCCGCTGAAAGCATGGTTTGAAATATTCAGTAGTATTTGCACTATATGCTGTGAAAAACACGTTTAGGTCTTACTCTAAAGGTATGTTTTGTTGGCTTGTGTTGTATTTAAATTTAATATACGTTCTGATCGCTGTTCTCTAAGCCTCAGTTATGTTTAAAATTTATGCTGTTCAGAAGTCGTATTTTATGGTTGTTGTTCTATTTAAACTTTACCTTCTAAACGTTTTTTGCGATCTTTGTTATGTTTGGAGGTGAAAAGATGAGCCATATTTCTGTTCTGTTTTGGTCTCTTTTTTGTTTGTTTGCTTTTAAAACTTATTTGTTGGTTTGTTTGCTATTTGATACTATATTCCAGTCCAAAAGAGTATGCATTTAAGTTCGGGTCTGTTTATATACTTTTAACTAAAGCTAGTTTTTACGACTAGCTTCTGTTTCGAGTTTTATTTTTGAACATTTGTTTTCAAGTCTATGCTTTGTTTGGATTTTGCCCTAAATGCGTGTTTTATAGTCTTCTGCTCTATTCAGCAGCAACAACTTGAAAGTGTACGGCACAGGGTTTTGTTGTGTCTAAACTTTACGTTCTGAAAGCGTACGTTTTGTCGTGTGATCAATTCAAACTTAATGCTCTGAAAGTCCTTTATGTGACACTTTGTTTAGCATGGATTTTACACTCTGACAGTACGTTTTAGTCTTTTGTTCTGCCTGAAACTTTCGCTTTGAGAGCGTCAAAAACTTTGGCATGGGTTCGCTTTCTGAAATGGTGTAAATGTAAGCATGCTTTTTGGTCTCTGTCCTGTTTGAAAAATGCACTCTGAAAAACATGTCTTTAGGTTTATGTCACGAAAACATACAATGTATAGGGCTGTTTTCTAATCACATTTAACACAATGAAATCGTGTTTTGTAGGCCTCCATCATACTTGCATGATTTTCCCATCATTAAACGTCATCAGACTGTGTAGGGGGCATTAATCAGACAGCAGAGACTCAGTGCTTAAGGGTCTTGGCTCTGTGGTTAATTTCAGCAATCATTAAAGAACACCTGCGCCTTGGCCAGTCTTCAGATCTCCACAGCAGAGGGCATTCATCAACAAAACGAAGACACGCATTATGCCATGATTGGTTATACAGCCAGTGGCTAATACAGAGAAACATTTCAATGATGTCTTCGGTGCTCATGTTTACAGTTATCTTTATTCAGTGATTTTGTTTAATTTCTTTGCTTGTTTTGTTTGCTGGGTTGAATAGTGGTTGATTGAGAAGGAAATCAGCCTGTCTGCAAAGACGGATCTCGTAATGCAATACTTAAAAATAACCTATTGAAACACTGAGTCAAAACGTAACTTTTATCGTTGATTTAATATTTTCCTGGAAGAGAATTCCGAGAAAAAAATCACAATGATATTGGAGTCGGTAGGTCCAAAATTCAGAGAAGAAATCATCAAGTAGGCGAATTGTTGTCCCAAATTTCGTATCGATGGAAAAGAAACTACTCATTGCTTATTGTAAACACAGTGACAGAGTACTACTGATTGTTGAAAGAAGTGACACCAAGACAACATGGCTCGTCTTCATGATGTAGTGCTCTGTTAAATTACTTTGGTGTTTCCAGTTTTTCGATGTGTACACAATGTAGTGTGGTAGAAAACTTTTCATTTGGACTCCTTTTAGTCTGCTGCCTATGCCATCAGCTTGTCTAAAGCCAACGCATTGTATAAACAGCGGTAGACGCTTGTTCTTCCCTGTGCAAGAGCACCAGGCCATGGGCATACAGAGAACTTCAAATTTGTATTAGTACCATTTATGAACTCAGATGATGAAAGCAACCCCTCAACCCTCCCGATCCTGATTGTAACATGTTTCAGCAGCGATTTTTTCTGAGATATGGACCGTCAAATAGGATGTGGTTTGTTCACACTCATCCTTTTCTTTATATATATTGTTTCTTCATACATTCTCTGGCCCTGCCTCCATTCCTATTCCCTTCTTTAAAAACAATTAAAAAGACCTACAAGATACTATTTAATCTATTGCTTACCGATGATATGGAGATTTAAGACATTATCTTTTGATATTTTAAGAATATTATGAGCTCATTTCCTTTTTAATTCAGTGTAATAGCTGAATGCACATATCTTGTTTTGAGCTCAGTCACATCATTAAATGTGTACTCCTTGTTAAGAACCGCTCATCACCGCCACCTTTAAAGTTCTAACGTGTACATACCAATGGGTAAAACACAGATAAGAAACCAGAGCTGGATTTAAATTACCATGTAATCAGCACAGTCAAAATCCCATTGAGAAAACATGAAACAGCAAAACACGAAAAGAGGAAAATCTGTGATGAGGCGACACAGTTGGCACATGCTAAAAGTGTCACTGCATGACATGTGTCCAGCCACGACAGGGACACTCGTTTGGACATATCCTAGATCCCATACATCCTGATCAACACAGCATAAAACTATATTCTAATAAAATCTGCCAAATATTTTATCTCATAATGAAGTGATACTCGTTTTAATGGGCATGTCACATGTGTATTTATGTTACTCACTTCTTCCATTCGCTTGTACCAGCAGGAGTTGTGACTGAGATGAAGCTGATGGTATACAGCCAGACGGCAAGTCTGGTATAGAGTTATCTTGTAGATGTAAATATCTGTCATTCCACATGTCCAGCTCGTCATGGCCTTCCTTTGATGCTGAAGTTTGATTATATGGTATTCAAGAGCTGGCTGCTTGAAAGGCTTTTCGTTCAGGTGGCCAGACCACTTCAAGTATTGTAATTGTGTAATGTGATGGGTTACAAATGTTTTTCCAACTATCTTTCGGGGCTCTTCGTTTCTAATCATGTCTTTTTCAGTCTTACCTACTGCTCTTCTGAAAGTCTCTTCTCACACGTTGTGATCTTTTTCTAAAACGTTCTGTTCAAAGTCCAGGTCTGATATTGATAAGTGTGTGTGGTTATAAGGATTCTACTTATAAACCCGGCTTTTGTTTCCATATTGATCCATGGGTGTTTTAGAAGAGATAAAAGTGGTTACAGCATTTGCCATTTGGACTTTGGTCTCGATTTCTTTTTGGACTTTGGTCTCGATTTCTCTGTTTTCCATATTCGATAATAAGCTGCCCGCATACTTGAATTCTTGAATTAAGCGAAATTGTGTCCCTTTGGTTTTGATGTCTGGTTTGTTAGGTATTCGTTCTGTTGACATCGCCTGTGTCTGGCTGGTGGTGAATTCTATGCCATAGTTTTCACAGCCGTTGTTTAACTTGTTTGTATTTACAACTGTGTCTTGTTGTAGTACATGATCGCTTGGTGATATGCAAATAGTTACTGTAGTAAAGTGCTTCTGAATCTGGGTTTGCATTTGAGTAATTTTGTTCATGAAGATGATGGAAAGAAGTGATGATAGAAGACATTCTTGCTGGACCTCAGATGTTACTTGAAATCAGCTGGAAAGTTCACTTAGAGTTTTTACATTGTTCTTATGTTGTCGAGGATGCAAGCTTTCTCTTGGGCTAAAGTGCTACCTTGTAGGGCTGTGTCTGCTTGTTTTGCTACCAGAGCATGCGATATGCAGATCAAAAACTGTGGGTAAATTCAACCCCGCCCGTCTCTCGTTTGATGGCATCTGTGACGTCCTAGATGTGGCATCAGAACTTTCTTCCTCATATGGGTAATACGTAAGATGTACATGTACATTTACCCATGTTTTTCTTTTTCACATTTTTTTTCATAAGAAACCCTCCCCCACCCCTTTCCCCCTTAAAACACTAAGCAGAAAAATGCAAGATATATCATCCACAGTGTATTTGTCTGTTCAGTGGATTATTTCAATTTATTTTTATTCGTGGTATTAAGAATGTGATATACCCACAATTTCAATAATTTGGCATAGTCATTTGGAATAGTGTATACATTGTGTTTTGAACCAAATTGACTCACTTCATTACTTGATATGCACTGCTCCTCATCCTCTGCACATTTTTATTTATCAATATTATATAGCTAGGCAAATGGACGTAATGCAACTGAGTCATTCTAAAACACCATGTCATCAGCTACTGAAATAATTAATCTTTTCAAGGTAGTTTCTAATCTAAAGTAAGCTGTTTATTTTTACAGACGGACATCGATTACATATGTGAAGATGGACATCGATTTCTTTTGCGAAGCATTCATCATAATCATTCATGAAAATAACACTTTTATTTTCTTGTTTGTATATCCAAAAGGATACGTAATATGATCGGATGAGAGTGATTATAGATGCTCTAAATGATATCTTTTTTCTCTGAAATCCTAATGAAAGCATTAGCAGATAAAAGCCCAGTTAAGAATCCGGACTTAATGTCTTCTCTAGATGTTGACTGATTTCTTAAAAAAATCCTTACATTGACGCATTCAGATATACGAGTATAAAACACAAGCCTGTAAGAAGTTTTCAAACACACTTCAGAAGTTAGCCACTCGATATGAGCAAGTAGTCAAGAATCTGGGGGCGTGGTTTAGTTTAAGGTCTAACACATAACCGCAAACTGCCTGGAGGATGGTCTGACAGTTTCTTCCCCACACCCTCATGCCCATGTCCTCCAACCCTTCCCTTTCTGTCTGTGGCGCTGGCTTTGCTAAGGAGAAGAGCAAATGCGTGCTTTGTAAGGTAGAAGAAGATAAATAGAGCCCTGAGCTGTCATTTTCCTTCACTCCTATCTTTGCTTAGCAACTTCATCCCTATTGATTAGTCAGCCCAAGGGCCGAGTCAGGCTGCCCGACGATAAATGTCACTTTAATACCACATGCGCACAAGTTCTCCACGCTTCTCCGTGATACATTAGATATCATGTCAGGGTAAATTGTAGTCGCTGATTATGGGCAGACTTACCGTTTCTTGCTTAGGATAGACATTGGTCTGTGTCACCAGGCGAGGCATGGAGGCGGAAGAACAGAATAGCAGGTAATCATGGCAAATGATGAGCTGGCGCTAAACCCGCATGAGTGCTAACGAGCACATTAATTGCCACAGACAACAACGTGGGGAGATATGTGGGGCTAAACCCCGGCTATCTACTTGCTGGAATTGGAGACAGTGCCAGTAAATATGGATTAAGGCCCACTGCCCGTTTCTCAGACTTCGGTAACTGACTGTTGGGTTGGGTACTCAAAAGATGAGATCAACCACACAGCTTCTTTTACCTGAAAAAAAACACCCTACCGTTCATTGAGAGGAAGCATGAGATGATAATGATGGTGATGGTGCAAGAGAATCTTGAACATATTTACAGATGAGTGGGAACGGACAGAAAAATGGAGAGAATGAACAGGACATAGACATTTTACGTGGGTATAGACCAAATCTTAAATCTTTAATTACAAAAGTTATAAACAGTAGCAATTCAACATAAAGAGAGAGAGGGGGGAAGGAAGAGAGAGAGAGAGAGAGAGGAGAGAGAGAAAGAGGAAGATATACATATATATATATACATACATGTACGTATATATATATTTGTATAGATATGCATATACATATATATCATGTATCTATATATCATCATCATCATTATCATCAGGTGCCTTGCCACATGGCGTTTGCGATCATGGCCTCCCATCTGTTTCTATCTCTTGTTGCCCCAAGCACCTCTTCCACCGTCTTTGTCTTCAGCCATTCTGCAAGTCCGTCCAATATCTTCTCCCTGGGTCTACCTTGTGCTCTCTTTCCCTCCAGCTTTCCCGTTGTGACCAGGTGCTCCGATTCCCCTTTCCTCATAAAATGGCCTGTAAATGTTGCCTGTCTTTTCCTAATCTTCCTTATGAATAATCTGCTTTCATCAAGACTGTCTCGTTTGTTTTCTTTGCTGTCCATGGAACTCTCAACATTCTTCTTAGAAACCACATCTCGGCTGCCTCACTCTTGATCTGGCTTTGCTTGTTGACTGTCCACGCTTCACAACCGTATAACATATTGGTTGTGTATAACATTCAAGAACTCTCTTCCTGATGTTAATTGATAGGCATTTGTTGGTAAGAATGCTTTTCATCTTCTTGAATGCTGTTTTGGCTTGGCCGATTCTGCTGGCTATTTCTGATGTGCATCTGCCGTCTGGTGAAATGATTGTTCCCAGGTATTTAAAATTATCAACCTGTCTCAAGATTGTGCCGTTTGATGTTATTTTGCATGAGGGGGATTTTATGATTTTTACTGGTCACCATGACTTCAGTCTTCCTGCTGTTTAGTTCCAAGCCCTTACTTTTGCTTTCTATTTTTGGTATATTCACAGGGTTTTGTAGGTCCCTTTCATATTCTGCTATAAGCACGGTGTCATCTGCGTATCGAATGTTGTTTATCATGTTTCCTCCAACCTTTAATCCAGGGTCTTCCTCTAGGTTTCTCATGATGTTTTCGCTGTAAAATGAAAACAGATCTGGTGACAAAACACAACCTTGTCTGACTCCTCTTTTGATGTTTTGGAAATATCTTATATCGTTATCTATTCTCATTGCAGCTGTTTGTTCCCATATATATATATATATATCTGATCATTTGTAGATCTTTTCCATCAATATTGAGTCTTTCAAGCTGGTTGGTAAATGCTTCATGTCTTACCCGATCGAAAGCCTTGGCATAATCAACAAAGCATAAATATAAATCCTTATTCATCTCGATTGACCTCTCTATGATAGTTCTTAGGATGTATATGGCAAAATAGTTCCTTTCCCTTCCACAAATCCACACTGTTCATTTGCTATTTCTCTTTTGATTCTATTCCTTGTCCTCATCATGATTATTCTTGATAAGATTTTTGTTACATGACTCATCAAACTGATTGTGCGATGGAGTTCGCATTCTATAGCCCCTGTCTTCTTTGGAAGTGCAATGAAAATGGATTTTGACATATCTTTGGGGATTTTTCAGTGTCATAAAGTTCATTTAAGAAGACTGTTATTTTTTCAATACCAAATTCCTCCAGGGCTTCAATCATCTCTGTAGTAATGTTGTCTGGTCCTGGGGCTTTTCCTGGTTTCATCTTTTTCAATGCTGTTCTAACTTCATCTTTTATTATGGGTGGTCCTTCAACGTTCATTCCTATAATGTGTTCTTCTTTTCTGTTATCTTCAAAAAGGTCTTTAATGTACTCTCCCCATCTGTCTAATACTTTGTCTTTTTCCATGATGAGCGTACCATCTTTCGATTTTAAGCAACCAGTTGATGCACATGTATTTTTCCCGTGGACAATTTCTTCAGTTCATCTGTACACACCCGAGGATCCGTGTTGTGTCATTCTTCAGCCAAGCTTCCTTAGCTTCATTGCACCTATTCCTGATTTCTTTGTTTATCTTCCTGTCTATCTCCTCGTTTCTCTTTGCCTTCCTCCGTTCCTCCATCAAGCCTAAAATTTCTTTTGTCATCCAGTTCTTTTTTTGCTTTTCTATCTACTTCAGGGATTCCTTCACAAGCTTCATTTATCCAATTTCCCAAATTTGTCCATTGTTCCTCACTGTCACCAACGTCTTCCAGAGCACTGAATTTGTTTTGAACATGTACCTTAATTTTTTTTACGTATCACTTCATCTGTCTTTAAGAGTCCAAGATTTAGTTTGATGTTGGTTTTGGTCTGTTTCCTTTCCCTTAATTTCAGCCTAAATCTTCCCACTACAGGATTGTGGTCACTGTTGCAGTCTGCGCCTGGTAGTGTTTTTGCTGACAATAAAGAATTTCTAAATCTTTTATTAATCAGGATGTAGTCAATCTGATTTTTGGTATTATCTCCTGGACTCATCCAAGTCCATTTTCTTCTAGTTGGCTGCTGAAACCAGGTGTTTCCTACTATGAACTCATTTATCTGTGCCCATTCTACAAGTTTCCCTCCCCTTTCACTTTGTGTATCAAGGCCATGAGGTCCAACTATGTCCTCCACCCTATCCTGTCCCACTTTAGCATTAAACTCTCCCATTGTTGCTGTAACTTCTTTTGATTTACATAGGGCCTTGGCCATCTCTAATACTTTGTAGAAGTTGTCGATGTCTTCCAGAGTACTTGCGGATGTTGGTGCATATACCTGAATGATGTTGGTATCAAATGGCCTGCCACCCAATTTAACCAGCAAAACACAGCCAAGTATCCCCTAACTGCTTTTGATTGTCCCAGTCCATTACGATGCCTACTCCTCTTTCATGTGAGTTTCCACCAGAATATATTACTGTATACTCTCCTGATGTTATCATGCCTGCCCCCTTCCATCTCACTTCCCCTAGTCCTAAAATACTACTGTTAAGCCTTTCCAACTCCATTTTGATATTGTTAAATTTACCTTTTTGCAACAATGTTCCAATATTCAGTGTTGCGATTTTGGTGTTTTTTCTGATGTTGAAGTTGATTGTACATATGTATATGTATATATATATATATATATATATATATATTATGTATATATATACATATATATGTATACAAATGTATATATATAATATATGTGTGTGTATATATATATATATATGTAATTATATATTGAGACAGTGAGACAGAGGGAGAGAGAGGGGGACAGAAAGAGAAATATAAACATATGTATACATTGAGAGAGAGAGACGAGAGAGAAAGAAACTGAAACTGAAAATGGATTATTGCCATTGACATTTTTGTCCTTGTGGCAAGGAGCATAAAACAAAGTCATTAAATTTTTCGGCGACGTTTTCTCGAAACAAAGATTTACAAATATAATCATGGCTGACATT
>CM060307.1:67336904-67341904 GCA_030674185.1 Monoplex corrugatus
AGAGAGAGAGAGGAGAGAGAGAAGAGCTTGACTTGTTAGAAGAATGTTTCATGTTTTCAAATTTGGTGACGGACCATTTAATTTCCACTAGACTGTCATCAAAATAGTTTTTGTGTAAGTATAGCCCTCCTTTTGTGGCCCTTGACTTTGCATATCAGTGACTCTGCAGGCATGGTACTGCCAAGGTCTGAACTTCACTGTCCAGTTGCAAATGTAAACCAACAAAACAACGTGATGAAAAGCCAGAAATATCCTATTCGGTACCCATAACCATCAGCATGATAGTCGATCCACTCTGCTCTTTGACTAAACAGCAGCATACACATGCATACCAAAATCCTTCTTACTGCTACGTGTATAACCTGTATACTTTCATTGAAATAATTTTCGCAGTCCATTATCTGATCCCAAAGGCATACGAAAAAACATTGCATTCCAAACAAAATTTAGTTTTTACGTTTCAAACATTTTTTTAACAAAAAAGGAATGTAAGTAAAAAAAAGTTACGTTTCAGTCTTATTTCTTACATGTTTTTGCACGAATACTTTCTATGCAGAGTTTCTTGTTACCTAACCAACCAGTCAACTAGTCAAACAAGCAAACAAACCAAACCAAAGAAAATTATTTGATCACTGATAGCTGCAGATAAGTGTGAATGAGGGATCATATAAAAAAAAGGTCATCTGTACCAGCCTCAGGCTGTATAACTTGTGGCACGATAATTCGTTTGGACGGTAAATAAACGCATGTTTATTTACACGATGGATGATTGCTACTACTAAGGTTTATAAAACTGCGCTCTTCTCTGATTACTGAAATTAACCAGAGTCAAGACTGTTAAGCCTCAAGTCTCTGCTGTCTGATGAATACTACCCACACAGTTTGATAGTGTTTGATGATGGGCAAACCGTTCAAACGTTAAACTGGTTTACACAATACGATTTCATGGGAAGGAGATGGGTTAAAGACAGGACTGCAAATCACATGCTTTCATGTCACTGATCTAAAACATATGCTTTTCATAGCGTAAAGTTCAAGTAAAACACAGGCTAAAATATATTGCTTTCAAGGTGCTTAATTTTAATACAACCCAAGCCTACAAAACAAGATTTTAAAGCGCAACGTTAAGTAGAACATAGGCCTATAAACATGTTCTAAGAGTATAGAGTCCAAACAAGGCACACAGCTACAGAAATAGGTTTTCGAGATCAAACCAAACACAGTTTTAAACATGTTCTGTGAGAATAAAGTTCAAACATGGCACAAAGCTACAGAACAGGTTTTTGAGATTAAACCAAACACAGGATTACAAAGCACACTCTCAGAACATAAAATTTAAATACCATACAGGTTTACGCATTACACGCTTTCAGATTGTAAAGCCGAAACAGGCCATAAACCTACAAAATACGATTTCAGAAAACAAAGCTCAGTGGCATGCAGGCATGCAATACACATTTTCAGAGAGCAAAGTTTTGAACAAAACATAGGCCTAAAACATGCTTCCAAACTGTAAATCAGTGCAGTCAACGTACAGGTTTGTACTATTTTAGAATAAAAAGTTTTTAAGAACAAAGTATAATGAACAAAGAAAAACAAATGAAAGACAGTAATGGAAAGTACAGGAAAGACACGATGCCAAGGAAAATGTGCTTCTCGTTTGATTTTATCGCAGTCCGTAGTTTACTGTGCAGAACTTGTATCACAATGGGAAAAGCTGTTGTCTAAATCTGCCAGAGTAGACCAACCCCACTTCATCCCACTCTCTTTCTCCCTCACATCTTCACCTCTCTCAACTGATTTGAAACTTTCACTAAATGAACCTGTCTATCTCTTTCTGCCGCCCCCCCCCCCTCTCTCTCTATCTCCCACTCTCTATATGTGTCTCTGTCTCTGTCTGTCTGTCTGTCAGTCAGTCAGTCAGTCTGTCTGTCTGTCTGTCTGTCTGTCTCTCTCTCTCTCTCTCTCTCTCTGGTGATCGAAAAGTATCAGTGTAAAAGCTAAGTAATGGTTTGGTCTGTGTCCAGAAATAAACATACCTGCGTCCAACTTTCTCTAACTTCCACTTCTTTGTAGATGTTCCCAAGATTCTCCAGCACGACCACAGCCATCACAACCACCCACTTCCTGTCAATTTATGGTAGGTTTTCAGAGAGACCAGAACGTGTTCTCTTATTACCATTATATCCCAGAAGGCCTAGAAATAAAAGTGGCTCCCCCTGACAGGCAGAAATCAGTTGTAGCGCCCGTATGAACAGTTTCAGTTTCAGGTTCTCAAGACGATGTCTCCACGCTCAGAATAATATCCGTATACACTAGTGCCACAGATGTCTTGTGATGATGATAAGATCCAAACTGATCGTGGAATCAGCTGTAAGACTGGGCATGATGAATACCCACAGGCCAGATCTTGAGGTTCTGCCTAGTGTATGGATTGTATGTCTTCCCTTGTATCAATTGACATACAACGAATTTCTAAAGTATGCATGGGGTATGCGATCCTCTCCCTACTTTCTCCCTTAATGACGCTCATGGTGATTGCCTCAGCAGGTGAAGATTGTTTTGCTCAGATAATCCGCCCCCTTGCCTCTCGCTCAAGAATCTTTCTTGAAGGCGCAGGAACATGTAGTGGGTTTTCAATCGAAGTTGTCCTTCTTTTAGATGGACTACCTTTATTAACGAACATGCCAGTCAACTGGTCAGAACTGTGAACCTACAACAGCACATACTTGGACTATAGAGCTAGAAGAAGACACTGGATAGATAGAGAGGCAGACACATTCCAAATCTACAATACGGCTTTATGTCTGGCTTAAAGACTGGCTACAGATCCTTTGCTTCATCTCCCTATGTCATTCCCTGTACAAGCAGACGGAAAAAGTAAGAGTTTCAAGAGAGAAACTGTGTGATTGATCTCACTTCTGATGGGCACCAGCAATCAGTTATCAAAAACTGTCTCCCATTCCTGCAAGTAAAAAGTAGTATTTTGGCCTTCTGTATTGTGCCACGCTGCTGTCCCCAGCAACAATGGCTCTCGTTAGTGCTTGTAGAAGTTTGGCGCCAGCTCATCATTCGCCATGGATACCTGCTATTCCTTTCGTTCACGTCCATTTTTGCAAGGTTATACAAACCAATACCTCTCTTTAACAAACCAAAACAAACAAAAAAACCCAAAAAAACCAAAAAACAAAAAAAACAGAAAACCGGTAAGTCTGTCCATGGTCGGTAACTATACTTAAGCCTGGAATGATATGTCTTTTGTTTCATGCATGATAATAAAATGAGACCAATCGTTGGGGTAGCTGAATAATCAGTAGGAATAAAGTCGGTACATACAAAGAGGCTTAAATTAAAAGGTGACAGTTCAGAACAAGGATTTATCCTGGTCTACTTGCCAAAACTGATTGATCGCACATTCGCTCTCCTCCTCAGCAAAGCCAGTACTACGGAAAGAAGGAGAGAGTAGGTGAAGAAGACAGGTTGGGGTGGGGAATGTCTGTCTGAACATCCACCAGGCTGTTTGTGACTATGTTAGAACTTTAAAGGGACCGTGCACCAAGTTTGTTGATTAGCCTCAGCCATCACATTCTGAGGTGTGTTTGATACCAATCTCCTTATTGGTGTGTCTTTACACCCATGCATATGAATGTGTCAGCATATTAGGAATTTTGAAATAATGAATGAACATTTTGCCGAAATGCATCTCATTTGCTAGGATGTCTGAGTGCAGGTTCTTGGCTGGACATCATTAATCAATGGTGAAAACTAATCATCCAACATATGTATGTTTACTACCATCGGATTCTATTACACATCTGGGACACAAAAAACATGACAGATAAAATTGTCAGATTTATGACTGATATGAACGCATGCTTGAATAACGCATGTTCATCTGCAAATAGGATCAGTTTATTTTAGAGCTTAGAAACTGTTTCAAAAGGTTGTTGCAATATCTGTACCTATGATACGATGATTTTATTATGGTTTTAGTGCGCCTTTTCTGTAATGATGTGAGATATGAATACATTAGAACTTTGTGGAGATAAGGAGCAGTATGTATCAAAATAATTTTCTGGAATATAACATGGGCAATTACGTCCACTCTTCTTTCTATCTCCGTCTCGCCCTCCCTCACTCCATATCTCTCTCCCATTTCTTTCTTCTTTGTCTTATTCTGTCATCTTTCTTTCCTCTGTCACTCAGTCTGTCTATCTTTCTCTCCTTCTGTCTGTTCTATCTTCTCTCTCTCTCTCTCTCTCTCTCTCTCTCTCTCTCTTTCACTCTCAACCAGTACATCACTCAATAGCAGATTGAACAGTTTGACAACCTAACTAGAATGGTAGTCAACCAGCCAGCCCTTCGAGTCTACAGCACCGGATACTGGGACTAAAAGCCAGACAAGACTACGATAATACAGGATAGATGTCAGACTTACAACCCCTTGTTAGTCTCCACAAACGATCAATAGAACTTACCCCTAAAAAATCCAAGCTGAAACAACTCAGACGATATGAAATTCAATATTTTACAGTTGAATCGCAGACTAGAATATGACATAAGACGACTCACGCGCAAAATATGATACGACGTGCCCATTGCTTCTAATAGAGAAATTCTATTTACAAAAACTAAGGAAAATTAGAATTTCATACAGAAAAATGTATCTTTGTAAATGTAATCTAAAATGCTGTGATTCTGTTATCTGGAACTCGATGCAAGAATACATTAACACAATCTGCTGATGAAAACATCATCCACGAATAAACTATAAATAAATGTTTTTCATATTGATCTACAGATTTCAAATCAATCAAGTCTAGTTCATGAAAATAATATGACACAAATATTACCAATATCGTAATCACTGTCTGTGTCCAACTTACTGTTACAGTTATAGCGTTGGTAATTATTGTGGCATTGATGTTGCTTCTGCTTTCTTATTGTTGTTGTTAATACTGATCATCTGATTTTCATTTATTCTCTTCTGTTTAAATGTA
>CM060307.1:67346904-67351904 GCA_030674185.1 Monoplex corrugatus
GACAGACAGACAGAGACAGAGAGAGACAGAGAGAGGGGCGGAGAGAAGAACTACAGTGCAGGTAGCGAGAGAATTCATCGATGAGGCTGTTTGCTGGGTATTAGTGGTTTGATGTATGGTGCCACTTAGACCATCGTCTAATGATCATCGAGCCCCGATCAGGCCAGAATAGCAGTGGCTGTGGTGATTAAGTGACAACAAAAAAGCAAATGGAAAACGGTTACTTGTCATGCTGGATCTCCCAGGAGGTATTTTGAGGAGGCAGTGAATGCTCTCTCTAGAGCTGTTGTGAGATGGTGGTAACAAGAGTTTTCAGCAATAATAAATACTTTGCACTGCTTAGCGTTGAACACGAGTGGGGGATAGGCATATAAAGTTGTAGCTTGATTCATATCAGTGCAAGTGTTGTATTTGTCTTTGTATGTGGCTTGTCTCTGTCTGTCTGTCTGTCTGTCTCTGTCTCTGTCTCTCTCTCTCTGTCTCTCTGTCTCTATCACACACTCACACGCGCATACACACACACACACACACCACACACACACACACACACACACACACACACACACACACACACACACACATTCTGTCTCTTCTCTTTTCTGTCTCTTTCATTCTGTTTCTCTATCTCTCTCTGTATGCATGCATGCCTTTGTATGTTGCATGTGTGAATGTGTGTGTATGTGTGTGTGTGTGTGTGTGTGTGTGTGTGTGTGTGTGTGTGTATGTGGGTGTATGTGTGTGTGTGTATGTGGGGTGTTGTGTGTGTGTGTGTATGTGTGTGTGTGTATGTGTGTGTATGTGTGTGTATGTGTGTGTGTATGTGTGTGTGTGTGTGGGGGGGGGGGGTACTTGCGAAACAGCGGAGAAAAGAAGTTACAAAGAAGCTTGATGATTTGATATGGTCAAGCCACATCTCTTTCCTAGGTATTTGGAATGGTCAGTACAAATAGAATGCAGTGACTAAGTAATTAAAAAAAATGTAAATCAAAGTGACTGCCATCGTTTAACCAGATTGGAACTAGAAAGACACAAAAAAGAATGAAAACACATATTTGATATATATATATATACAGAAACGATTTGCGCCTGACTTGTGTTTTGTTATTAAAAATGCCTGGTTTGACTGTAGTTTGTGCATTACTGGTTCCAACTTGCTTGAACGCTGGCAGTCACTGTGATTTAGATTTTTATTACGCAATGACCTATATTATATTTGTGTTACATCGATTTTATATCAGCTGTTTTCGTACGCTGTCATGCCTTTGTCAGATCTTCATATTCTTTTGTATCTGGCTCAAGCGAACGTTAGTGAAGTTGTATATCTTTTTTTCTTTTTTTGTCTTTCGTGTACGCTTGACAAAGGCCAGTTGGCGGAAATTTTACTCTTGTATTTTCTTGTCTTGTTTTATTATGTTATGCTGTAATTTGCGTATTTCTGGTTCCAGTTTGTTTAAACGCTGGCACCCACTTTGACCTAAAAGTCTAGACTTTGGTTGTGCGTAACACTCTTGACTCTTGTTATGCTTATCAAGTCTTGACTCTGGTTGTGCTTAACGTCCTGACTTTGCAGTTGTACTTACAAATCTTGACTCCGTGATTGTCATTAACAGTCTTGACTGTGGTTGTGCTAAACAATCTTCATTATGACGGTGCTTAATAGTCTTGACTCTGTGGTTGTTTAACGGTCTTAAATGTGGTTGTGTTTAATTGTCTTGTACTTATCAGTTTTGACTTTGTGGTCATGCTTAAAACAGTCTTGGTTCTGTGGTTGTGTTTACGTGTCTTGACTTGTGTTTTGTAATCTTGACTCTGTGCTTGTGTTAATAGTCTTGATTCTACAGTTGTACTAAACAGTCTTGCCTTTGGGGTTGTGCTCAATACTCTTGACTTTGTTTTTGTGCTTAAAAGGTTTAACTATGTAGTCATGTTTGACAGTCTTGACTTTGTGATTGTGCTAATCAACCTTGACTGTGGTTGTGCTTATCAGTCTTGACTTGCTTGTGCTTAACAGATCGGACTTGCTTGTCCTTAACAGACCTGACTGTGATTTGTTTGACAGTCTTGACTTTGTAATTGTGCTTAACAGACTCGGCTGTGGTTGAGTTTAACAGTCTTGACTTTATGGTTGTGATCACAAGTGTTCAGACTCCAGGGCACTGCCTTAAAGTCTGGACTTTGAGGTCAATTCCAGCAATTATCTGACAAATATTTGAACCTTTGCCAGTCTTCAAATCTTGGCAGTGGCAGATATTCATCAAAATGAAGACACCAATCATTTATTTCACAGCCAGCAAAAAAAAAACACATATGAATGTTCATATGATGCCTTATGCGCAGAAGTTTACCCCACTTGGCGATTTCATGAAAATGACACTTTTATTTTTGTTTGTCTGTAGAAAATGATATGTACATGTAATATAATCAGATGGCAGCGATTGTTGATACAGAGAATGATCAGTTTTGCTGCAGTTTTGATGCAAGCATCAATAGATAAGAGTCCACTAAGAGCACGCTCTAAGATACCCAAAAGAAAAGAGTTAGCCATCTCTGTCTAATGTTGAGTCATTTCTTAAAATTCCAAATATTGACACAGTCATATTTGTGAAGTGTGCTTGATATCAATGTATATAAGCCTGCATGAGCGCTAATGAACACTGTGATTGCTTTGTACAGGGGTAAAACCCTGATATCAACTTCCAAGAATTATATAAAATATATATATCCATACATATATTCATACATAGATACATACATACATGCATGCATACATACATACATACATAACATACATACATACATGCATACATACATACATACATACACCTATATATTGGTATCAAGCACATTTCGCAAATTGGCAGCTCAGTATGACTGAGTTTTCAACGAACAGAAACATGCCCATTTCAAGTTCTAACCTAATCACAAAAGGTCTGGAGGATGGTCTGACAGAATTTGTTTCATCACAGCCCTAAATCTTCCACCCTTTCCCTTTCCTCTCTGTTGTGTTGGTTTTTTGCTTGGGAGACAAACAGCTTTGTGATGGCCATTTGTGTAAGATAGAAGATGAAAAACAGATCCCTGAACTGTCAGTTTCATTTGTTCCTCTCTTTACTCAGTCACTTTATCCCTATTGATTAGTCAGTCTAAGGGTCATGACAGATTCTTCAACAACTAATGTCACTTTCATACTGCACACCCACAATTTCTCTACAGTTCTTACATTTCATATCAGGCTAAACTGTAGTCACTGATTATGGGTAGACTCTCCACTTCTCGTTAAGGACAGACATTGTCTGAGTCGCCAGGTGAGACATGAAGAGAGGAAAACCGCATAGCAGGTAATAATGGCAAACGATAAGCAGCCGCTAAGCCCGCATGAACGCTAATGAGCACTGTGATTGCTCTGGACAGCAATGCAACGAGATGTGCAGGGCTAAAACTCCGGTATCTACTTCCAAGAATTAGACACAATGCCAGTAAATATGGATTAGGGCCCACAACCCATATCTTAATCTTTGGTAACTGACTGCTGGGGTCCTCGATGGTGAAATCAATCAGACGGATTTTTCTCTTTGAAAACTTACTGTTGATAGAATAGAAGTGGAAAGTGGTGGTGGAGGTGGTGGTAATGGTGGTGATGACCATGATAAAGAAGCTTGGAAAGATCTACTGACAAGTGGTGGAGAAATAGAAGGTGGTAGACAGACATGTTCATCTGGGTTTAAACAAATCTTTGCTTAGGTTATGTATAGTCAGAAATCAGCTGAGAACTAGAAAGGAACCGAAAAGAAGAGAGAGAGAAAGAAAGAGAGAGAGAGATATAGAGTGGAGAGAAAGAGAGGGTAGTAGAGAGTGACAGAGACAGACTGACAGACATATAGAGAGACAGAGAGAGAAAGAGAGAAAGAGAGAGAGAGAAAGAGAAAGAGAGACAGACAGACAGTCAGATAGAGAGAGAGAGAAAGAGAGAGAGACAGAGAGAAAGAGAAAGAGTGAGAGAGAAAGAGAGAGAGAGACAGACAGACAGACAGAGATAGGTAAGAGAGAAACGTTGTTGGTAGATTGGTTGGTTTTGTGAAGTCTTGAGTCAAATGAGAGAGGCATGTTTTGATGAAAGTGTAAGAGGAGGAAGGGAGCTGCAAGGGAGATACCATGTTTGTGAGCGAGGTGTGAGTATGAACGGAGTTCATACGATGTAATTTTCACACTTTCTCGTTCTTTAAACCTGACAATAAAGTAACGTGAATTCTGTAATTTAAGAGAGAGAGAGAGAGAGAAAGAGAGAGAGAGACAACACACACACACAGACAGACACATAGACAGACACACAGACAGACAGAGACAGAGACAGACAGAAATAGAAACAGAGAGACAAAGAGAAACAGAGAACAGAGACAGAGAGACGAGTTTGGTTTATTATGGCAGATTTAGATAGTAACTGTCTTCTAAACTGGCATGCATAGTCACGAAATGAAATAGGCAATTCCACTCTGGATCCATGTCTTCCCTGCCCACAACCCCACCCTCACCACTATTAACCTTCCATCACTTTAGCTTTATTGATTCCCTTTAGCGTATGCACATAAAAGTTTAACTTGAATTTTAAAAACTGGAGGGGAAAAAACAGATAAAAAAGCAAGAAAGCAGGTAAGCACCACTGCAGCAGACCAGATCTCCCGGGTCTTAAGAAAGTTGTCAAAGGTGTTGTGTTTTATTTCCATCTGCCCTTTGTATTAACCCTTTCAAGCCTTTATTCCTGCAGGAAGCTGTTGGAAGCAGGCAAACAGAGTGAGAGAGTGAAAGGATTAAGCAGACATGTCTAGATACCTTCTCACCTGTTTTAGATCACAAAGCCAAGAAAACTCTTATTCCCCCTACCCCACCCCTCACCCTCTATAAATGACTTATCCGCCTCTTCGTCATCTCTTCCTCCTTTCCTTGCTTCTCTCATCCTCTCTAACATGGGCTTGGAGAGAGGGGAGGACAGACTCGGAGCCAAC
>CM060307.1:67359404-67371904 GCA_030674185.1 Monoplex corrugatus
TGTTTCGGCAAGACTTGGGGATCCTGTGACATGACTGCACCACTTCATTTTGCGTCATTTTACTACAGTGAGGTCTTCAAATGGGCCAGTAGCATGTTTGATTCTATTTCATATAGTCTCGTTGGTGATATAGCTGGTGTGTGACATGCAAAGAATCGTTTGATAGCAACTCATCTCCATGGCTCATAATTATGCTCTTCTGTAAAACTCCCAGGTCAATGTTTCGCAAGCACACAGGAAAATGAATATAACGAGTTGCGCATCAGTTTGATTTTAGAGCTGAGCAAGACGTTGTCTTTCCATATTCATTTCAGTTTTGTGAGCACTGTTGTCCGCGCAGTCCTGGAAAGCACTTCAATGTAGGAACGTTCATCGGTGACAGATGCCCCTAGATGTTTGAAATGGTGCACCTCTCCAGCTGCTGTCCTCTGACCTTGATGTCAGTGCTTGTGTCTTTGGTGCTGTTATTGACCAGCTTGCTCTGCTCTACACTGATGTCCATTCTGTAGGCTGTTGCAGTATCGTCGAGACATCGCATGTACCAAGCTGGTTAGTTCCTGTTCATCTTCAGCCAAGCCATCAGTGTCATCGGCACAATGTAAGTTCGTGATCGTCTTCTTGCTAATATTGACTGTTCCATATTTTCAAGTATCTGGAATAACATTATTCGGAGCAAACTTTCACAAACTATTTTTTTGTATAAAAATGAATAAATAAATAGACAAATAAATCTAGAAAGGGGTGGCTGGCAATGGAACCTGGTACGTTTTCCTGTATTTTCACTTTGAAGTGAGAGTGAAGATACACTTTTAATTACTGTGGTTCAAAACACACGTGCACATTTACGATATTCACAAACACTGTATTTTTATAATGTGTTGTACTGATTTGTTTCGGACAAAAAAAGGTACAATAGATAAACTTGTTATTCTCTGTTTTTTCTTTGGTTTTGGTTATCGTTAAAAACGATATCTCTTTATTCATTCTGATGTAATGTCATCACAGTACTCAGCAGAAACAAAAGAACTGTTGTGATGTGAGCTCAGTCAAATTTACCTGGTCGTTTATGCTTCGAATGTACAATAATATCTAAACGGCTATACAGTTACCGGGAAAAGGAAGAATGCTAATATAACCTGATCATGTGGATCTTTTACGATTGTTTTACATCGATCAAATCAGCCTTACAAAAAAAAAATACAAAAAAACAAAACACCGTAGAAGTTATTTTGTAGCGCACGCAAACGTCACTAGAATGTTTTTTTAACGCAGCTAGCAATAAACACGGGAGTAGAATATAATGATAAAGCGTGTGCACAATCAATGTTTATATTTCATACGATCTAAGGAAACGAGCGCACTTTTTTCCCCAAGAAATACGAGTGCGAAAAGAGCGGAAAAAAAACTTAACATAAAAACATACATTATGACGTATTATTGTTATGTGTAAGCGATAAAAAAGACCCGCTGCAAAGAAAACTGTCTGGTAAATAATTCCAGTGAAACAGTGTTGAAACATGTAAGCGGTTAAAAGATGTACTGAAAAGAAAACTGCCTGTTTAATAATTCCCATCAGACAGTGTTGAAACAAAAGCCTAAAAACAGTATGTTCAGTAAGAAAAGACGTACACACATCGTGCTATGTCGTATTTTCTTTCGACTACACATTCCCTGTATGCAGCATGAACAATAGTTATGTATTTCATGGAAAATAGAAGTGTTACGTAACAGACTATATACTAGAATGCCGTGGGTTCGAGCCCACGTCGATTTCCACCTCCACCCCCACAAAATATTGTGTTTTTGTTTTCGGCTCCTACCCAGAGTTGAGCGTGAAATGGGCTCATCGGGAAGACTAAGACCATGCAGTCACGTCTAGCGCACTTTATGGACGCGTCATTGAAAGAATTGCTCCAACTTTTCTGACCCACCACTGCAGGTGTCTTTGTCTCTCGGGCCTGATTTACGCTAGGATATGTTATGATAATAAGTGTAGAGTACACGCGATCTCAGACGGAATTCCGTAGCATCAAGATCATCATCTCTTAACAATCCTCAATTGTTATAGCATCGTGAGCAAATTGTCGCCTATCATACCCTAATCTTTTGGTGATTTCAGTTTCGGGTTCTTCTACTTCTTCCATGCCTGATGCATTTTCAACTTGTGGTCTTTGGTGTCAGCGTGTCATAGGGGCTATTGCTGGAGGGTCCTGGAAGTGATCTCCATATCAGGCGATCTCTCACTATTTTCTGCGACTGAGTGATTGACAAGAGTGCTTACTAGGCAGCTTAGTAAACATGTCCTTAGTGAGCTGGACCAGAACAGACATTGTTGAAATACACTGAAATGACCCAGCAGCGATGTAGGGTCTCCTCTAGTGGGTGGCCTCATGGTGGCTTGGCATCTTTGGCTCGCGTGTGCTTTCTGGTGTTGTGTCTTTGACTCAATGATCGTAGGATTGGTTGTGTGTTTGTGTGTGCGTGTGTACGTGTGTGTGTGTGTATGTGTGTGTGTATATGTGTTTGTTTGTTTGTTTGTTAGTGTGTGTGTTTGTTAGTGTGTGTGTGTTTGTGTGTGTGTTTGTGTGTGAATGTATATGTGTATGTGTTGTTTGTTTGTGTGTGTGTGTTTCTTTGTTTGTTTGTGTGTGTGTGTGGTGTGTGTGTGTGTGTGTGTGTGTGTGTGTGTGTGTGTGTGTGTGTGTGTGTGTGTGTGTTTGTGTGTGTGTGTGTGTGTAGGGGGAAAATGTGCGTGCGTTGGGAAGGTTCGAGTGTGTGCGTATGTATGTATGTATAGCATTATCTATCATACAGAAGTAAACAAACACACAATCAAACACAAAAAATTCCTCTACCTCTGACTAGCCCTTTCACGTACGCTCTTATGTTAATGTTATGTCAGCCATATTGTAACGGAGGGATTGTTTTGTGAAAGTCATTTTGTACCAAGGCTGATTGTAATCAATGTCTGCGAAGAGAAATGACAGATCTATTACATACGATAATTGTCATTAAATGCCTGACGCAGACGAAACGTGAGGACTGAGAAATGAGTGACACAGGTATTTGTTGTTAAATGACATAACACTTTGATGGAAAGCTAAAAGTTGACTTAGCTCGAAATCAGTGAATTTTGCAAAGTTAGTGAAAATCTCCGTTGTTGCCTAAATGATATCAAAAACAATACATAGAATTTTTAACTTGATAACTTAAATGAAGGGGGATAGTGCCTTGTAAATAAAAATACCGAGAAATCTAACAATTGACCTTGGTCACCAATTATGCAATACGTTGCTTATTAGAATTGAGAATTTATAAGAATACCCAGACGTCTAACAAATGATACTGGTCACCAATTATGTGACAAACTGCTTATTAGGATAGATAATTCATGTTTGAACCTATGGTTAGGAACTCAGTGACAGTTCGTCTCTCACTTAAGATTTGCAACAGACTGGTTGCTCAAGATTCTGTCGAATCAAAACTTAACGACTGCTTGCAGATTTATTGTATAGGCACCGTTGAGACGTACACAATGTGCTTGCACAAATTCGGACACCAGCTGATCTGACTGACTATGGTGCCGAATAGAAGAAAAAATAAAGGAAAAGAAGAAGAAGAAAAAGAAGAAAAAGAAGAAGAAGAAGAAGGAGAAGAAGAAGAAGAAGAAGAAGAAGAAGAAGAAGAAAAGAAGAAGAAGAAGAAGAAGAAGAAGAAGAAGAAGAAGAAGGAAGAAGAAGAAGAACAAGAACAGCAAGAAAAACAGAAGAAGACTACATTCATCGTCGATATTGAAATGATGAAGTGAAGTCACATGAATGTTATATAGACAAATTACTTAGTACGTAAGACTTTCTGAATTGGACGGAAACGACGGAAGGAAATCCAAATCGCCAATATTTTCAGAACACTGAAATATACTACATAATATTTATAATATATTGCCTTCAAGCAAAAGCGCTGACCTTGTTTCTCACAATACAAACGATCTACCTGAAACATAAATCATATGGAAATCACATCGGATGGAAATCGAATTTGAATATCTTTCTTTATATAAGATAATAAAGATTTCGAGACTTCCAGGACTAAGTTCTTTTAAACAATAAATACTAAGGGTGATTTTATAAGCACAAGTTAATAGTGATTTAAGAAAACATTTGTATTGCCATAAAAAGCCTTGTTTGTGCTGGGTCGATATTGAATTACACGTAAAAGTCTGACTATTTTTTATACGCACCAGAACAAACAGCATTATAAAATCTAAATAAATCAGCAAGTCATGTATTCAATGTGCACTTTATCTCCAGCGCACAAAAAATAAATTACTGAAAATTGTTTACTATGTAAGTTTTTGGTGATGCGAAAAGAGAAAAATGACGCCCAAGTTACAAGATTAATGCAAACTTAAAACATTATTCACTGTGCGTGTGTGTGTGTGTGTGTGTGTGTGTGTGTGTGTGTGTGTGTGTGTGTGTGTGTGTGTGTGTGTGTGTGTGTGTGTGTGTGTGTGTGTGTGTTTTGAGTGTGTGTGTATTAATGAAGCAAGACAACTTAAGCTAGCCAGAACTTACAAATAAAGTAACAAAATAAGATATGTACAGGACAGGAAAAAATCAGAATATTTCATTTGCAGCATAAGCAATTATGTGAAGTAACCAGCAACGACGAAACGCAAATGAACTAAATTCACGTAACGAATGGTAAGAAAACTTGACACTGGTACAATCCCTGATGTTAAAACAAACGCAGAACTTTAACAAAATAAATTGGGGGTATGATCTGCCTTATTCAATGAAAAAACGAAACAGAACAACAACAACAACAACGACAACGACAACAACAGCAACAAAAAACATACACCAGTGAACTGGATGCTATAACGAACAATAGCCTAGATGATGACTTGGTGCGAGAAAAATGAAATATTTGCACGATGCACAAAGCATCATGCAGTTAGTTTTAAAACAGTTTGCTATTCAAACTGATGAAGTTTTCAACGTTATAAAATTGTTTCCGGAATGCTTTGTCCAAATTGGCACCCGTCAGAAACTTTCTCAGCTGCCTCCTCTTTCTCTCCCATTATGTAACACATCAGTCCCAATTTCTGATTCAGCTAAAAACCTTGGTGTCTGCATTGACTCTACCCTCTCCATGAACAACTTTGTTTCTCAAACTGCCAGATCCTGCTACTATCATCTCCATCGTATAAGGTTGATCAGGAAGTATCTCTCTGTCGAAACAACTGCAAAACTCGTTCTCTCCTTCATAATGTCTCGCATTGACTATTGCAATTCACTCCTGTCTGGTCTTCCTGCCTCCACCATTCACATCCTACAGCGCATTCAAAACAATGCTGTACGCCTTGTACTCAAAAGAAAAAAGCTGACCACATATCTCCTCTCCTGGCACAACTTCACTGGCTCCCTGTATCAAAGCGCATACAGTACAAACTAGACACCATGTGCTACAAAAGCCTCAATAACGCAGCCCCCGATTACCTGTCAAGCCTACTTGAGATCTATCTTCCCTCACGTACCCTCCGCTCTGCCTCCGATCCTCTGACTTTTCGCTTTCCACGCACCAAGCTCAATACCTATGGTCCACGAGCCTTCTCTGTTTCTGGTCCACTCTCCTGGAACAAACTTCCTCTCTCAGTCCGTCAGCAACCTACTTTTATCTCCTTCAAGTCCGCTCTCAAAACTCACCTTTTCTCCTCCGCATAAAATCCTAACCCCCCTCTGCAGCCTGTCTCCGCTCGGAGGGAATCACATGGTTATAATATATAATTGTATATGCTATGCTCTCTATAATTTTCCATTGGTTTTATTCTTGCTTTTATTGCTTTTATTCTTTCTCCCCATTTATAGCCATGCGTGTGTGTGTGTGTGTGTATGTGTGTGTATGTGTGTGCGTGCGTGTGTGTGCGTGCGTGCGTGCGTGCTTGCGTGTGTGTCTGCTTCAGCGCTTAGATTTGATTTTATCAAGATTTTGCGCTATATAAATATTGTAATTATTATTATTATTATTAAATAATGGGAGGTAGACCAGTTTTCTGGATTTTCTTAAAACGATTGCAAACCAATTTAAAACTTAAGAATACAATTCATACAAATAATATCATATGAATATACCGTTTTACCCACACACCAAATCCATTGCATATGTTCTGTTACCAACATAGTTTGATGTATATATTTTTATAACTTGACACCTAGTTACAAAAACAGTGATATATCAAATCTGTTTGCTTTTATCTTTATGAAAACAAAGATTGATTTAAATGTACACATGTACTAATTTTAATTTACAAAGATATTCATAAACGTGATGTATATCCAACATTTATGAACATAAAGAACCGTTTTTATCCAGATATCTTAACGGTTCTTTGAAAATAACAAGTTTAAAGTAGACGCTCTTTATCAAGTAAAAAAATATGACAGGGACACACGACTCCTAAAACTCATTTCAAGTCGGAAAAGATCATCTTCAGTTGACTTACTATCATCATCTAGTCATGCAACAATTAGAATAATGAAATCTTATAGAAGGTATTATAACATTAACATCATTATCAACAACAACAACAAGAACAGCAGCAGCAGCAGCAGCAGCAGCAGCAACAGCAGCAGCAACAGCAGCAGCAAAAACTAGCAAGTGATATTGAAAACAGAGAAAGACTCCCATAATCAGTTCGGATATATAACAGTTAAATGTAAGTATAAAGGAAAATAAGCAACCTTTGTGTATAAAGTTTATGTGTATATTTTCAAGGAGGAAAAAGTTACACTGAATGCACCAGTTAGTCAAAAATATGCATTCAATGAAGTCTAGATTACATTACTGACGCAACTTCTGTTTCGTCGTATGTGACACTCAAGCGGTGGAGTGCAGCAGACTTAAGGAAAAAAGAAGAGTTTTACGTCCAAGAAACAGGACCTCTAAAAGAATAGTTTTGTGTCCAAGAAACATGACCTCTGCACAACACAGACATTCTGTGGAACTACTTCCAGGATCGTGAATATTACCAATCTTCTATGAAGTGTACAAGACAAGATAACAAGATAACAAGATAACAAGATTTTATTTCAGCCCAGTGCACAGACACAAGGAAAATGTTTTGGCTATATATACAATCACACTCACGCCTCACAACAATTACAATATTCAAAATCATAAAAGACAAATTCGTGGGTCATCCACGGAATCGAAGGAACACACGCACACAACACACACACACTCTCAGGCCAAGGCGCCCATATCCAAGCCACCTTAGCTGGCCACTAATTGTTGGTTCTGTCCTGCCAGCTAATTAACAGCGCGCATCTGTCCTTCTCCCTCACTCTCCACGCCACCCTCGCCCATCCTGTGGCGAGCCACAGGCACACATTGAAGTATAGGCTTACAGATTGACCTAGATTCGATAGGCCTACTCTGTGCCAGTATCAGTCACTTCCTACACTCAGTCCCTCCTGAAAGATCGCAGCAGTTACAAAGCACTGCTGTAGAGTGATGGACTCTGGTCAAACCTGCCTGGCTAAAAATAGTACTCGCAGGCGATGCCAGCTGGCAGAAAGGTGGAGGGTGTCAGAATGGCTGGGAAAATGCAGCCATGGTACGCACACGTACACCCACACCCACACACCTACTCACGCACACACGCACACGGGACTTACACAACATAAGGTAAAAATTATTCTCTTACATTCACTCCCCCTCCTCACATGCGCAAGACTAAAAAACCAAAGACAGGCGAAGAAGCTCTGATACATAACAAAATATTTAGTAAGAGTACATTCTAACGCAAGATAAAAAATAAATAAATTAAAAAGATAAATAAATAAATAAAAAATTAAAAAAATCAAAAAAAATCATTATAATCCAAGCCTTCTAGAAACTATCACCGAATTTCCATAAGCCCTCCTTCGAGTGCGCAGACTGAGGATTAGAGCTCAGAAGTAAAATAAATAGCTCTTATAAATTTGGTTAAGAATAGGTTCATCACAGAATAAGAGACAAAAAATGTAACTACCGATAAGACACGAATGTATGATTCAAATCATTAACAAGAAAAACAAAAACAAAAAACAACAACAAACAAACAAACAAACAAACAAAACCAAAAACAAAAGTGTGAAGATGTACGGCTGTAAGTCTAGCAGATACACACAGCAAAAAGAGGTCTACAGGGAAACAGGGTGACGGGCAGCCCTTACATAAAAACTATCTTTAAAGCGAGACGTTCTGGCTTTGATGGAACGAAAGCGCTTTCCTGAAGGAAGCGGAGTGAACAGGCTTTTCGCTGGGTGATCTTTGTCAGCTATGATAGATTTAACCTTCTTCTCAGTTCTTTTTTCGTAGATGGATTCGATAGAAGGAAGAGTAATGCCGATGATCTTGGAGGCAGTGCTGACAATTCTGTTTAAGCCATCCTTCTCAGTTGTTGTACAGGTACCATACCAGACTGTGATAGAGAAAGTTAAAACACTTTCTATCACTGCTCGGTAAAACTGAATCAAGATAAACTGGCTAACCCCAAACTTTTTAAGCTGACGAAGGAAATAGAGATGCTGCTGTGATTTTTTAATGATTAGTTTTGTGTTTTCCTCCCACTTTAACGAATTCGAAATTGTTGTTCCCAAAAGTTTAAACGTGTCTACTACTTCTACGGTGTCTCCCTTGATCACTAGGGGAGATAGTGGTGTCTTTTTTCTTCTATTGTCTATAATCATTTCCTTTGTTTTCAGAACGTTTACCTCTAAGTTGTTGTTGTCGCATCAGCGAACTCATTTGTCTATCTCACTTAAATAGTGAGACTCATCGCTGTTTTTGATGAGCCCTTCAACTGTTGTGTCGTCAGAGAACTTAAAAAACATCACAGAGTCATGAGTAGAGACACAAACATTTGTAAACAAAGTGAATAAGAGCGGTGACAGGACCCAACCTTGAGGCGCGCCTGTGTTCAACGTCAGGGGACTAGAGCTCAGACCACCGAGTATGACAACTTGTTTTCTATTTAGGAGGAAATCTAAAACCCATTTACACATTTGATGACTGATTTTGAGCTCTAGAAGTTTGCAATAGAGTTTTGCTGGGACAAGTGTGTTAAAGGCAGAGCTAAAATCTACAAAAAGAATGCGCGCGTATGTTTTGGGGGATTCCAAATTCTGCAAGATGTTGTGCACTAATAGGGAGACAGCATCATCCACTGATCTGTTTGCACGATACGCAAACTGCAAAGGGTCGAATAGATGGTCAGTGACAGATTTCAGGTATCGCAGAACAATTCTTTCAAACACCTTCATGGCCACAGAGGTGAGGGCAACAGGTCTGAAATCATTAAGGGAGAAGACTTTAGTCTTTTTGGGTACAGGAACAATATAGGCAGACTTGAAGCAGGATGGAACTTTACAGAGTTCTAGAGATTTATTAAAAATATCACAGAAGACAGGGGCCAGTTGGTCAGCACAGGACTTAAGTGCGGCTGTGGACACGTTGTCCGGCCCAGCAGCTTTCCTAGCGTTTTGCTTTTTGAACAGGGATCCAACTTCTTGTTCAGTTACAATAAAGGGAGGAGAGGTGGGGGTACCAAAATAAGAAAGCAGAGTTTGGGGAGGTGGGTCATTATTGTCAAAGAGGGCTAAAAGTGGTTCAGCTGGTCGGGAAGCGAGGGGTCAGAGTTACAGACATTTGACTTCTGCTTAATCTGGGTAATGGCTTGCAGACCTTTCACACTGCACGAGTGTCATTTGACGCAAACTGCTGCTCTAGTACTTGGCAGTACTTTCTCTTAGCTTGCTTGATTGCTTTTTGCGCTTCTCGCTTTGCTTTGTTGCATTCTAATTTATTCCCCCACCCATGTAATGAATCTTTCACCTGCAATTTTTGGCTAATATCCATGGAGAACCAGGGCTTTGCGTTTCCATAAATGGTTACAGTTTTTGTGGGAATGCAAAGCTTATGTAAGAGGTAATTGTGTCAGAGGACGGCCACCTGCATCACTTGCTAGAAACATCACAAACATCAGTGGCAAGAAACTCCAGGAGGTGGTCAGACTTAGCCAAGATCGAGAGTGCTGGAGGCAACTTGTGAGGACATCATGTGCAGCGGCCAACACTGTTCCCGGTGACGCCGACAGGTGAGACAGGTGAGAATTGTGTCAGTGTATTCTTCAAAATTATCACATGCATCATAAAACACAGACCAGTCAGTACAATCAAAGCAACCCTTGATAGTGTCAATAGCTGCAGCAGACCATTTTTTCACGGGTTTCCTAACTGGTTTCAGGGCCTTGAGTTTTTGCTGGTAAGTGGTCTGATGCGCCGAGCGGTGAACGTGCCACGGAGCGATAGGCGCCAGGTATTGTGCAATAGCAATGGTCCAAGATCTTGTCCTCACGAGTTGCGCACGTAACTTGCTGTTTGTATTTCGGCAGAAAAGAGTTCATCTTGGTGTGATTAAAATCACCAAGTACCAGCACCAGAAAGTCAGGGTTGGAGTTCTCAACTGCTGTTACTTTGTCAGCAAGCTGACTGATGGCTGACTTGGCATTGGCCTGTGGTGGAACGTAGACAGCAGCGAGCACAACACGAGTAAATTCACGAGGAGAATAACATGGACGGCATCTAATGAACAGAGTTTCAAGGTCAGGCGAGCAGGATTTGGAAAGAATGTCCACGTCAGTACACCATCTAGTATTTATCATAAAACATACACCTCCCCCTGTTGATTTTCCACATAAATCACGAAAACGATCTGCTCTAAAAAGGCTAAAACCATGGACTTTGATTAAATTATCAGGGATGTTGTCGTGGAGCCATGTCTCCGTAAAACAAAACACCGAGCAGTCTCTGTAGTCCCTTCTGTCGTGAATTAGTGCTAAATGTTCGTCAATTTTATTCTGTAAACTGCGTACATTAGAAAGCAGCACCGCTGGAACAGGTGGACGTGAAACATGACGACGGCGATAACGTACTAACGCACCACCGCGTCTTCCCATCTTTCGTGCTGGCTGACGAGTCGTGTCTTGGTGTGAGTGAAATGGCGGGTTTGTAGCGAGCGAACTGTCCAAAATAAAATCAGACAAACAATACATAAAAACAGGCTTGTGCTCACGATTAAAAGAGTTGCGAAACAGAAGAAGATCCTCACGGGAGTATTTGTGCACACTTTCACATCTTTCCACTGTCAGACACGCTAAAAACAAGCACACTACAGCACAGTGAATAACCCTGTCGCCATAAGCCGGCGCCATCTTGAACACAAGAAATTAAAAAAAAAAAAGAATAAATGTCTTGCTGATCTATACAATAATAGCGAATGATGGCCCTATTAACACGGCAAACGTGCATGCCCTGTAAAGAATCCACACAACACGTAATGCAAGCAAGTGGCATCAATTTTAACAGTAACGCTGTGTGGAGATAAAGACATCTCCGCAGTTTCATTCTGCAGATCCAAGCTTGCAAAAGATAATCCACCTTGCCTCACAATCGGTGCTATGAGAGTGCTCACGTTCAGAAAGCATATAGAAACTTTCCCTCTTAAGTGAAACACGTTTGTCTGTTCGAAAAGTAACGACAGCTAAAAGCAATGAATAATACTTTTACACCGATTTGATGCCATGAGGTATCCGCTTGACATTCATTCAGTGCAGACAATATAGAGGAAACAGCAGATAGAAACATAGTTCAGAGCAGTGTAAACCCTTCGGAGCTAAGAACAAATGTTTCCAACGTGAGCAATCTCGGAGAGAAGAGGCAGGAGGATCAATAGAGAGGATCTGCGTTAAGATACACATAGATTTGGACGCTCATGACAATCTAAAGGCTTACAGATTTTTCTTGTTTCGTTTTTTTCTTCCGCACACGACACAGATGGAGAGACACATGGAGAGACAAACGAGCAAACCAGCGAGAAAAAGATTAAGAGAGTAAGAGAGTAAGAGAGTGTGAGAGATAGAGAGAGACAGAGAGAGAGAGAGGGGGGGGAGCGAGAGAGAGAGAAAGAGAGAGAGAGAGAGAGAGAGAGAGAGAGAGAGAGAGAATTGAGAGAAACAGTTGACACAAATTCTAATGTTTGGCGTCCAGTAATCATGCGAGGAAATACTTCTTTACATATCTTATTTGCTTGCAAAAACATACCCTTCCTTGGCTTAAAGGGAAAAGAATACACACGTTATGGCAACATCTCTTGAAGTCTTCTTTATCGTATAATATAGTGAATGTGTACTCATTGTACCATCTGAACAATTACCATTTTGTAGACATCTTTTGTTCTAGTTCCCTTCTTCTGTCTACAACATTCATAATAAGACAGAAAGTGCAGCTCATTTTCTTTTTGTCCACAAAATGGGAGTAAAAGTCTAAAAGAAAGATAGCTAGCATACGGTTGATTAACACTTAGGTTATTTACACCAAATCTGAATCTGACTTACGGTGTTCCAAATTTGCTTATAATTTTCCATGTCGGGTAGTTGTATACATGTACCACTTATT
>CM060307.1:67376904-67391904 GCA_030674185.1 Monoplex corrugatus
CACAAATATTCATGTGAATACAATGCATTTTTTCACAATGAGATAACAACATTGATTTCAATTGTGATACATGGACTAGGCTGAAAACAAACTGGTCTATTTACGAATACCATGATTTCATTCACTGATGAGAACTGTTTATTGTAGATTCATTTTTATGTGAACAGAGCAAAATGTAAAAAAGTCCTTTTTACTTTACGAAAGAAAATTATTTATCAAAAGAACTAACCAACCCCTTGCCAAAAAAAAAAAAAAAAAAAAAAAAAAAAAAGAAAAAAAAAGAAAAGAAAAGAAAACCTCTTTTGTTTCGGTTTCATTTTCAACTTTTTTAAAAATTGTTTTTATTCTCATTTTCAATTTCTGTTTCTCAGAATAACGTGTCCTGGCATGAAATGAGTTTTTATATGCACTGATGCCACTGATGCCATGAGGCAGAGAAGGTCCAAAACGATCGTGGCAAGACCTTTTAGTCTGCACATACACCGTACATGTTTGCAAAGTCTTGAGGTCCTATCCAGCGAACGAGTTTTGTACTTGATCTACGTGTCAATCTATCTTTGTAACAGTCTGGGATACCTTGTAGTGAAATGTATGTATCAGTCTGTAATGTAAAAACAACGTACACTGATAAAAAGAGAACCACCTCCCTTGCACACACTGACAGCACCGACGTCCTAAGCACATCATAAAAATTTACCTACAAACAGCACGATACATGGCCTCCATCTGCCCACCAATACTATTAAACTGCCGTCCCTGTCATCAAAGTTCTTCCAGTCAATCCTCTTTCTTCTATGTAAAAATAGATAAATAAACTTTTTTTTTTAAATCCGTCACGATAACAAAACACCAAGACAACACGAAACACATACAAACACACTCACACATAGTTTTCAATGTCAATTTCAATTTCTCAAGATGGCGTCTCCGCGCTCGGAGTGAATTCGTGATGCACTGACGTCACAGGTGTCATGTGAAGGAGAAGATCCAGAATGATCATGACACAAGCCTAAAGTCTGCACATAAACCCATGAGCTGGCCAGTTCCTGAGGTCCTACCTATAGAGTGCCATAACCCTGGGGTCATAAGGGAGTGAGGTGGCAGAGGCCTCAACTTTTCCCGGGGCCAGCACTACGAGGACGGTGCCCATCCCCTCATTCTCGCTTCAAATTCATATTCATATTCGCATTTTTTTAATCAAAACTTCAGAAAGACAAAAAGGATAATTGGTTTTCAAGGGTTGGGACCTGGGAAATCATCCTCTCTCTCCAATGTTTTACACCAGGGCAGCCGGCAATGCCCTGCTCTTCACGATTTTCAACTGCCATGGGATCTGTAGCGAGCGCAGCCAGACGTCACTCGGGTCTGACTCGTTTATCGTCCCCTTCTGGACTAGACGTTCAGTTCGATTTTCCGGTCAAACTGTGGAGAAAAATCGAGAGGAGCGAACCCTCGAACCTGTGCGTGTGAAAAGATAGATGGGGAGACACTATTTAGTTATAGTTAATTTCAAGCTTGTAAAAGAAGATCTATAATTTTGGACAGTAATATTCATACAGAAAAACACATACAGTACAGACAATCAAATCTGCCTTCCCTGTCACTGAGCGTTCTCTCTGTAAAAGATGAATAGTGGTTTCATTAATTACTAAATCCCAAATTAATTAGAAGCAAACTAAATGCCCACTTATCTTCAAGCAAACGAATAATTAACGATGGTGTAAATTCAAAATGTTTGATTTCTGATGATTGATGGATCGTTTTAAAAAGCGCTTTTGAAAATTGTTATAATACAGTTTGATCGTGATAGATTGTTATCGACACTAACACTACAAACATTAAGTTATCATTGTCTCTAGTCTTGTAGTCGGTTTTGAAAACAGAGTTATGAAATAGGTTTTTAGGGGTTTTGCCTTGTAAAAATGATCGTTCTTTCTCCTTTCATTGTCTTACACAAATATGTAATTCACTAACTATCGTTAGGCATGTCTATTCTTTATATAGTTCATTTGTTGTCATCACAGCTGTAAAGGTTGACATGCTTGCTTCACATGTGTCTGCTTCTATCTTGCTTTACGAATGTCTGCCTTTATCTTGCTTTACGTTTATCTGCCTTATCTTGCTTTACGTTTATCTGCCTTTATCTTGCTTTACGTTTATCTTCCTTATCTTCTTTTACGTTTATCTGCCTTATCTTCCTTTACGTTTATCTGCCTTATCTTCCTTTACGTTTATCTGCCTTATCTTTCTTAACGTGTGTCTGCCTTTATCTTGCTTTACGTTAATCTGCCTTTATCTTGTTTTACGTGTGTCTGTCTTTATCTTGTTTTACGTGTGTCTGTCTTTATCTTGTTTTACGTGTATCTGCCTTTATCTTGTTTTACGTGTGTCTGCCTTTATCTTGTTTTACGTGTGTTTGTTTTTATCTTGCTTTACGTATGTCTGCCTTTATCATGCTTTACGTTTATCTGCCTTTATCTTGCTTTACGTGTGTCTGTCTTTATCTTGCTTTACGTGTGTCTGTCTTTATCTTGCTGTGCCTTAGTCTGCCTTCATCTTGCTTTACGTGTGTCTGTCATTATCTTGCTTTACGTGTGTTTGCCTTTATCTTGCTTAACGTGTGTCTGCCTTTATCTTGTTTTACGTGTGTCTGTCTTTATCTTATTTTACGTGTGTCTGTCTTTATCTTATTTTACGTTGTCTGTCTTTATCTTGTTTTACGTGTGTCTGTCTTTATCTTGCTTTGCGTGTGTCTGCCTTTATCTTGTTAAACGTGTGTCTGCCTTTATCTTGCTTTACGTTTATCTGCCTTTATCTTGTTTTACCTGTGTCTGTCTTTATCTTGTTTTACGTGTGTCTGTCTTTATCTTGCTTTGCGTATGTCTGCCTTTGTCTGTCATTGTTATTTGTGTGTGTGTGTGTGTGTGTGTGTGTGGGGTGTGTGTGTGTGTGTGTGTGGTGTGTGTGTGTGTTGTGTGTGGTGGTGTGTGTGTGTGTGTGTGTGTGTGTGGTGTGTGTGAAGCGCTTAGGGCTTTTGTGCAATGAGGAACTGTACATGTAGTCATTATTGCTATCATTATTGTTCTTGTTGTTTTGTTGATGTTGTTGTTGTTATCAATATTATTAAGGAAACTGATCGTAACATGTCTTTTTCTTGCAGCCAGATAGCCTCCTTTGTTATATGCAATAGTATTATTATCCATCATGATTACTTGTAGTTAATGTAAAACGGCTGCTTCTTGGCAACTGTTTAACTGTTTATAAATCCACTATTCTCTCCGACATTAACATGAAATTATCAACCAAAAGAAGACTAAAAATCATTAAAGCATTAAAAAAAAATCATCACATGTTTTCCAGAGTTATTAACTTTCAGAGTCAGTTCATTGATAATAATTAGAGAAAATATGAATAGGACTACTCACATCACCTCCTTCACTACAGATGTATAGTAAATACGGTTTGTTAAAGTAGCATCGCGCGTATCCTTCCCTGCCTCTACGGTTTCATACATACTCACAATATATTGATGCAAGTTTCCCAAAATTAAAGTCCCCTAATGGGTAGGTCTTACGCCGTCAAAGCAGGTAACGCGTGTCGATCTGTGCAGTGCGGTCTGGAAGTGTCTCCTGGACTGCTCTCCAACCCCTACCAATATTTCTCAGGTCCATTTTTTTCCTTTGTTATTTCTTTTTCTTGCGTTGTCTTCATCGAATGTTTCTGTTTCGTGTTGTATTTTGGAGAGTACAGTTTACTCTGTCGAGAAAAAAGACATAATTATATTGTCTTTTTTTAGTTTTGTCTTTCGTGTCTGGTCATATCAGTCCAAGGGAGACAACCTTTATCTATCTCTCTTGGGTCTGTAACGGTAATACCTGCGCTTCCTTTACTTAGCAGTCGGTCACTGGCGCTCATTCTCTGAAATGAAATAGGTGTTTAAACATAACTTACAATTCACCCGGGCAGCCAGAAGCAAATGAAGACACGATGTAGTTGACCGACGAATCGAAAAAAAAAACAACAAACCACGCAGCAAACCCTGTAACCAAACGAATTATAATGATCATGATGATAGTACTACTACTACTATTAATGAAAATGATGATGACGATAAACAATAATAATGATAATAATGATAATGATGATATAATGATAATAATAATAATGATGATACTACTACTACTACTACAAAATATTGACAATTATTACTGTTATTGTTACCTTTACTATGATCATTATTATTGTTATCATATCATTATTACTATCATCATCATTATCATCATCATCATCGTCGTCGTCGTCGTCATCATCATCATCGTCATCATCTGTATAGTACAACATCACAGGAATCAAGCGCCTAAGCCCTTCGTACTTTACAACAAAGAAAACACGTCAACAATAAATCAGTGATGTAAGCATGATATGACAATAGAACAAGAAAAGAAAACGCAATATCGTACGCGTAGGGTGCACTAACGTTCTTCCACATGAATTCAAGAACCACGAAACTGACGAATCATCTAACCGATTGACATCCAAACAGAAGCCTGCCGACTCATCAACCAGTCATCAGACAAAATGACAAAATAAATAAACCTTTAATCAACCGACCAACCATCCGACCGCCCAACCGACCGACCAACCGGCTGGCCGACAAACAAGACAAGTATAATCCGAGAAAGAAGAGTTAGAGAGATTGCGAAAATGCTTGCCTTTCCACTGCCCGCTGTTACCCTACCAACGCCTACTTATTTGCATTAGGCGCCATAAGTCTTCATTTAAGCAAGAATTACCGTAAGTCTTCGGTTAATCATGAATTACCGTAAGTCTTCATTAAACCATGCGTTACCGTAAGTCTTCACATCTAACTGAGATTTACAACCACCCTTTTTCGTTCTTGTCCATATTCCGAACTGTCGTGGAGCGCGTAAAACTTTTGTTTTATGTGGAATATCTGTTGAAAATGTTGTGAGAGTCAGCGTTGGTTAGGGATAAGCTTTACGTGGCGGGTTGACAGGTGTCGACACTCTCCCTTCTTCCAAGCGGACTAGACTTCTGACATACAGCTCGTGTTCTGTAAGAAGTTACGTCTCCGAACTCCAAGACGTCTTCAAAGTTCCTCTCATCAATCACGCCGGCCATTGCTGAGGCGCAGCGCCACATAATCTTCTCCTTGTTTATGGCAGACGCCAGCCACGACTTGGAGAGAGAGAGAGGGAAAAAAAGACAGACTTGTTTTTCTCTTTTTTTGTTCAGCTGACGATTTAGTATCGAGAAATGTCTCGGTGGAAAAGAGGTAATGGCCACAACGTCTTGCTGACTGCTTGCAATTACCGCTGTGAGGACCCACCACCTGAGACATTAGCCACAGAGAGAGAAGACATTTTGGGCGAGGGATCTCGGAAAGCTGCGGCGATTTAGATGGCGTTTTCCATTTTACTGGTTATGTCTTTGCATTAGCCCGACCACAAAAGAGCGTGCGCCAGGCCACTAAAGAGGAATTCTCATCTTTTTAGGTACCCCCTTCCCCGAGCCTGATAGGAGTATTTTGTTAACCGATAACACTGCCTCCATTAGTTTGTCTACGCCGTATTGAACAGACAGTTTCAAAAAAAGTAAAAAGGAAAGGTGATCGAAAGAAGAAAAGGCACTATTGCAGTGACGAATTGACGGTATCCTATTTCATCGTTAAATCTCACTAGCGGCAAATGAGGCAGCGAAGAGGCCGACAACGATCTTATTTATCAGACTGCTGGTGCTTACCGCCTCTCTCCATTCGCCAGACCCCATTTCACTTTTAATAGCTGATGATTGGAACAAAGATCTCTTCCCACTTGCCTCCCCACAATAGACAGACAAGACAGGTAGAGATAAAGAAGTTAGACAGACAGATGAACTGAGACACCCAGACAACCCGAAAGACAAACGCTTGTTAAAAGATGTTTATCTGTTTATTTGGATGTGTTTGTCCACAGGTATTTGTTTGTCTAGCTGTATCTGGCGTTTCTTTGGCGTTGGATGTTTGTTTGTCTGGCGTTCTCTGGCATTTCTTTGGCTATAGCTGTTTGTCTAGGGCTCTGACTTTTTTGACGTAAGCCGTTTGTCTCTAGTTATACTGAACGTTTCTTTGGCATTCGACATCTGTCTAGCTTTTGTTTGTGTAGATATAACTGACGAGTCTCTGGCATTCAGTATTTGTTTGTTCAGTTATAACTGACATTTCTTTGGCATTTAGCATGTGTTTGTCTAGCTATACATAACGCCTCTTTGGCATTCAGCATGTGTTTGTCTAGCTATACATAACGCCTCTTTGGCATTCAGCATGTGTTTGTATAGCATTTCTTTGACTGTGGGTGTTTGTTTGTCTGGGTCTCCATGGCGTTTCTTTGGCCTTATGTTTATACAGTGCTGTGTGGCCTTTGCATGGATGTTGGTGTTTGCTTGTCTAGCTGTCCTTGACATTTCTTTGGCTTTTAATGTTTGTATAACACTCTTTGGCATTATGTGTTTGTCCAGCGCTTCCTGGCGTTACTATGACTTTAGGTGTTTATTTCTCAAGCCGTCTCTGGCGTTTCTTTGGCTTAAGGCATTTGTTCCTCTCCCTCCCTCCGTCTCTGTCTCTGTTTCTTCTCTCTCCCCCTCTCTCTCTCCCTCTCTCTCTTATGTTTCCTTGGCTTAAGGCGTTATCTTGTGTGTCTATCTCTCTCTGTGTCTCTGTCTCTGTCTTTCTCTGTCTCTGTCTCTCTCTGTCTCTGTTTCTGTTCTCTGTCTCTCTGTCTCTCTCTCTCTCTCTCTCTCTCTCTCTGAGGTTCCTCTAGCTTTAGATGTTGTCTAGCTCTCTATGGCGTTTCTTATGCTTTAGTCGTTTGTTCAGCATTCTCTAGCGTTTCTTTGGTTTCATGCGTTTTTCCAGCGTTCCTGGACATTCACTTGCTTTTAGGTGTTATTTGTCCACAGACATTAGTTTCACCAGCTCTATCTGGCGGCGTTTCTTTGGTTCTAGGAGTTTGTTTACTTCTCTCTCCGTCTCTCTCTCTATGTGTGTGTGTGTGTCTCTTTCTCTGTCCCTCTTTGTTTCTCTCTGTCTCTCAGTCTCTGTCTCTGTCTCTCTCTTCTCTCTCTTCCTCTGTCTTTACACTTATCTTAATACTATTGATAATCTGATATTGTATTATTTTGATATTTTTACATCAAAGTGTTCTGTTTCAATAGATACTCTCTACGAACATTATAGCGCCCTTGTACTAGTGCAGACCCTCACTTTGGGCGAGGGCTGCATATAAAAAAGCGCCAATATGCTTATGTCAAAACCTTGGAAAGGAAGATTTTGATCTTGTTCTTGTTCTTGTTCGTTCTTGGTTTTGTTCTTAGACTTTTTCTTGTTGTTCTTAGTCTTGTTGTTGTTGTTAGTGGTGGTGGTGGCTGTGGTCTTCTTCTTTTTCTTCTTCTTCTTCTACTTCTTTTCTCTGTGACTGTCCCCTCTCTCGGTTTCTGTCTTCGATTTAATTACCATCAAAGGCGATAGCTTTAGTAGTAATAGCTGATATTATTGATTTAATCTGCAGAAATATGCTTTGAAAAAGATATGTATTTTGAAAAAGAGCCCGTCGAGTACACTACGCTTATACACATACTGCGATGCGCGATCCTACACATATGTAACATGCGCCCGCCCGCCGGCACACACACACACACACACACACACACACACACACACACACACACACACACACACACACACACACACACACACACACACACACACACAATTACTCACACGCGCGCACACACACACACACAATTACTCACACGCGCGCACCACACACACACACATAAATACACACTACACACACATACACACACACAATGACATACACATACACATACATATACATACACACGCACACACTCATACATATATCACTTATAGTGAAAAGACGTTAAATTAAAGAACATATATTTACAAAATCACCCCACACACACACACACACACACACACACACACACACACACACACACACAACACACACACAGCACACACACACACACACACACACACACACACACGCACGCACGCACACACACACTACACACACACATGCACACTGAGAAAAAATCCAAATCAATATCTTAAACAATTTTTTTACAGCATTTGCACAATAGAACTCCGAACGTGAGATACATAAACTGGTAATCAATGGTAATTTCGAAGTTTCACCTTCTTATTTTTCTCCTCCTCCTCATGATCCCCCTTCCTTGTATTCTCCTGTTTTTTATTTACAGCTTCACACCCCATTTTTTCTTAAGGATGATTGTTTCATACCAACCGGAGGTGTGTGTGTGTGAGAGAGAGAGAGGGGGGGAGAGAGAGAGAGAGAGAGAGGGAGAGAGAGAGAGGGGAGAGAGAGAGAGGGGAGAGAGAGAGAGAGTTTTTTGACAAAAATGTGTTGCAAGATTTTCCTGACTTTTTCTGGGCGAGTCTTAGCCAAATGTTGGTAGACCGTTCACGAGTTGCGAGTGCCAATGTTTGGAGGACAAGGTTCGAGATCAAGGTCGCATTGCCCTAGAAAGTGTCTGAAATCAGCATTTTTGGGGGGGAAAATGTGTGAATGGAATTTCTCGGGAACTTCTGTATTTGGTTGAATTATATTTTCACTGTTTCACATAAACTGAATTTTTATTGAAGTCTTTTCAAGTCACAGTAACCTTGAGAAATATAAGCAGTGGAATTTCTGTGATGATTTTTTGTGTGAAAAGGGAGATTCTTTGAATGGCTTGAGTCTTCTTTTTGTTTGTTTGTTTGTTTGTTTGTTTTTTCCTTCTTTTCCTCTCCCACTTCTTCTTTTTTCCCCACCCCGCCTCACCCTGTCCTCCGTCTTTTCTTCTCCTCCTTCTTCTTCCTTTTTATATTATATCACAGCCCTGGCACGCGAAATGAAAGGGCACTTGGATGGGCACAAGTAAATGCATTTATGATAGGAATAACTTGGTTTGAGCAACCTAACAAAAGAAAATATACGTCGATGAATCTAGGAGACAGCACAAGAAATCAAACTGATTAAATCCTGATAATAACAGATTAAGGAATCTTTTACTGACAGTGGAAACATTGCCAGGCACAGAATGTAACAGTGACCATAATCCTGTAATGGGAAAATTTAGGCTGAAACTGAAGAGAAGAAAACAAACTACAAATAACATCAAACTTTTAAAGACAGATGAACTAACACGCGCAAAATTTAGCTTTTATTTTCAAAACGAATTCAGTGCTCTGAAAAATATTGGGAACAGTGAAGAACAATGGACAAATTTGACAACCTCAATAAATGAAGCTTGTGAAGAAAACCCTAGAGCTGAAAGAAAAGCAAAAAAGATTTGGCTGACAAAAGAAATTTCAGACTTGATGGATGAACGATGTAAAGTAAAGGGAAAAGAGGAAGAATACAGAGAGATAGCTAAAGAAACCAGGAATAAGTTTAGATAAGTAAATCAGGAACAAGTGCAATGCAGCTACAGAAGCTTGTTTGGAAACAAGTGAAGAATAGAGACAACAAAACAGACAAAGTTATGTATAGAATATGAGACATTGCTCACAGAAAAAGACATGCACATCAATGGTTGCTTAAATCAAAGTGGTACGATTGTATGGACAACATTTCGATACTTTTGCGATGAAGAGACGGACAATAAATGCATATTACAGGAAAATAGACATGACAAAATGTTGCAAATCAAAGGCTTGAACAAACCTTAATCGACATACTTTGCGATACAAAGACAGAACACATCTAAAGAATTGGAGGAACAAGTAATAGAAATGAAAAGTTATGAGCAGTGAGACAAGATAAAGATAGAAAATATAATTACAATGTGATTCCAGAAGATATGCAGCTACAGAATGACTGAAGCTCCGATGAATTGGTTATGCAAAAGGTAACAGTCCTCCCAAATGAAACGTATACGTAAAGCCTTAAAGATAGGTCAAAATCAATTTTCATTGCATTTCCAAAGAATGCAGGAGCTATAGAATGCGAACTCCATCTTACAATCAGCTTGATTAATCATGTGACAACGATTCTATTAAAACGATTATGATGAGGACAAAGTGGAATCAATGGAGAAATAACAGAAGTAATTTTTGGATTTGTTGAAGGGAAAGGAACTGTTAATGACATACATATTCTAAGAACTTTTATAGAAAGATCAGTTGAGTTCAATGAATTTACATCATGTTTTGTTGACTACACCAAGGCTTTGATCGGATAAGACACGAAGAAGTGATGAACCAATGGGGAAAATTCAATAATCATGAAAAAGATCTAAAAATAATAAGAAGTATGTATTGGAAACAAAAAGCATTAATGAGAGTAGAAAATGACAGAAATTCTTTTAAAAATATGAAAAAGACGGGTCAGATACGGATATGTTCTGTCATCAGATTTGTTTTCATTTAACAGTGAAACCATCATGAGAAACCTAGAAGAATGCCCAGGGATAAATGTTGGAGGAAAAAAAAAACAGTCTTCGTTATGCAGATATCACCGTTCTAACTGCAGAAAATGAAAAAGATCACAGAAATAGAAAGCAAAAGTAAACGGCTATAGCTAAATTGTGAGAACTCTGAAGTCATGATAATCAATAAAAAAAAAAAACCCTAGAAATCCCTTACTGAGACAAGTTGATCAGTTCAAATGTCTTGGAATACTTATCTCCTCAGATGACGGTAACACATTAGAATTATCCAGCAGAACTGGCCAAACTAAAACAGCATTCAAAAAAGTATTTTTACCAACAAATGTCTATCAGTTGACACCAGGAAAAGTTTTTTCAGTGTTACATTAAACCAATATTTCTATACGGATGCGAAATGTAGACAATCTATAAGAAACATCAGAAGAAGATTGAGGCAGCTGAAATATGTGGTTTCTAAGAAGAATGTTAAGAATTCCATGGACAGAAAAAGCAAACAAACAAACATACAATCAAACACACAAAACCACGAGGCAGACTAGAAAGAAGCAACTATAAAAAAGAATATTAAAGAAGAAGATTAGGACAAGACAAGCAACATTAATAAACATTTATCAGACATTTTATGAGACAAGTGAAATTTGAGCACCTGGTCACAACAGGAAAACTAGAGGGAAAAGCGCACAAGGTAAACCTTGGGAGAAAAGAGACAGTTTTGCAGAGTGGATGGGGACAAATAAGGGTAGGAGATATACTTGCAGCGTGCCATGATCGCCAAGACCATGCGGCAAGGCAAAGCACATGATGATGATGTGTGTGTGAGTGAGTAGATGTCGCGCCAGCAGGCAGCAAAAATGTGTGTGGTGTTTTACAGTGATTTTATCGTGGTTCTATTTGGTTTTATGCATTGAATTTTGTATCAGTTTGTTGCTTTGAAATCCTGACACACGGTGATGTAAATATTTTTTTTAAATTTTGAATATTTTATCAGACAATCTGATTTTAAAGTTTTTATACCTACTTTTCATCATTTTAATTCAGCCGCTCAAGTCGGACATTTTATCTGTGAACTGTGTTTACATCTTAGCCTACTGTGTTAGCCCAACGCTACAGCTTCCAAACCTTTGTGTTCTGCGTTCTCTGGATTTAAGTGTTGTGAACTGACCAACCCACACACCAACCTGCAAGTATCTTCCTCTCCTGCCTGGCTCGCAATTATGGACCCGTATTTTATAAAACAAATTGGACTGACACTTTTTAAACACAGCAAATGCTACCTCGGTGGAGGCGTCTACCAGCGAATACGAACACTGGGGCTGTGTCCTAAGCCCCGCACTGCGCGATCCTGTCGTGGTGGACGTCTCCACCGTCTTTGGCACAACCTGCCTCCTGCCCGACGCCACTTTTCGTCTCCTGCTTCTTCTTCTCCTCCACTGCCCCTGCCCTCGACCTCGCTGCTGCAAGCTTCGTCTCCTCCTCTGCCGTCTTCGCCTTCGCCTTCTGTCCTGATGGTGCCGCCTTCGCCTTCTGTCCCGCCGGTGTCGCTTTCGCCTTCTGTCCCGTCGGTGCCGCCTTCGTCGCCACCTCGGCCGCCACCATATGACTGTGATAGGCTGAAACTATGCCTTTTTAATGCTCAGTCAACATGCACTGATGGCAAAGCCGAAGTCATTGCTGATTTTATCGCAGATGAGCATGTTGACATTGCTTTTATAACAGAGACATGGCTTAACCCCCTTGGTCACGAACCTATACATGCTAGCCTCACTCCGAGTGGTTACAGGCTTGCTTCTTTCCATCGCTCATCCCGAGGTGGCGGTATCGCCATCCTCTACAACGACTCACTCCATTCCCGCCTATCTTTCTCGCAGTCTCTGCCTTTCTCCCATCCTTCTTTCGAGCACGTTGAAGTATCCTTCCAATCCACCCCTCACCCCATCACCTTCTCCTGTGTCTATCGACCCCCACCTAGCTCTGCCAACAAACTCACCACATCCACGTTTCTCTCTGACTTTGACCAATTGCTTGACCACTACTGCCTCTTACCTGGAAATCTCATCATTCTAGGTAACATCAATGTCCACTATGACAACACTCACCGTTATGACACAAGACATATCATCAACTCTCTGTCCAATCACAATATGACTCAACACATTTCTGAACCAACCCATCAAAAAGGTCACATTCTTGACTGGATCATTTCTCGTGATCACCACAATTCCGCTACTGACAACTGCTTAGTTCTTTCTACCCGTCTAACTTCAGCCCTTCCATCTGACCACTCTGCAATTCTCTGTTCTCTCGACATTTCTCCTCCTTCCCGTACCATGCGCACAGTGACTCGACGCAATCTCAAATCTATCGACCTCTCCACATTTTCATCTGATGCCTCCCGTCTCCTTTCTGAAAAGTCACATAACCTTGCCGATGAATTCTATACTACTCTCCACCATCTTCTGGACACTCATGCTCCCGTCATTTACCTGACCGCCTCCCTACCCCCTGGCTCACTCGTGAGATCGCCTGTGCAAAACGTGCACGCCGCAGAGCAGAGCGCCGCTGGCGCAAATCCAAACTCACTGTACACAGGCAACTTTTCCAAGCCTCTAAAATAAAAGTATCCACCCTCATTGCATCAGCAAAAACAAGCTATTTCCAAACCAAAATCCTGAATGCCTCTTCTTTTAAGAACTCTTTACAACCATGAATCATCTCCTTGGCACACGAAAAGATTTACCTCTCCCAACAAAACATACAAATGAAGAACTCCCATCTGTATTCTCCAAGTATTTCACCACCAAAATACAAACTCTTCGTGACAGGCTTGACAGGACACCCTGTCAACCATGCTCACCTGACCCTTCCTTCTCTGGCACACCTCTTACTACTTTTACCCCAGTCTCACAAGAAGAAATTCTCAACACAATCAGATCCATGTCGTTCAAAACCTGCGAACTGGATCCTCTTCCAGGTTCTCTCTATGCCGACTGTCTCCCTACTCTCCTCCCATTCATCACTGACATCATCAACACTTCTCTTCAAACTGGAACTGTCCCAGATTCTTTCAAGTCTGCTATTGTTTACCCTCTCCTCAAGAAACACAATTTAGACCCAAATGAACTGAAAAATTACCGGCCTATCTCTAATCTCTCTTGTCAAAACTCCTTGAAAAAGTCGTCCTCAACCAGCTGAACTCTCACCTGTCTGCCAACAATCTCCTCAATCCTTTCCAGTCAGCCTACCGCCAGTGCCATAGCACTGAAACTGCCCTACTACACATTCTCAACAATCTCCTCCTTGCAACTGATACTGGCAAAGTCTCTCTCCTCACACTCCTTGATCTGTCTGCAGCCTTCGATACCATTGACCATGGTATTCTCCTTTCTAGACTTCATCATACTTTTGGCATCTCTGACATTGCTCTCTCCTTTTTCACTTCGTATTTATCAAACAGAAAACAAACTGTTCTCATCAATGGCACTTACTCTCAACATGCATACCTGACCCGTAGTGTTCCACAAGGATCTGTCCTTGGCCCTGTTCTTTTTACTCTTTACACCTCCCCCCTGTCCACCATCATCAACTCCCACTCTATAAAACACCACTTCTATGCTGATGACACCCAACTTCAAGACAGTGACTCACCTGATAATATACAGCGCCTGTTGACTCGCACCACTGAGTGTTACTCAGACATTAAGAACTGGATGACGTTCAACAAACTTCAGCTTAATGACGACAAGACAGAAGCTATCCTCATTGGCACCCGTCAGAAACTTTCTCAGCTGCCTCCTCTTTCTCTCCCATTATGTAACACATCAGTCCCAATTTCTGATTCAGCTAAAAACCTTGTGTCTGCATTGACTCTACCCTCTCAATGAACAACTTTGTTTCTCAAACTGCCAGATCTTGCTACTATCATCTCCATCGTATAAGGCTGATCAGGAAGTATCTCTCTGTCGAAACAACTGCAAAACTCGTTCTCTCCTTCATAATGTCTCGCATTGACTATTGCAATTCACTCCTGTCTGGTCTTCCTGCCTCCACCATTCACATCCTACAGCGCATTCAAAACAATGCTGTACGCCTTGTACTCAAAAAGAAAAAAGCTGACCACATATCTCCTCTCCTGGCACAACTTCACTGGCTCCCTGTATCAAAGCGCATACAGTACAAACTAGACACCATGTGCTACAAAAGCCTCAATAACGCAGCCCCCGATTAACTGTCAAGCCTACTTGAGATCTATATTCCCTCACGTACCCTCCGCTCTGCCTCCGATCCTCTGACTTTTCGCTTTCCACGCACTAAGCTCAATACCTATGGTCCACGAGCCTTCTCTGTTTCTGGTCCACTCTCCTGGAACAAACTTCCTCTCTCAGTCCGTCAGCAACCTACTTTTGTCTCCTTCAAGTCCGCTGTCAAAACTCACCTTTTCTCCTCCGCATAAAATCCTAACCTCACTATGCTCTCTATAATTTTCCATTGCTTTTATTCTTGCTTTTATTGCTTTTATTCTTTCTCCCC
>CM060307.1:67404404-67409404 GCA_030674185.1 Monoplex corrugatus
TGTATTAGTCTGGAAGCCATCAACTCATAAATCTGAACTGGCCTTTCAGAAAAAAAACAGGCCTATTTTCTTGCTGATTTAGGATCTGTCATGTCGTAAGCTCATCTGTAAAAATTTGTTTAGACATAAAAAGGAAAATATTGCTCAGACAACGCATAACAGAAGGTGTCAAGACAAAAAAATGACTGACAGCCATTGATGCTGCTGCTGCTGCTGATGATGATAATAATAATAATGATAATAGTAATAATAATAGTAATAATCATCATCATCATCGTCGTCATCATCATCATCATTATCATCATCATATCATATGAAGAAGAAGAAGAAGAAAAAGCAGAAAAAGAATAAAAATGATGATAATTATAAATGATCATCATTCTCATAATAATGATGGTGATGATGTTTATATGCGCTAAATCGTGATACATAAATCAATTCAAACCACGCACTCTTGTCATTCACTAAAACATTCACTCACAGTGATTAACACTCGGACTACCTCTTCCTGTGGGAAGGTGGTGGACAGACTGAGGGAGTGGAAGGGTTAAACAGTATACCAGACACCTTTTTTAGAGTGCAAAATGTGTTCTACAATAAAAGGCGCCCCGAGTGAAAGAATGGAAAGTGACAATTATTTTCCTTGTCTCTAGGCCATGCTGTCTAATCTTTTCTTTTTCATTGTTTCCTTCCACTATTCTGAGTTTCTTCCGCTTTTATTTTAGTATCGGCTTCAATCATTAATTATTTTAAAAACAAACAAAATTCGAAGAAAAGTCCAGACCTCGTCGAGAGCTCGACATACCCACCATAGATGAAGTTAGCTTATGTATCAACCTAATTTCTACATATGGTGGACCAAACAGCCAGAATAAAATCCACACAGGCTCCCGAGACAAAACTGCTTTAAACACAGATGGAAAAGTAGTGAGATCATCGACGATCATGAAATTATCAATCTTCATGACATCGTGAAAAACTGTCCCGGGTGTTGTGGTCCTTCATGTTCTGGTCTCATGGTGATTTCGGTTTCGGTTTTCCTCATGGCTTCCACTGTCTGAGGTAAATTCAATTTGAGATCGTTGGTGTCAGTGTTCTTGGGGGCTGTCGTTGGATGGCCGTGGTTGTGATCTTCTTACTGGGGGAGGGATGTCTCTCACCCGGTCCGGTCTGACACAGAGACTTTAGGATTGCTGTTGTTAGTAAGGGGCTTACTAGGCAGTGTCCTAAGTAAGCTGAATTAGAACAAGTACTGCAGAACTTCATCGAAATGTTCCAGCAGCTGTGCCGCGTTTCCTTTAGTTTGTTGCCCCATGGCGGCTCACATCGCTTGGGCTCCCATGGATTCCTGGCACTGAGACATTCGCTGAATAAACCTGGGGTTGGTGTTTTTGTTGAGAAGACAGAATAATCTTGTGGTTCAACACCACTGAGGCGGAGCAAATGATAGATCTGAGACCTACTACTACCTGTATTTCAATTTACATACTGGCCCACCACATGAAAATTGGTTTGAATGTTTGTGGTCCATGTCAATGTTCAGTTGCTCTGGTGGTGACAGCTTAATGTTTTGTCTTTTCTCCCGTTTCCATTTCTAGACTTTGCCAGACATTAGTTTACTTTAGGCTCAGTGAGTTTTCCAAACATCTGCCGGCAGATGTTTGCACAAAAGATGAACTGTCCCGAGAGAAACGAATACGTCTTTAGCAAATCATAATTTCAATTCTAATTCAATTTCTAATATGTGCATTGGCATACTTTCTGTACGTGTATAGACCCATGTACGTTGAAACGCTTATAGCAAACAGAGATTAAACGTTCCAGTCAACAGACATAATAAATTCATCATTGTAGTCGTCATTGTCATTATCGTTAGCAACAGCAGCAGCATCAACAACAAAAACAACAACAATAACAAGTACAGTTACAACGTTTATATCCGGTACTGGCATCAGAACATACTGTATGTAGTAGGCCTTAGGTCATTTTCAAATCAGTAACGATCAGTAGACGAAGTCAGCACTTCCATCCAAAAGGGAAACCAACGTACAGTCGTGTTACTGTCACGCCTAAAGTTTTGAAGTCATTTATATTCAGTACATGAGATCCGGGCTGCTGTCATAAAAGGAGTGGTTGTGGTATGCCCGGGGCCTGGTGCGAAAGGCGTAGTCCACAGACAGAGATCTCGATCGGTGCTGGGCGCGAAGAATCTCCAGCTGCTTCATTGTTCGTCGTCTGAAAGGATGAAATACAGAATGAAGAAGAGACAGAAAAACACACAAACACAGGTGTTGTTTATGATTACGTGGATTATATTCAGCTTTGTTAATCTTTATTTATCTCTCTTTTTTTTTTTGTCAATCACTGTTAAGTCGTGTTTCGCATAATAAGCTGAAGACCAAAAAAATTGTGAATTTGGTTTTGTTTCATCATTTTTTTTGTCACAATGGATCCGTCATGTGAAATTCTGGCTGCTGTCCCAGGGGTGAACACGCCTCCGCAGTGCAGCGTCACCCATTCTTTCTCTTTGTCCTGTATGCGTGTTGTTTGTACATCTACGACAGTGGTCTTTTTATGGACATTTTGCCAGAGATAACTTTTGTCGCTGCAGACACAAACGACGATTGCCATCTTCTCAGCTCCAAGAAGCAGCACTGGCTATATCTGGTTCACGGCCTTATGAACCACAATTTAAAACTGTCGTCATTACCAGCCTGCCCCTGCAGTCAAGAGAAACAGACACTCAAACAAACGATGCAGCGATGTCGCCTTTATCAAGTAGAGCATCAAGAGACATGTAACACTATAACTCCTCTGATCACCAAGCTTCATGGCGGCCGGCATAAACTGAAAAGAAAAACAACCTGTAGCATTTATTGTCAGATGTGGCCTGGTTATACTTTAGACAGCAAACGAAAGAAAAAGAAACATGTGAAATCTGTCTTCTTCTGTTGCTTTTAACTTCCTGTGTTCATGATGGCCTCAAGTTTGTTTTCTTGTACTGCTTCTAAGCTGGTGTAACTTTATGTCGTCAGTGGTGTTAGCGATTTATAAGAGCTGTTGTGGAGGGAGTAACGGCGCTCTCTATACAAGGCTAGAAGGGAGAGATGGATGTCATTCACTCTTGTTCTGCGATTGAATTATTATAGGTGGTGGGGACTTAATCTATAGATGGACTCTTAAGTACGCTGGGTCAGAATAGATGTAATAAACAAACCAGTAGAGTGGCCTCACAGTCGATTTATATTGATGGCATCTAAAGTTATCTTTGCAGTAGGGCAGAATTGAAAGTGTGGTTTTGGATGAGTGTTAGGGAATTGAACTCAGCAGTGTAAACTTAACCACACTAAAATACAAAGTGGTAAATGAATAAATTAGATGCATGAAGAAAAAAAAAAGTAAATACAATCAATTAAACATCTGTTTTCATGATTAATATTTACAGTGTTCTCATAGTTAATACATGGTTATATTTTCACAGACACCTGGTTGGCGCACAGGTAGAGGAATTGGCTTCCAATTTGACCGCATGGGTTTGCAAGGGTTTCAATCTCCTTTGAGCTAAAGTTTGTGCGTGCGTCCTCCAGTCTACCTACGCGTGAACAGGTAGGCCTACCTGACTTTCTTCAAAGTCAGAAACGTAAAGCAACCACGGAGAAGAAAAGGCACTGCCCTCTTAATGTTGACCCCGGGAAAAGAGCTTCAGTTTAGAACAGCACAGAAGAAGCTGCTTTTTAACATAGTTAAAAACGACATTCAAGTTGAGGTGTTAGCCATCTCACTCTCCTATGGCCTCAGAATTAATGGACAACCTGTACTTTTATACTTACATTTTCACAGTCAGTATGTAGATATGTCGCGTTATACAATGCCTACCTCTGTAATTTGTACATGTTTTGTCAACTAGTCTTTAGAGCGTTCTTTAAGTCTTTGACTCTCTCATCCTATCTACCAGCTTCCTGTTTTGTCAGTCATGACAGCAAAGCAAACACGTCCTGCAAGAAGCCGGTGGATAAGTGGAGGGAGTGAAATGCTTAAGTGTTGTAGCTGGTTGATAGTGTGAGGGAGTGAAAGGATAAGATAACAAATTTGTTAGCTTGGTTCAGGTTTGGGTTCATATGGCTTATAGCCCAGCCGACTACTTGAGCCATATTTAGGGCTAACACCACGTTAAAAACACATCCAAGTTTGAAGATTTGTTGGCAAGGGACGTTGGTTATTGGTAATGCTGTTCAGTACTCATGTAAGCCATTGTCATGCGAATCGATACCTGGCAGTGCTAGTTAGAGGTTTTCAAGGCTACTTATGACAGTCGGTACTATGTTGCTTTTTGCATTGTTAGGTCTCCTTTAAAGCACTACGGTGAGCAGCATTGCATCTCTTGATGCTGAACTCAGCTGACGCTAATCATCTCGAAAATCAGTTCTTCCTCTGGAAGGCTGGCTAAGAGTTTCGGCAAGATCACGGCATCAGACTCGCCACAAAGACAGCACAGAGCAGTAATCCTGAGCTCCCTGTAGTACTGCTGCAAGACATGGACTTCCCACCGACAACACACTAAAATTATGGAACAGTTCCACCAAAGATGTCTTCGCAAGATCTGCAACAAAACTTGGCAAGATCGAGTGTCCGACTTTTCAGTTCAAAAGAAGTGTGGCTTAGCAAACTGTGAGGGCCAACTTATAGCCACCAAGTGGAAAGTCAATGCAACTGCAGACTTTGCAGGCGACAGTAGCGCCCGCATGGCAAAATTAGTTTAGAACAATGCAGAACAGCTGTTTTGTTAAAGAGAAGGGACTGGAAGAAGCAGAACCAGAACCCAGAAGCCAGAACCGCACAATTCTACGCCATTCAGTGCTTGCGGAAGAACATCTGGATTCGGTCTTCTATCGCACATGATGACCCACACGGATGCTGCAGACAAGTATACCTGTTCATTCATTGGATCATCCGTTCTTCTTCATTAGACTATTTGGCTATTTTTTTCTATGTCTGGAAAA
>CM060307.1:67414404-67424404 GCA_030674185.1 Monoplex corrugatus
CAAACAAAACAAACAAAACAAACAAACTAAAACAAAAACAAAAAAAACAAAAAATAAAACGAATGGCGATTTTGTTCAGTGGACATGACAGAAGTTGAGGTTTCTGCCCAAGAAAAGTTGAAGTCACTACTACATCACTCCGTATGGAGGGTTGATATGTTGATATGATAGTTATGGTTGAGTGACTGGTTGGTTGGTGGTTGGTTGGCAGGTTTATTGGTTGGTTGTTTGATTGGTAATGTCTATAGTTTGTTAGTTGTTGGATGATTGAAGAGCTACTTATTTGTTTTGCTGGTTCCTCTGGTTTTCGTGTTGGTGTTTTTTTCACTTGATAGCTTATCTTGTTTTCTTGTTTGTAAACATACTGTTGACGCGTAAATATATATATTCAAAGGTTATTCTTATATGATAATTATTTGATAATGGCATACACAGACACACAGAGACACACACAGGCACACACAGAGACACAGAGACACACACGTGCGCACACTACGTACCACACACACACACACACACACACATACACACATACACACACCTTGTATATTTTGCTTTTTTGCTTAAATGTTAATTCATTAAAAAATATCCCATTTTCTGTTGTTTCGATACAAATAGATTAATACCGTCAGAAACGTATATGAAATGACTGTGTGTTAATAGATACTTGTTCCTTTACTTGTTTCACTGTGAAAATAGGCAAAATATTCTATTAATGGTATCGTGTTGCATGATTTGGTACATGTTGCAACTCATAAACACCGCGTGTATTAATCACACCTGTAGAATCCTGTTTGGCCGAAAAGGTAACCATAGGTTCAGGTGGGAGCACTGGCAGAGTTAAGTCTGAAAAGAATTTAAATCAATCATACTTACTCGCTCACTCGTACTCACTCGCTCACTCACCTCACTCACTCACTCACTCACTCAATCAATCAATCAATCAGTCAGTCGGTCAGTCAGTCAGTCAGTCAGTCAAACTAGCCAATCAATCAACCAATCAATCAATCAATCGATCAGTCGATCAATCAATTAGTTAATTCATCCATTAATCGACGACATCAGCAACAGCAAACTGAAATGTAAAGCGATATTGTATTTATAGTAACTGGATTTACATCATCATCATCATTATCATGTCCTGAGCCGCATTCCTTTGGCGAATATGGCCCTCCATACGAATCAATCTTTTGTCGCTGCAAGTAGATCTCCTACCCTTTCTGGCCCCATCCACTCAGCAAAACTGTCTAATATTTTCTCGTTGGTCTCTCTGTTACTCTTTTTTCCCTCTGGCTTTCCTCTTGTGACTAGGTGCTCAAATTTCTCTTGCCTAAAAGAATAACCTATAAATTTTGCTTGTCTTTTCCTAATCTTCTTCATTAATGTCTTTTTTGTTTTCTTTGCTGTCCACAGAATACTTAACTTTCTTCTTAGAAACCACATTTCAGCTGCCTCAATCTTGTTCTGACTTTGCTTGTTGATTGTCCAGGCTTCCCATCCGTGCAACAATATTGGTTCTATGTAACAACGAAGAACTCTCTTAAAGATGTTAATTAATAGGCATTTGTTGGTAAGAATGCTTTTCATTTCTTGAATGCTGTATTAGTTTGGTCAGATATGCTGATATTTCTATTGTGCATCTGCCCTCTGACGAATTGACTGTTCCCTGATATCTGAATTTATCAGCTTGTCTCAGTGTTTTGCCATTTGTTGTTATCTTACATGAGGGGATTTCTTGATTTTTACTGATTATCATGACTTCAGTCTTCTTACTATTTAGCTGTAGCCCATGACTTCTCCCTCTATCTCTATTATATTCACAAGATTCTATTGATCTTTTTCATTTTCTGCAATCAGAACGGTGTCATATGGATAACGAAGATTGTTTATCATTTTACCTCCAATCACTATTCCAGGGCATTCTTCTGGTTTCTCATGATGGTTTCGTTGTAAAGTGACAACAAATTTGTTGACAGAACACATGCCAGTCTAACCACTATCTTGATATTTTGAAAAGAACTTATATAATTTTCTACTCTCATTGCTGTTTGTTTCAAATATACATTCTGTGTTATTTTTTTTTCTATCAATAGTGAGCTGTTCCCGCTGGCTGGTCTTTTTTGTTTTGTATCTCACACGATCAAAAGCCTAGTTACAATCAACAAAACATAAATATGATTCCTTATTCAACTTAAATGATCTTTTTATGAGAGTTCATAGAATGCATATGGCATGAATAGTTCCTTTCCCTTCTCTTTCGTCGAAGGTGATGTTATAATGGATCTGTGACTTAACGTGGTTAGAATGCCAAGCTGATAGCACATGGCTCGTGGGTCCAAGTCTGGGACGGGTCACAGTTTGTCTTTTAAATCTGAGGTGGCTGGTTCTTCTGTACGAACCATGAACCTAAGATCTTATGCCCCGAGTTCATTCCCAGCCCACAGTATAAAAATTCGTCTTTTCTCACGCTGGACGAAGCAGCTGGGAAGTTTCAGTCTTTCTCTCCTAATTTTTGTATTTGGTGTTTGTTTGTTTGTGATCTTACGCTTGACATCGAAAATTTGCACCTGCCTTGTCTGATAGTATTAAACACGCGTTCTGATTCTTTTTTTTCTTTTTTTCTGGTTCTTGTTTGCTTAAACGCGGGCAGTCACACTTGTTTTGGATTTTGCTCATCTCAATGCTTCAATCATTCTGGCGTTATCATTTATGTGTTTGATGGGTCATGTATACCCCCCCTCCCTCTACTCCCCACTTAAGACCTTGCTTTGCATGGGGTTCTGTGCGTACTCAAGGAGTCTGCCATACAATTGCTGCCAGAGTTGGGTTTAGCGTTTGTGATACTGCCCGTGAGCAAAGAATTCCTCTTGAATCCGTCTTGAGAAAACTTACAAACATCAAACTAATGACACTTATCACATTAAAAGAAATCTTGAGAAAACTTTCAAACCTCAAACTAATAACATTTATCACATTAAAAGAAAGAACGAACAAATTCCTTTACCTTGCTGCCGTATGAACGCTCTATCAGCGGCCCAAAAATCCACCCCGTACACTTTCATTCTGGTAGAGGTACCCGGGTGTCGCGGGCCCGTGCCCAACAAGAAAGGGTGAACGGTTTGATCTACCCCAGAGGGTGAGGCAGGCAAGTGGGACAGATGGTGGAAACGGGTAGATATCTTCTGGTTGTTCACGAAGAGGGTAGACTTGTTGTACCCATCCCATGACGCATCCACTGTATACCTGTGATTAGAATGAGAAATGATCATAATTATAATAAAATGATGATGATAATAATCACAACAGTAACATTAATGACTGTATTAACAATAGCAGTAATTTCATCGGCATAACACCCAAAGTGCCTGTCAAAAGTATGCTTGTTGCGCTTTACATAAGAAAGAAGCGTTATTGAAAGTTAAGATATTCTCATTTGTGCTAAATTTGTGCTAATTTATGGCAAAAAATACACTTTGATATGTAAACATAAATGCATGGAAACAAACGCAATAGTCAAGACAAATAAACACTAATTTGTTTATGACAAGATGTTTATGCAGTCGCCCTTTCTTCTTAAAATGTTTGAGACATGCCTTGTATTTATGACCTTGAAATTCAAAGAACCTCAGTCACACTACACATATAACCATATTATTATCATTAGTTAAGACATACATTCTATTCATGACCTTAAAAGAATCTCAATCACATTACACACATAGCCATATTATTTTCATTACTTACGACATACAATGTAATTATGACCTTAAGTTTAAAAGAATCTCAATGGCATTACACAAATAGCCATACTATTATCATTAGTTAAGACATACAATGTGGTTATGATCTTGAAATTCAAAGAACCTGGGTCACATTACACACACAGCTATATTATTATCATTAGTTAAGACATATAATGTATTTGTTACCTTAAAATTAAAAGAATCTCAATCAGATCACACACAAAGCCATATTATCATCGGTAGTTACGGCATATAATGTATTTATGACATTGAAGTTAAAAGAACTTCAATCACATTGCACATATTGCCATATTATTATCATCAGTTAATTTATATAGCATTAATGGTCTACGTCTAAAACATACTCGTTGCATTTTACGAACTTTCAATCAAGTAAGCACAAAGACTAACAAGAAATGTAACGCAAACAAGTATTTAGAACCATGGTAACATAAGCATTTGGAATCATACAAAAAAGAGAAGCCAAATAATATAACTGAATAACAATATTCACAGACATACAAATCAAAACACCACACAACAATCACAAACAGTCATTCGAAATTTTAGGAATACGTACAATATCTATTCCTTTTATGGAAAGTAGGCTGTCAAGTAAAACAAAAGTCAAACTATACATGTCAACCCATTAATGCATGTCAAAGGATGAAACATTTCAAAGAAAAATTCTATATTGTGATTTTTAGTGCTTTCTTTCTTGAACATGGAAAAGGACAAAGGACAAAGAAACAAAACAAGCAAGCAAACAAACAAACAAACAAACAAACAAACAAACAAACAAATAAACAAACAAACAAACAAAACGAAAAAGAAAAATAAAGAACATGTAAAACACTACTAAAAACTTTCTCCAACTACCTGACTTGTATGCAACTGATGACATATCTCTCTCTCTCTCTCTCCTCCTCTCCCCCCCCCTCTCTCTGCCTCTGTATGTATAAACATATATATATATACATACATACATATATTTATCTTATATATCTATATCTATCTATATCTATCTATCTATCTATCTATCTATCTATCTATATATATATATATATATATATATATATATATATATATATATATATGTGTGTGTGTGTGTGTGTGTGTGTGTGTGTGTGTGTGTGTGTGTGTGTGTGTGTGTGTGTGTTTTCTCTCCCTCTGTGTCCTTTCTGATGTCTAGTCATGTGGCCATAGGTATAATTATTTGTATGTATAGTTCGACTTTGATGATATGTATTCATTTGTGTACATATGTGTCAATGTGTGCATTCTGATGTGCGTGCGTGCGTGGTGTGTGTGTGTGTGTGTGTGTGTGTGTATGTGTGTGTGTGTGTTTGTGTGTGTGTGTGTTTGTGTGTGTGTGCGCATGCGCGCGCGCGCGCGTGTGTGTATGTGTTTGTGTGCTCATAGTGTGTGTGTGTGTGTGTGTCTTTTGTGGTGTGTGTGTGTGTGTGTGTGTGTGTGTGTGTGTGTGTGTGTGTGTGTGTGTGTGTGTGTGTGTGTGATGTTAGTCCTTGTGTATACATTACATTCTGTGTACTGTAAATTTATATGTAATGCGCTGTGAAACCAAATGATTTCATGAAAAAGCGTTAAGCAAGATTTAGAAAGAATAATATTGATATAAGAAGAAGAAAAAGAAGAAGAAGAAAAAAGAAGAAGAAGAAGAAGAAGAAAGAAGAAGAAGAAGAAGAAGAAGAAGAAGAAGAAAAAGGAGAAGAGGAAGAAGAAGAAAAAGAAGAAGAGGAAGAAGAAGAAGAACATTAATAATTATAATGATAATAATAATAACAATAATAATAACAAATAGGTTGTAATAATAAGCATGATGATGATAATGATGATGATGATCCTTCCTAGGTGTAAATGGAGTTATCATCTTGTCCATCTGTTACCGCAGACTAGATGTTATTCTACTTTTTTGAGCACATCGAAACTGTCTACTTTTTAATTTTTATTTAGTTACACACAGGACAAATGTTAGTTAAGGAAACATATGTGTGCGTGTGCGTGTGCGTGTGCGTGTGGTACGTGCGTGCGTGCGTGGGCGTGAGTGTGAGTCTGCTTGTCTGTCTGTCTTCTGTCTGTCAGTCTGTTTGCACGAAAAAGTCCACATGATATGTTTTATCATGGATCGAAAAACACTGAATCTATAGATACATTCAAATACTCAGGGTGGAATTTTGTCGAACTGGTAAATTTTATAAGGGTATTAAAAAAGCAACCAAACAAAAAACTGCACACGATCAAGCTCAGAAAGCTACGTTTACTTTAATGCAGACAGCCAGAAATCAAGATCTGAAGTCATTGCTGTTTTTAAAATGTATAATATTACTGTTGTACCTGTATTACTGTGTGGGTGTGAATTATAGCGGTGAGAACTTGAACTTGCTTGAGATATTGCAGCTTAAATTCTTGAAGCATTAAAAAATTTTGTTTAAATTACCCGAGAAGCGCTATAATTGAGATGGTGTATGATGAAACGGGGTTATATCCAATTTCAGTGCTCGTTAATTCTGAAATGATCTTTTTTTGGTGTGACCTTTTATCGCATTCCAAGGCAGAGAAATACTCTGTTATATTATTAAATTACACAAGCTTCTCCATGATTTATATGGAAAAAGCATACTCTTCAGACTGGATAGGTCAAAGTCAGAAAATATTGATTGACACGGGTTTTGAGTTTGCTTGTGAATTTCAAAGTTTTTGAAACAAATATATATTTTGTAAAAATGTTACTCGCTCACTCCAGCCTAATTGCCAGCAAATCTGGAAGAGAGGTTTGAAAACAAGAAGTAAATGCATATTATATCGAAATTTCAAAAACACGAATTTCGAATAAAGAAATCTATAACACAGTTCCAAGGGATGAAATATAACACAGTTCCAATTATTTTCCCTTTGATTAGGTTTCAATGCAGCTGTCATAAGCTTGATATTGAATTAGACAGACCCAAAGGGGTAGACAGACAAAACAGAATATGTAAGTTTTGTGATGACAATGCATCAGACAATGAGTTTCACTTTATTTTCGAATGTTACAAATTCCGTGATGACTGACATAAGTTTATTCTACAAAAATATACGTCAATCAAATCAATGGTCTCAATTTGTTGCTTCATTTTGGAAAGGTAAAAAGACAAACTCTAATTTGCAACTTTTATTGCATTTTCTAAAATTGTGTAGTTATCTTTTGAACATTCGAGTATTCTATCGTAAGACAATTTCAAATGTAATCAGATTGTGAGGAAAAATATTTTAGTAAACTATTGTGAACCCATGGCCAAATAACGTAGATGATACACGAATGCGAGCAATGAGAAAATAACTTACGTGGATGGTTACGGCTTAGAATGTTTGATGAGGACAGAAAGTGACCTTACCAAACTATCAACCCTCCACACAGAACCTGCTGGAGAATCATACAAATTTTCCGGCCCCAAACCATTTTCAGCCAAGAACTATTTTGCCCAGTGTAATCAAGAATATGCACTATCAGTTTTAAAAGACGATGGAGATGGATTAGGTGCATCTGCCAAAGAATGAACGAAAAAAGTCACACGAACTGCCCTTCATTGGACACCACAGAGAAGATATAAAACAGAAAGATCGAACAACACCTGACGACCAGCAAGAAAAGGAGGCCTTAAGAACCTGAAACACAGCGGGGGAGCTATACAGAAAACGGCCCAGAATAGACAAGAATGGAAAGCATTCGTTGCTGCACTTCATGCCATCGGCATAATGGGCAGCGATTCAGTTGTTCAGATGGGTACACTCACCAAGCTCGAACACAGATGAAAGAGATATAAAAATCTGAATTTGTGGATCTCTGCGTGCACTGGAAAATGTTGACACCCACTGTTTTGCGGCGTACTAGTTCAAGGGAAATAACTTGATAAAATGATTCACGAAAGAGTTTCTTCCCGCAGATGAAATTCATTTCTCAGCGCCGTTATTTTTAAATGAAAATAATTATGCCTACATCCCATTTCCTATGCCGTTACCGTTCTTTAATTTATATATGCATTTATTGATGTCACTCATTCGTTTGTTTATTGTATTATTTTTACAGAAGACTGAGTCAGGAAGTACAGCCTCTCTCTCTTCTCTCTCTCTCTCTCTCTCTCTCTCTCTCTCTCTCTCTCTCTCTCTCTCTTCTCCATTGAATATTAAATACAGTTAACTGCAATAGACGAGAATAGGTCACCAGTTAAAAATGCATTACATATAACTACATGTATATACGTACATAATGCAGATATGATCTACTTGATCCCCCCCCCCCCTCTCTCTCTCTCTTTTTGCTCGTGCTTGTGGACATTTTGTCATTGGCTTTGGACAAGAACACAGAAGTCATCACCAGATCATTTTTACAATGTGAAATGACTTTCAAATTACTTATTGCCAATGGCACTCCCCTTCACGTCTCCACCATTTTCCTTTAAAGCAATTAATATTTATTCATAAATCATCTTCAGAAATAAGAGTTTTATTCCCAGTACTCTATTTCAAAAGTTTAAATCAATTCCCAGTTTACTTATTGTGATAAGCTTAGTCGATTTCTCAACACTTGATTGGCTGTGTGGTGAAATTGTCCATTCGAACGTGCATGTTAGAACATTTGTGACGCCTTGGATTCCGTTCTTATAGTGAAGATATGTACTTCAGCAATAAGAACAAGCACAAGAAAGAACAGGAAAAGCACAATCATCATCATCGTTATTGGGTTCATCATCACCAACATCACCATCGCCATGACCATCAACACGTCAACCATCACCATCAACAAGACAAAAAGAAAAGAAAAAAGAAAAAGCAAAGGCCACACACAACACAGTAGGCCTACCAAAGACCAGGTTGCAGGGTAACGTTGTACAGCCCCACCGAACTCGTAACGGTGGTTTTGACAAAGAATGCCAGCTGACCGTTGGCGTAGGTCAAGGTGACCCCAATACTGTCCACCTGGTCCCCTCCATTGGACACAAGGGGGCTGTAGGCAGCAGTGGTCTGGTGAACACAGTGTAAGAAGAACAGTTAAAAACAGGGGAAGGAAAAAAAAAGGAAAAGAAAAGAAAGAAAAAAAAAAAGAAAAGAACGAAAACGACTGATAAACGGTGGCATTTTGTGGAAAGGAATAGCGTTGTGGTTGCAGCACTCCCTCCAATAATCCGAGGTTTAGCATGTAACTCTGTCTGAGCACGATGAAACCCAGACTGCGCGCTGGTAATTAGCCGGCAGGGCAGAACCAAAATGTGGCCAGCTAAGGTGTTTGGTGTGGGTGTGTGTGTTTGTGTGTGTGTGTGTGTGTGTGTGTGTGTGTGTGTGTGTGTGTGTGTGTGTGTGTGTGTGTGTGTTGTGGTGTGTGTGTGTGTGTGTGTGTGTATGTGTGTTGTGTTGTGTGCATGTGTTTCTTCGATTCCGTGGATGACCGACCAATGTCTTTTATGACGTTGAATATTGTTATTGTTGTGAGGTGTGAGTGTGATTGTATGCATAGCTAGAACATTTTCCTTGTGTCTGTGCACTGGGCTAAAATAAAATCTTGTTATCTTGTTATTTTGTTATGAAAAAGCTCTCAAACTCTTCTCCTGAAGGTCGTGGTAGCCAAGTGGTAAGACATCAGACCTCCAACCGGAAGGTCTAGGGTTCGGTTGCCCCTGATACCTTCTGCATATATTTTTTCAATCTTCCAGGTCAACACATGTGCAGTCCTGTTAGTACCTAAATCCTCTTCGTGTGTATATGCATGCAGAACATCAAATATTGGCGCTAAAGATCTGGTAAGCCATGTCAGTGACCGCCGCTTTTGGAAACATGAAAACACACAGCATAAAATGCCACCAAAGACAAAAAACATGTTGACAATGCAGCAACATGCTGACTGCACGATGTGGACAAAAACAGTTTGCATTTGCACACACGCACATATCAGAGAAATATCGGGAGCGCTTTAAAAATGTCCAATTGCTATGAATCCCTCGGTGTTCCATTCGTCGTAAAGCTCATCTCACTGCAGACCGGGCGAGCTAAAAAGCCTGCGAATTGTTCATGAGTAATTCTTTCATTCCCTATTCCCATTCACCTACCCGTATCCATTTTGTGGAAGTACAAACAGCTATTTAGAACACACAAAAAACCAAAAGAAAATGCATCCAATGAACAACAAACCAACCAACTAACCAACCAACCAAATAACACACAAACACACAGACACACAGACACACAGACACACAGACAGCCAC
>CM060307.1:67431904-67434404 GCA_030674185.1 Monoplex corrugatus
CATGACGAGCCTGTAGGTATACTTTCTGGCACAGTAAGAGTATTACATGACGAGCCTGTAGGTATGCTTTCTGGCACAGTAAGAGTATTACATGACGAGCCTGTAGGTATGCTTTCTGGCACAGTAAGAGTATTACATGACGAGCCTGTAAGTATGCTTTCTGGCACAGTAAGAGTATTACATGACGAACCTGTAAGTATGCTTTCTGGCACAGTAAGAGTATTACATGACGAACCTGTAAGTATGCTTTCTGGCACAGTAAGAGTATTACATGACGAACCTGTAAGTATGCTTTCTGGCACAGTAAGAGTATTACATGACGAGCCTGTAAGTATGCTTTCTGGCACAGTAAGAGTGTAACATGACGAGCCTGCACGAACCCCTTCAGGAGCAGTACGTCTATTTTTCATATTCACGTCAACAGCCCATCTATCACTCAATTTGGTGAATTTTTTTTCACGTAAATAGCCCTATTGCCATCCGTTCATGTTTTTATCTTCACGTCAATAGCCCAACTACCATTTGGTTATATTTCATCTTCATGTCAATAGCCTATCGTCATTCAGTGACGGTTTAATCTTCATATTAATAGCCCTATTGTCATTTGGTGATGGTTTTATCTTCAAGTCAATAGCCCTATCGTAATTCGATGATGGTTTAATATTCATGTCAATAGCCCTATCGTCATTCCATGATGGTTTAATCTTCACGTCAATAGCCCTATTGTCATTCGGTGATGGTTTAATCTTCATGTCAATAGCCCGTCATTCGGTGATGGTTTTATCTTCACGTCAATAGCCCTACTGTCATTTGGTGATGGTTTTATCTTCACGTCAATAGCCCTATTGCTATTTGATTATGTTTCAATACTCATGTCAATAGCCCTATTGTCATTCGGTGATGGTTTTATCTTCACGTCAATAGCCCTGTTGTCATTTGGTGATGGTTTTATCTTCACGTCAATAGCCCTATTGTCATTCGGTGATGGTTTAATCTTCATGTCAATAGCCCTATTGTCATTCGGTGATGGTTTAATCTTCATGTCAATAGCCCTATTGTCATTCGGTGATGGTTTAATCTTCACGTCAATAGCCCTGTTGTCATTCGGTGATGGTTTAATCTTCATGTCAATAGCCCGTCATTCAGTGATGGTTTTATCTTCACGTCAATAGCCCTACTGTCATTCGGTGATGGTTTTATCTTCATGTCAATAGCCCGTCATTCAGTGATGGTTTTATCTTCACGTCAATAGCCCTACTGTCATTTGGTGATGGTTTTATCTTCACGTCAATAGCCCTATTGTCATTCGGTGATGGTTTAATCTTCATGTCAATAGCCCTATTGTCATTCGGTGATGGTTTAATCTTCACTTCAATGGCCCTATTGTCATTCGGTGATGGTTTAATCTTCATGTCAATAGCCCGTCATTCAGTGATGGTTTTATCTTCACGTCAATAGCCCTACTGTCATTTGGTGATGGCTTTATCTTCACGTCAATAGCCCTGTTGCTATTTGATTATGTTTCAATCCTCATGTCAATAGCCCTATTGTCATTCGGTGATGGTTTTATCTTCACGTCAATAGCCCTACTGTCATTTGGTGATGGTTTTATCTTCACGTCAATAGCCCTATTGTCATTCGGTGATGGTTTTATCTTCACGTCAATAGCCCTACTGTCATTTGGTGATGGTTTTATCTTCACGTCAATAGCCCTATTGCTATTAGATTATGTTTCAATCCGTATGTCAATAGCTCTATTGTCATTTGGTGATGGTTTTATCTTCACGTCAATAGCCCTATTGCTATTAGATTATGTTTCAATCCGTATGTCAATAGCTCTATTGTCATTTGGTGATGGTTTTATCTTCACGTCAATAGCTCTATTGTCATTCGGTGATGGTTTTATCTTCATGTCAATAGTCCTATTGTCATTTGGTGATGGTTTTATCTTCACGTCAATAGCCCTATTGTCATTCGGTGATGGTTTTATCTTCATGTCAATAGCCCTATTGTCATTCGGTGATGGTTTCATCTTCACGTCAATAGTCCTACTGTCATTTGGTGATGGTTTTATCTTCAAGTCAAAAGCTCTATTGTCATTTGGTGATGGTTTTATCTTCACGTCAATAGCCCTATTATCATTCGGTGATGGTTTCATCTTCACGTCAATAGTCCTACTGTCATTTGGTGATGGTTTTATCTTCACGTCAATAGCCCCATTGTCATTTGGTGATGGTTTTATCTTCACGTCAATAGCCTATTGTCATTCGGTGATGGTTTTATCTTCACGTCAATAGCCCCATTGTCATTTGGTGATGGTTTTATCTTCCTGTCAATAGCCCTATTGGCATTTGGTGATGGTTGATCTTCACGTCAATAGCCCTATTGTCATTCGGTGATGGTTTTATCATGTCAATAGCCCTACTGTCAGTCGGTGATCTGTTTTGCCCTCACGAATATGCAAATATTCGTGGAGTGGTTTACGTCTAGGTTTTTTTTA
>CM060307.1:67439404-67459404 GCA_030674185.1 Monoplex corrugatus
ATTACCACAGTGGGTGTAGAGCCCCACGTATTTTGTCCCTGTTTATCATACGTATACATTCCAACAAAAGAGATCCCGCTGCGAGGTACTCGTGAGTACATCTAGCAGAGGTAACAATGGACTCCTTTAAACTACCTGATAACGTGTGTGTCAGCAGTGATGGCGAACAGGTCTCGAGAATCTAGAGACCAGCAACAGTACACTAGCATACCTGTACCTTTCCCCTTAAACTTATACTACACCCTCCCCCATACCTTCCCCCACGTTTCCTTTTTCATGTACTATGGTTCTGATATGATGTCACCACAGTGACGCTATGGAATTCACCAACACCCTTTCGCCTCTCCCCACCCACCCCCTCTAAAAAACATCAACGATTAATTTATTATGGTGTCATCACAGTGGCAATATGAAATGAACTCTCACAACACACACACACACGCGCGCGCGCGCGCGCACTCACACACACACACACACACGTGTGTGTGCACACTCATACACACCATGAATTTGCTATGTCATATCGGTGGCAATATGGAATGGATAGCTCCCTCTTTCTTCTCCATCCCCATAAAAACAAAACAAAAACAACAACAGCAACACCAACAAAAACACAACAACAAACAAAACAAAAAAAAAGAAAATCAAAAACTGTAAGTTCACCATTATGACATCGCAGCTGCAATATAATTTGGGCTGTCACAAAACACACACACACACACACTGAATTCCTGTGTTTCACCGCAGTGGCAATATAAAATAGACTAACACCCTCTCGCTTCTCCCTTTCTCCCTGTCTCACCCTCAAACTATGATGTGGGCATTGTCAATGTGAAATGGGCTCCACACACACACACACACACACACGCACACACACGCACACACACACACGCACAAACACACTCAATACAAACACACACACACACACACTCAATACACACACACTCAACACAAACACACACACACACATGGATTTGCTTTGTTGCCATCACTGAGATACATGTGGATGCAGTCTCAGAGGTAACCTGAACTGAATGAATAGCGACACTGACTGACGATCACCAAAAGAGCAAGAATGTGCTGATTCAAAAATAAAAGGTAAAAAAGCCTCTAGTCGGACACAAGTGCACTCATTCAGTATAAGTAATATCCTCACTTTCTGAAAATTCGGTTAGAGTTTGGATCTTGAAGTTTTCTATTACAGGATTCATCACTCCAGAACAATATGTGCTCCACCCAGATTTGCCAATAATTAGCAGGCAGACCAAAGACTCTGTGAAGCTGCGCAAAATCTGTCTGCTGGTAAAGTCTTGAAATTGGATGAAGGAGAGACGGTGGGGGAGGGAGATGGGCATAAAACGGGGCTCATGAAGCACCAAGCTGACAACATGTGAATCGATGACTGGACATTAAAATAGGCAGCAAACGGACCATTTTTTAAAAAAAAATTCTGGTTGAGAGTGAACTTCAAAAATCGGATCTGGAATCCACGGCTCTATCAACAAAATCAGATAGCCTGCTTTTATGAAAATGTGACCTCCACGTCCCCAAGGGTCATGACTCCGTATTATCAAGATGGTGCTCTAACAAACCAAGCTAATGGGGTATTAAACACAACAATAACAACGACACATAAAAACAACAACAAAATCCCGCATACACATACACGTACTCTCTCTCCCTCCCTCTTTCATACACAGATCAGGTCGCTCTCACAATGCAGATCAAACCAACAGATGATGATGGGCTCTCCTGTCGATCCTACAGATGAAGACATAATTGATCTGCAGCACCTGATGTGAGTCTTTATGTGGGATATAAGACCCATCTTGGAAGCACATGTTCTTCCCCAGGCGATGCATGGGAAGGAGTCCTGAGACCTGGGTTCTGCTCCTGCTGGTCCCTCTTCTGTTGAATAGCAGCTGTTCAGCACTGTACAGATGAGTGCCCCCTGAAGGCACTGCTGACACCATCATAGTCTGTTGTGTGCAGTGTCTTACTAACAGAACGAACAGAATCAAAACGTGCGTAACCATACGAATAGAAGATAAGAACAAGCATAATGCACACACACACGCACACATACACACACACGCGCGCGCATGCACACACACAAACACACACACACACACAAACACACGCACACACACACACCACACACACACACACACACACACACACACACACACACACACACACACACACTTCATTTCATAAGAAACAAAGTTCGGAAATAATGTCACTGCAACCGTTCACGATTTATGGCATTAATATCACAGACATTAAATTTACCATATCAAACGCATAGCCTTGTGGCTATTTGACGTATCTGAACAAAGGCATAAAAACTGACACACTATCGTATTTCACATAAATAAGTCTACGTGCTGAAAGCAATGGAACATACTTGACCGTTTGCCGCCCTGCTAAGTCTGCTTTGATGTTCAATCAGTTTAAAAAGGTAAAATAGAATAAGGCCTTTCCAGACTTGTCATTCTGTCCAGATGGCCTAAGTTTATTGAATTTATTTATTCATTCATTTATTTATCTGATTTAGTTATATAGCTGGCTTGTAAGTTTAAATGACCATGTTTTCTTTTTGCGAATCAGAAGCTCTCTTTCTCTCTCTCTCTCTCACCAAAGACAGTAGCTGAAAGATACCATTCCCTGTTCCACTTAAACTCTGACCCGTAGACATGATGGAATAAATTAATGGACAAATCCTTAAGCTTTCAGCTCCTGTCATCACAGACATAATACTCATTTATACCTCAGTTTCCAATCCAGTTCAAACAAGCCCAATTGATCCCAATGCTGAAATCAGGCAACAGCTGACAGCCTTTTTCATTGTAACCAATTTCTATTTGGACAGTTTCATCGAAATCCTTTAGAACCACCTATCAACATGCTCAATTGTATACACATCTTGATACCTTTGACTTTCTTCATAATAACAAATATGGCTTTTGAAAATATTACTTTCATGTGAATGTGTGTGTGTTGCGGGGCGAGGGGTGGGGTGGGGGTGAGATGAGTGCGTTCATGCATGCATGTGTTGCATGAACTTTCATGTATGCACACGCGTGTGTGTGTGTGTGTGTGTGTGTGTGTGTGTGTGTGTGTGTGCTCGCGCGCGCGCGTGTGTGTGTGTGTGAGTGAGTGAGAGAGAGAGAAAGAGAGAGAGAGAGAGAGAGAGAAAGAGAGAAAGAGAGAGAGAGTCACAAAAAGCACCTTTGCTTTGTCTGTTATGGGAGGATTCCGATTAAATCTTTCTTTTCCCTTCAGTATTTTCCCTTCTGTTTATTTCGTTTTGTCTCCTAAACCCATTCAATGAGTGATGTGCGATCTAATCAAAATACCAACTGAAAAAATAGAGGAGAGAAACCCCATTTTCTGTGTATTATAAACAATATAAGCTGTTCTTTATTGAAAATGCCAAGGCAGCAGTTCTCTGCAAGGCAGAGGACAAGATCACAAAGGGATTCACAGTGAATACAGATTGAAAGAAAACATTTTGTAACATAATTCAATGAAAAGAAATCAATTATACATATCAACCAATCAACCAATCAATCAGTCAATCAGTTAATCAATCAATCAATCAATCAATCAGTAAATCAATCAATCAGAGCAAAAGAAGAAATGGAATAAATATTGACCATCTGTAACATCCAACTTACCAAGCCATACAGACAGTACATATATTTCAAATACAACAAACCCTATACTCAACAGCATATGCTGAATACATGAAAGAAGGACATTTATCAAAAATCAGTAAATGTCTATACTGAGCACAATGTTCAGGATCATCGAGCATGAACTTTTCAGTAACGACAACAACACAAAAACAACAAAACAACAAATGATAAACTAAAAATACTACCAATAATTACATTAAAAAATAATGATAATAAACAATAAAGAAACATACAGAAAGAATGCACAGTATGTGCTCAGTGTGACCAGATCAACAAGGTCATCCTTGAAAGCTTCCAAAATAACACCTATAAGCCTTTTCTGGCATATAAAAAGATCAAAAAGGCAAGAGAAAATTGTTATTTCTCCCACATGGGACAGAGGCACATTTCCTCATGACAGTACATCAAAAGGAAGAAATATTCAACATCATCTCCAGTCAGTCTTCATTAAAGGTGAATCTTCACCACCTAGTACAGTAACATCACCAGATTTGGTGAAATCTGTATTCAAGAAGCAAGTGTAGCCAAGCTCCTGAAAGAAATAAACTCAACTGTTTGTTGACTTGATAACATCCCCAATAGTATTAAAAACAATGCTAATGAGATAGCACCCATCCTCACAAAAATCTGCCAGTGGTCATTAGATACTGTAACCCTACCACTAGCCCTTTGACTGACGCACCCTATCCACAAACTGCAAAAACTTAACCACTCGTCTCCCTCATCCTATCCACCAGCTTCCTGTAGGAAGCTGGTGGATAGGGTGAGGAGTTCAAGGGTTACGTTTTTGCTTTACTAGCATGGTTGACAATGCAGAATGCTGGTGGATAAGGTGCAGGATCAAAGGGCTAGACAAGTTATTGGCAGGCAAACATCTGCATTTTCAAGATAGATAATGATAAACTGCTGATTATAGACCAGTTTCACTCTACCGCAGTCAGCTGCAAATTCTTACTTAGGACATGATGGCCGCATAATGTCTGCTTTTCACTTGATAATATTAATACTAATGATACTACTACTACTACAACTACTACTACTACTACCAATATTAAGAGTAGTAGTAATGATTATAATGATTACTTGTACAAAGTGTTATGCAGTGTTGGCCTCAAGTGCTAAGCACTTCACACATAGCAAATACATGTCAAGCCACACTGTGATGACCAAAGGGACTGATCCCAAAACTTATGTATTAAAAATCACATGCTATAAAACAATAACATAAATGATACTGAAAACTGAAATCAAACCCTAATTTCTACTGAATATTCATAGGGTTTCCAAAAATCACAGTCATCCAATGATACATTACAACATTACCCATCCAAAAAAGCCTCAAAACAAACAAACTCAACAAAAAGTGTGAAAAAACAACTATATTAAAATGAAATGGAAAAACAAATGAACAAACAAAAAACAATTCAAGACAAGCAACCACCACCACATTCACTGACATTCTGATTTACAGTTATTTTATTCACAGTTAACAATCACGTATCACTATTTGATTCTTAATTATCAATCATGAACAGTCAACTGATTAACAGTTATCAATTATGAAACCAAATTTTTCACAAAGCCACATGATATTAAGCTTTCATGTCCTAATAGTTATGTCAAAATACTAATGCATTTAAAGGAACTGATTCAATATATATACAATGATTGCATAGAATAAAACCAGATGTTGCATAATGTATCAAGAGTTTTGTCCTACTGCCAACACATAATAATAGCACTAAATAATGACAGTAACATCCGTAGTGGTAGTAGCAGCAGCAACAGCAATAGTAACAGCAGCACTTATAGTAGCAATAGCAGAAGTGATAGGAGCAGCAGCAATAGTAACAGCAGCACTCACAGTAGCAATAGCAGAAGTGACAGAGCAGCAGCAGCAATAGTAACAGCAGCACTCACAGTAGCAATAGCAGAAGTGACAGAGCAGCAGCAGCAATAGTAACAGCAGCACTCATAGTGGCAATAGCAGAAGTGATAGGAACAGCAGCAGCAATAGTAATAGTAGTAGTAAAACATTTAATATCACAGTGTCTGCTAAGCATAAAATTTACAAAAGCAAATGCCATAAAAAATCATTATGCGTATTGCACACACATACACACACAGACAAAGAAAAATATTTAACATAGTTTACAAAATCATGGATTATTATTACCATCTAATATCACTTATAGTAAAAAGACGTTAAATCAAGGAACGAACGAATGAAAAATATTAACAATAGATTACATTTCAGTCTTTTTCTCATAATTTTTGTATCTGGTGTTTGTTTGTAATCTTACGCTCGACAAAGGCCAGTTGGCCGAAAATTTGCGCCTGTCTTGTCTTGTTGTATTAAATACGCGTTCTTATTCTTCTTTCATGTTTTATCTGGTTCCTAATAGATCACATGGTGTGAATAGGTTGGTCCGAAGACCAACACATGAGTTTCTCAGCTCTTGGATTAACCAGAAACACACAGAAATGAAAGTGAGAATCTGTGTTTCCTTAATAAAACAAGACAGGCACAGATTTTCTGCCAACTTGCTCAATAAAAACAACAAATAAACGAGAATTTTACTAGATCTACAAAAAAAGAAGAAATCGACTCCCTGATGTTTTGTTGAGTGTTCAACTTTACATGCAAGGCAAAATGTAAGACATACCCTCTTATGAACTCCATCATTCAGTCAAGACCTCAATGCTCGATGAAACATTGAAAAGTCAGCTGATCTGTTGTTTGTGGCTTAAATCTAATGTTGTTGCTGCTGTTGCTGTGTGTTGTTGTCGTTGTTTTCGCTTGACAAAAAGTCGGCCAAAAATGTGTGCCTATCTTGTTTTATTAGTGATACACACATTCCCTCATTCCATTTTTGTGTGTTTCTGGTTTCTTTTTGTTGAATGCTGGCATTCTCTTTGAATGAGTATTTTCTTGGGCTCACACTCCAATTTTATGACAAAATCCACAAAAAACACATCAAGTTAAAATTTTCATTAGCTGTGTCTGTGTGTCTGCCTGACAGAGGCTTCAGTGGTGAAGGCAGCTCTTCTCCTCTTTTCTTCTGCTTGTGTGGACTGCATTTCCCATGTACACTAGTATCTGTGTGTAATGTGTACTGTAATTCCCATGTACATTAGTATCTGTGTGTAACATGTGGACTGTAATTCCCATGTACATTAGTATCTGTGTGTAATGTGGACTGTAATTCCCATGTACATTAGTATCTGTGTGTAATGTGTACTGTAATTCCCATGTACATTAGTATCTGTGTGTAATATGTGGACTGTAATTCCCATGTACATTAGTATCTGTGTGTAATATGTGGACTGTAATTCCCATGTACACTAGTATCTGTGTGTAACATGTGGACTGTAATTCCCATGTACACTAGTATCTGTGTGTAACATGTGGACTGTAATTCCCATGTACACTAGTATCTGTGTGTAACATGTGGACTGTAATTCCCATGTACATTAGTATCTGTGTGTAATGTGTACTGTAATTCCCATGTACATTAGTATCTGTGTGTAATATGTGGACTGTAATTCCCATGTACATTAGTATCTGTGTGTAATGTGTACTGTAATTCCCATGTACACTAGTATCTGTGTGTAACATGTGGACTGTAATTCCCATGTACATTAGTATCTGTGTGTAATGTGTACTGTAATTCCCATGTACATTAGTATCTGTGTGTAATGTGGACTGTAATTCCCATGTACACTAGTATCTGTGTGTAACATGTGGACTGTAATTCCCATGTACACTAGTATCTGTGTGTAACATGTGGACTGTAATTTCCAAGTACACTAGTATCTGTGTGTAACATGTGGACTGTAATTCCCATGTACATTAGTATCTGTGTGTAATATGTGGACTGTAATTCCCATGTACACTAGTATCTGTGTGTAATGTGGACTGTAATTCCCATGTACATTAGTATCTGTGTGTAACATGTGGACTGTAATTCCCATGTACATTAGTATCTGTGTGTAATATGTGGACTGTAATTCCCATGTACATTAGTATCTGTGTGTAATGTGGACTGTAATTCCCATGTACACTAGTATCTGTGTGTAATGTGGACTGTAATTCCCATGTACATTAGTATCTGTGTGTAATATGTGGACTGTAATTCCCATGTACATTAGTATCTGTGTGTAATATGTGGACTGTAATTCCCATGTACATTAGTATCTGTGTGTAATATGTGGACTGTAATTCCCATGTACACTTAGTATCTGTGTGTAATGTGGACTGTAATTCCCATGTACATTAGTATCTGTGTAATGTGGACTGTAATTCCCATGTACATTAGTATCTGAGTAACATGTGGACTGTAATTCCCATGTACACTAGGATCTATGTGTAACATGTGGACTGCAATTCACATGTACATTAGTATCTGAGTAACATGTGGACTGTAATTCCCATGTACACTAGGATCTGTGTGTAACATGTGGACTGCAATTCCCATGTACATAGGATCTATGTGTAACATGTGGACTGCAATTCCCATGATCACTAGTATCTATGAGTAATATGTGGACTGTAATTCCCATGTACACTAGTATCTATGAGTAATATGTGGACTGTAATTCCCATGTACATGTACACTAGTATCTGTGAGTAATATATGGACTGTAATTCCCATGTACACTATTATCTGTGTGTAAAATGTGGACTGTAATTCCCATGTACACTAGTATCTGAGTAATATGTGGACTGCAATTCCCATGTACACTAGTATCTGTGTATAATATGTGGACTGCAATTCCCATGTACATTAGTATCTGTGAGTAATATGTGGACTTTAATTCCCACGTACACTAGTATCTGTGTGTAATATGTCCACTGTGGACTGTAATTCCCATGTACACTAATATCTGTGTGTAATGTGTGGACTGTAATTCCCATGTACACTAGTATCTGTGTGTAATATGTGGACTGTAATTCCCATGTACACTAATATCTGTGTGTAATATGTGGACTGTAATTCCCATGTACATTAGTATCTGTGTGTAATATGTGGCCTGTAATTCCCATGTACACTAATATCTGTGGGTAATATGTGGACTGTAATTCCCATGTACACTAATATCTGTGTGTAATATGTGGACTGTAATTCCCATGTACACTAATATCTGTGTGTAATATGTGGACTGTAATTCCCATGTACACTAGTATCTGTGTGTAATATGTGGACTGTAATTCCCATGTACACTAATATCTGTGTGTAATATTTGGACTGTAATTCCCATGTACACTAATATCTGTGTGTAATATGTGGACTGTAATTCCCATGTACACTAATACCTGTGTGTAATATGTGGACTGTAATTCCCATGTACACTAGTATCTGTGTGTAATATGTGGACTGTAATTCCCATGTACACTAATATTGTGTGTAATATGTGGACTGTAATTCCCATGTACACTAATATCTGTGTGTAATATTTGGACTGTAATTCCCATGTACACTAATATCTGTGTGTAATATTTGGACTGTAATTCCCATGTACATTAGTATCTGTGTGTAATATGTGGCCTGTAATTCCCATGTACACTAGTATCTGTGTAACATGTGGACTGGAATTCCCATGTACACTAGTATCTGTGTGTAACATATTTTTCTTTTTTTAACTACATTGAAATATCAGTCTCCTTTCTAAATATTTGAAATATCAGTCTCCTTTTTAATGTCTTTCTTTACTGGGCTGTCACCAGTCTATCAATTTTTAACTTTGTGCAGTTCAGTTCTATTTGCGTTGTTTATTGCACAAACACACACACAGACACCACACCCCCAACCCCAACAGCTAAGGGCCACATGAGAGCTGTCACAATGCCACTGACAAAGGTCAAAGGTTTGAAACTGTCACCACTTTTCAACATTTCATCACTCAATATTTCACAAGTTTAAGGAAAGGTCAGATCCAGTAAAAGATCTACATGAAATCAGATTTATTTTTATGAAGAAACCATGTCAAATGAAATAAACTGATTTATCTTCATCATGTTCAAGATGGTGTTATTATAGTGTGCACATGATTCTGCATGAATGTGTGTGTGTGTGTGTGTGTGTGAATGCTGTACCATACATGACAAATCCAACATAATTATAGCAAATGTCACAAGCTGCATATAACCCCTATAAGCCAACAATAATTTTACATTCTATATAAACAAAGCCAGCAATAAAGCTAAATTGACCAAAACAGAATGAATGTGTGTGTGTGGAAGAGAGAGAGAGAGGAGAGAGAGAGAGAGAGAGAGAGAGAGAGAGAGAGAGAGAAGAAGAGAGAGAGAAGAAAGAAGAAAGAGAAGAGAGAGAGAAGAGACAGACAGACAGACAGACACACGGACAGACAGACAAACAGATAGACAAAGGCAGAAAGAGACAGAGAGACAGAGACACACAGAGAGACAGAAAGATAGAGAAAGAGACATAACTCAATGACAGTTTGTTATTTCCCTATTAACAAAATTATGCTTGAATTCTAGTTTCCAGACACTACCCAGTTCACTGCTCTGTGGATTGTTTTCTTTTTCTGCTCCTTTTGGGAGTGGCTCTCTCATTTTCGATCATTTCAGTGGCAAGACAGAATGTTGGTTCATCCATTATCACCAGCACTTGTTCTGCTTCTCAAAGTAGTTGAGATCAATCAGGAAACTGCTCCCAAGAATATTCAGCTTTTCTACGAAGTCCAGGTTACCTAAAACTGGAGGTAAAAAAAAGTATTGTATGAATTTAGATGAAAGACACAAATGGAAGGCTTGAGTGATGAAACTAGCACAGGAGGAACAGATGGAAAGACAGAGGAGGACAAGAGATAGTGACAGACAAAGACAGAGAAAGAGAGAGAAAGATATAGAAAGAGATTGAGAGTGAGTGAGTGAGAGAGAGAGAGAGACAGACAGACAGAGAGAGAGAGAGAGAGAGAGAGAGAGGTGGGCATGTAAATTGTGTTTGAGTGTGTATGTGAGTGTGTAGTATTTAGTGTGTGTGTGTTTGTGTGTGTGTGTGTGTGTGTGTGTGTGTGTGTGTGCGCACTTGTGTGATGAGAGAGAGAGAGAGAAAAGAGAGAGAGAGGTGGGTGTATGTGTGGTGTGTGTGATGTGTGTGTGATTGTGTGGTGTGTGTGTTGAGTGGTGTGTGTGTGTGTGTGTGTGTGTGTGTTGTGGTGTGTGTGGGTGTGTGTGTGGTGGTGTGTGTGTGTGTTTGTGTGTGTGTGTGTGTGTGTGTGTGTTGAGTGTGTGTGTATGTGCGCTTGTGTGTGTGTGTGTGTGTGTGTGTGTGTGTGTGTGTGTGTGTGTGTGTGTGTTGTGTGTGTGTGTTGCTTATGTGTTGAGAGTGTGTGTGTGTGTGTGTGTGTGATGCGCTCGTGTGTGAATGCAACCTCTTTCCTCCAGATTCACTCTGTCCGCGTTCACACACATAATTATCTACATGATTTTGTAGCGGACAAAGACAGGCTCATGACACCAACATAATTTTCCTTGGCCTCAAATCAAAGCTGAAAAATTGTGTTGTTTTTTTCGATTTTAAATTTCCTTATCTCTTATTTCCCTTCTTGGTTTCCTTCTTACTGTTTATTTCCCCTTTTTCCCTACTTAGTTTCTTTTCTCCTTATTCCTCTCTCTGTTTTGCTTCATTTGTTACTTCTCTACACTGACCTCATTTCCAGTCTTTTTCTTTTCAAATGATGCATCAAAATAAATTTTTTCAGTTTTCATCATGTGATAGCGACAGCGAGATCATAGCCTAAACCCAACATCAATGCATTCACGCTATTTGAGAAATATGAGTAAGACGTCGTTCCCATTCCTAGAACATTAAAGCCAGATCCTGTCAAGCAATAAAAGACCGGAAAGAAAGGAAATGCGGTCGACGATTAAAGGGAGACGATTTCACTGTATGAAGGCCTGATTGCCCAGTTTATATTGTTACCTCCCTTCAGAGGTGCGCAGGAACAATTGCCACTGACGCAAAAATATCACATATTCCCATAAGGGAATTGAGGGATTTGAGAACTTTTGTTTTTCTTCTAATTTTTTTTATTTTATCACATGTCATAAAATCCTTAACGATGAAATAGGATTCTCCCTGTCTTTATTTTGTTTTTTCTCTTCTCTGTGGCTTTTTTTTTTGTCTTGTGATTTTTAATGCTAAAACAGGACATTGCCTTGACCCAAGATGCACTCATTCACATGGCCTGAGTTAAAGTTTTATGATGGAAACTGACAAATTAAGGTAGATCTATGTGACCTACAGACTACCCTGCACTACTCTACAGTACTTACGTCATAAAACTACTTATATGATAACCACTGGCTATTTCACTGTCATATATATAATATATACCACCCAAACTTAGGTATTAATTGCGATTGCACTGAGTGATGTTCCATCACCCTTGAACAATCTGATGAAAACAGGAAGGTTTTTTTTTGTTTAGTTGCTGTTGTTGTTGGTGGTGGTGGTTTTTTTGTTTTGTTTGTTATGTTTTTGTTTTTGTTTTGTTCTTGCATTGTTGGTTTTTGTCTGTCTCTGTGTTTCTTTTATTTTTGATGTGTACAAGTATGCTGTTTTGCCCACACTGCACAGGCACAATATCTTACTGCACAGTCTGTATATTCTATCCTTGGTTGGTGCACCCGCTAGGTATTTTCATGTTTCCACAGCCCAGCCACTAACGTGACTTGTAGCATCTTTAATGTGCATGTTTGATATTCTGCAAAGGTACACACACAAAAGGGATTCCAGCAATGGCAGATCTGCACAAACACTGACCTAGGAGATCTGGGAGAGCATAATACAATCATCATCATTATCATCATCATCATCATCTTCATCATCACGAAAATAATGATGATGATGATCTACTACTACTATTCATCATCATCATGTGCTCTGCCACACGGCATTGGCAATAATGGCCCTCCACATGCATCGATCCCTTGTCGCGGCAAGCACATCTTCCACTCTCTCTGCAATGTGGGCAAAACAACATACATGCCCATATCCAAAATAAAAGAAACTAACAGACATACAAAAATCATCAAATCAAAATATATATATATATATATATATAATAATAAAAAAAAAAAAAATAATTAAAATAAAAACAATCATATAAAAACAATAACAACAATAACTATGAATGTCAAACCATCCATCTGTTATCAACTCACACTGAACGGTGAATCTGTTGGCAGCCCCAATGAGTTCTATACATCCTTGGCAAGATCTTGTAACTCTGGCCACCTCCACCCCATGACAGTCAATAAACTGCCCACACAATCAAATACTCAATTTAATTAACAACCTGGAGAGGGAAGAAATAAAATGAAAGAAACTAAAGTGACATAAGAATGAGTTAATGAATATAACATCCATTCAGTAAGAAAAAACAGAAATACACAGATTTATTCTGTGTCATAATGATGATAATAATAATAATAATAATAATAATAATAATAATAATAATAATAATAATAATATAAAAGTAATAATAATAATAATAATAATAATAATATGATAATAATAATACTAATAATAATGTACATAGTGCAACATCCCGGAAAAACAGAAGTCAATGATAGATAAATACTATACGCATGATCTGACACAGAACAAGAAAAGGAAACAACAGTACTGTATGTATGTGATATGAAAACACCTCCATATGAAGGCATAAGCAGACACACTTACACATACACACAAACACCTGTACACACACCCCTACACACACACACACACACACACAACAGGCACGTATGTGTACAATATTTATATATATATATATATATATATATATATATATTGCGAACAGACAAAATTCTAGACAGGCATTTGTGCAGACGAACACATAAACCGACAGAGGCTTGCAAACAAAACCAATGAAACAGACACAAATAACATCATTTGACACAACTAATTATGCCATACAATATGGACGGTAGAGTGTGTGTGCTGTGACTGTAATCAAGGACACAACATTTGTCATTGTACATATCCAATTTAGAGGACCTCAGTGCCCAGAGATGATTATTTTTCTACTTAAATTGAATATGCATCCAAAGAATATGCAATAAGGGAGCTTTGGTATGAGACGTAATGTTGTAGTTACTGTATCTTGCTAGCCAGTTCCAAGCAAAATAGAAAAATTAATGTTCAATATTTGCCCACTTCAGTCTCAAATTACAATGGGAATTTCTTTCTTTTTTTTAATTTTTGTTGCAAATCTTTCTTCCTGAGAGTAAGAATGTGCTTATTTTGATGTAAGATTCAGTTTAATGCTTGGAAAATGATTCAAGTTATTGCTAATGAAAAGATGAATCAAAATGGGCATTACAGCCAAAGTAGGAAAAAATCACAATTGGATTATTCTAAAACATAACAGCACACTTCCATCATCATTCTGAATCACAGGGGGGAAAAAACCTGAATCACAGTTCACATTTCAGTCCAGAGAATTTTTTTTTAAGAGGAAGAAGATACTGGTTATTAAGTATGCTCAAAGTATGTTAAACTTTGTTTTCAGTCCAGCTCCTCAATGGAACATTTATCTTATCAATATTGATACATCTACTTCCTTGAAAAAAAAGTTCTATTAGCTTAATCAGTGTACATGAAGATTCAAAACCTAAAATATCAGTCTCCTGTTATTCAAAGTATGTATCAAGTGGTGCTGAAAAGTTGACAATAATTTACAACAGAGAAAAAATCTAACTTTTCTTTATTTATGAGCATGGTTCACTTATCCTTATGAAAATATTCATTTGAATGCGACAAAATCAGTTCTTCAAGTCCTTTTTTTCAGAAAAAAAAGTTCTAATGGTAAAACTAAAGCAATTTTATGGAATGACTAGGAAAGAGATACATATATATGTAGAAATGCCAAAAACATCTACACGTCCACAGAAAAACACACATACACGAACACACATTCATAATCACACAGACACACGAACATGCAAACACACACAAACACACTGTCTAATTCAATCACACAATCTGTCAAAATAAGACATGATCCTACTACACAATACCTTGAAATTGAGCATGCAACAACAGCGGCAGTGACATGCCTCTCCCTTCACAATCCACTTTTTGCCATTATCCTCCTCACCATTTTGGGTCAGAAGATATTCGGGGATACAACAACTCCACCTGTCAATCACAAAACACAAAAATGTTTCAATTCTTTCTAGTGAATATAGTATAATGACTATAATCATATATGTACTCTACATTAACATGTTCACCCAGGCCTTCCATTGTTAATACCATAATTACTCCTCCACCAACATATACAGTCTCTTCTAACAAATGATTATGTGGTATTGTGTAATTATTTGTACATGTAAAATTGTTCAGTGGATGAAGACAGAGAGGGTGGGAGATGTACTTGCAACGACAAATGATAGATTTGTATGGAGGGCCATGATCACCAACACTATGAAGCAGGGCACATGATGATGATATGTTTCATTACTATAGGAATATATGAGTATGTATGTTTAGACTCCATTAGTATGCAGTCAAGTGTGGAAATATGCATTCATATGTGTGAGTATTGTGATACATGTGTGCCTGTCTGCATGTGTATTTAAGCGATACATCAGTGTTTCTCTATGTGTTATATACTCTGTGTCTTGAACATCAATGTGTAATGCGCAGTGAGCCCAAATGAGTTTGGATGGAAGCACTATTACAAGACTGATTTATTATCATTATGTTATCTATCTATTTCTCCCCCACACTCCCCCTAACTTCCCCAAATTCCTCCACCCTGCATACTCAAAATATGTGCACTTGAGAGGACAAAAATCTCTCCCTGATATAGTTTTTTTTTTTTATTATTATTGTATTTTATTTATCCTTCAGATTTTATTGGTATTGCACCATACCATAGTCATATTCATTTTAAGTGACTTAAATGAAGTCCCCTTTGTATGTCATAGTCTTTGTTAATTTGTTTGTTTTTTAGATGCACAAGCACGTGCACACACACACACGCGCGCGCGCACTCACATACACGCACTTGTAGACTTGTTCAAATGCAAGGAATCTCTCAAACTCCAAACTCAAGAAAGTATTTCTGCACCAAATTAATTCACATATGCACTGACCATTGCATAAGCTAAATGCCTGCCCATAATCGCTAAGCTTGTGGATCAAACCCATCATAACCCTGTATTATTAGAAAGGTTTTCTAACCAAATGAGCTAACAAGCTGCTGTACATTACCACAAGCACTCATTACATACACTTCATGAATGCTGCCAAACTTAGATTCTGTGCTTGAAAGGCCATCCATTATTTCCATATGCTGCAGTTTGCAGCATGCCCAGCAACACCGACTGCTGCATGCCCCTGGTCGCCGTAGCAAAAGGACACTGATGTCCTCATCAGAGAACGACACCTTCAGTTCTAAACCTCTCAAGGCACCCGTCAGTTGCCGATGGAAACACACTGAGGCTGAACATGAAGGAAAAAAAGAAAGCCTTGTCATAAAAACAGAACACTATTTTATTACTATTTTAACACGGTTATACCACTACATAGAATGACAGATGGGTGTCATAGTCAAGTCAATAATTTCATATCAAGAGGTATGGGTTCGATCCACCAAGATATCTCTGCCTGATGGGTAAAAAGACGTGTATTTTTTTTCCAATCTCCCGAGTCAACATGTGTGTAGGCCTGCCAGTGCCTAAACCCCTACATGCAGTATATCAGATATGCATGCTAAAGATCCAGTAATTCATATCAGAGGTTGGTTATGGAAACACAGAAAAACCCAGTATGCATGGCCACCAAAGATGCAAACAGTGCAACATAGTGGAATGAGGTCAGATCATTTTACAGCCTGAATTCTCTGTACTCATACAAAAAGTCTGAGTGTATAATTATGTGTAAAGTGCATGCAGTAAATCCAACTGAGTTTGGAAACTAACTCTATACAAAAATATTATTTCTTTTAACAACCATCAAAAGTTTCATTTTCTGAAGATGGTGTCTCTGAACTCAGAATAAACTGTATGCACTGAAGCCACAAATGCCATCATCGTCATCAGGTGCCTTGCCGCATGGCATTGGCGATTATGGACTTCCATCTGTCTCTATCTCTTGTTGCCTCAAGCATCTCTTCCACCCTCCTTGTCCTCAGCCCCTCTGCAAGTCCGTCTAGTATCTTCTCCCTGGGTCTGCCCGGTGCTCTCCTTCCCTCCAGCTTTCCCATTGTGACCAGGTGTTCCAATTCCCCTTTCCTCATAAAATGGCCTATGAATGTTGCCTGCCTTTTCCTTATCTTCCTTATGAATGATCTACTTGTGTCTGCCTCCATCAAGACTGTCTCCTTTGTTTTCTTTGCTGTCCATGGAACTCTCAACATCCTTCTTGGAAACCACATCTCAGCTGCCTCAATCTTGTTCTGGCTTTGCTTGTTGACTGTCCATGCCTCGCAACCGAACAACAGTATTGGTTCCATATAACATTCAAGAACTCTCTTCCTGAAATTAATTGATAGGCATTTGTTGGTAAGAATGCTTTCCATCTTCTTGAATGTTGTTTTGGCTTGGTTGATTCTGCTGGCTATTTCTGATGTGCGTCTGCCGTCTGGTGAAAATGATCGTTCCCAGGTATTTAAACTTATCAACCTGTCTCAAGGTTGTGCCATTTGCTGTTATTTTGAATGAGGGGATTTAATGTTTTTTACTGATCACCATGACTTCATTTTTCCTCCTGTTTAGTTCCAGCCCCTTACCATTGCTTTCTATTTCAAGTATTAAAATTCACAAGGTTTTGTAGGTCCCTTTCACTTTCTGCAATTAGCACGGTGTCATCTGCGTATCGAATGATGTTTATCATTTTTCCTCCAACCTTTAATCCAGGGTCTTCCTCTAGGTTTCTCATGATGTTTTCGATGTAAAGTGAAAACAGATCTGGTGACAAAACACAACCCTGTCTGACTCCTCTTTTGATGTTTTGGAAAGAGCTTATATCATTTTTGCCAAATTATCCAAATGGTCATGGCACAATCCATAAATCTGAACATAGGCCTTGCTGGCAAGATCTTGAGGTCACACCCAGGTAAATCAACAATATCAAAGTGAAGATGGTCAGTTATTTAGTGTTAAGGATTCGGCTATCACAGTACAGGTCATCATCAGATCATGATTTCACCTCCTGAGCTTTTCAATTTATTTGTTTGTTTGTTTGTTTTTATTTCATTGTGCTATTTACAGACTAGGTTTCTACTCCATGCAAAAATAACTGTCATTTACAGAACAGACTCAAATGTGGAGACTAGGAATACACCAAAGTGAATGCAAATTGAATGCAATGGAAAGGTTCACAATTTAGCACATGGGGGTTTGGTTTCCATCTAACCAACTGCATGTCATTTTGTGTGTGTGTGTGTTTGTGTGTGTGTGTGTGTGTGTGTGTGTGTGTGTGTGGTGTGGTGTGTGCGTGTGTCGTGCGTGCGTGCGTGCGTGCGTGCGTGCGTGCGTGCGTGCTGCTGTGTGTGTGTGTGTGTGTGTGTGTGTGTGTGTTTGCGTGCGTACGTGCGTGCGTGTGTAGATCTGGGTGTATGTGTATGTCTCTGATCAGTTTGTATCCTCAAGGCTGACATGAGATACTTTATTCAGACTATTCAAAAGAAATGTTGTGAGTATGAATGACCTTGACAATAATACTGCATGAAATGAAGCCTATACCATAAACAATAGTGAAAACATGCATGTGTGCGTATTAGCGTGTGTGTGTACGACTACAAATGTTAAATGTGTCTATGCGTGTGCGAGTCTGTGAGTGTTTACATCATTACATGTATCATGTGTGTATGCACTTGGTTCCTGCTGCTGTGTGTTTGCTGTGTAATGCCAATGGTAAATTGTTGCCGTAAATGATGTAAGAAAAAAATTGAAATAAAATACCACATATGCCAGTCTTGCGACTCTAAGCATTCTGTCAATCTAAGCATTTTGTCAATTTATAGAAGCTATACATCATTTGCGAAAAAAAGAAAGAAGTCAGTTCAAGCCATACCTTCATAAACATAAAACAGCATTTCTCCTTCTTCATCATAGATGCAGTATCTGTTGTTACGGGTAAATCCAAGGCACACTGAAACATTACCAAACATTCATGTCTTCAACACTTACCCCAGGCACACTGAAACATTACCATTACCATGTCTTTAACATTTAAGTAAGTTTGTTTTCTTCAACACTCAAGTATGTTTGTTTGTTTTCCACTGTAAAGTTCCAATTAGGATAAACCTAAAATCAATAAATGTTACATGTAAATTGTAATAATCATGGCTTGTCTTCACGTATTAAGATTCAAGAATGGAGAAGTCCAAGTCTACTGCAGTAACTGACAAGGCCTATGCTGCATAGGCAGGTCCTCTTACATCAACTCCAGATGAGATTTTGGGTGGAGATGGGTGCTGGACGGTCTTAATTAAAAAAGTTTATAAAACAGTGACAAGTGAGATAAAAGGAATGGAAAATAAGCAGTCGCCACAAAGTTGGTGGAGTAACTCTGTCATTTGTTTGAGTGCTTAGTTACGATCAATATAATAACACAAAATCAAAAGGATGTTAACTAATGGTACTCTTCCCAAGGTAAGGTTTGATGAAATTTTCAGTTTTCTTCAAGCTGATCCCAAGAACGAAGATCTGAGCAGTTTCAGAAAAGCAAGATGTTAATCTCTGTGAGGCTTTCCCAGTGTGAACAAAAAAGGATATGCCATTGCCCGAAAATGTGAAGCTCCCTGATGAACTGTTCCATATCCACCATACTTAAAACTTCCCTGCACTAGTCAGGTTTAAAGTCATGCCTGAACAACAAAACACTCAGAAAGGGCTGCAACGCTTCTTCCCATGTAGTGCCTGTGAGCACATTATTAAATTTAATGTTCATTATTTAATAACCATCACAATGTAGTGCACAAATACATAAACCACCACCAACAACACGAAGGTAGGCTGCCATCAGAATCACAATTTGAATGCATAGCCTACACACACACACACACACACACACACACACACACACACACCGCACCACACCATACATGTGATACACACACACCCCTCCAAGAACAACAATATGGTGGGCTGGCAACGGAGTCACAATTTGAACGCATAGTAAGCCAACACACACACACACAACACACACACACACACACAAACACACCACACACCACACATACACACACACCACACCACAACCACACAATGTGACTCATACACACATACAACACACACACACACCACAG
>CM060307.1:67466904-67469404 GCA_030674185.1 Monoplex corrugatus
TTCGATTTTCGTTTTGATGTGGCTACGGTTGCCAAAGTTTCTCTCTTTCACAAAAAATACGTAGAAGAAAGTATTAACTTCGTGTTTCTGTTTCTGAGCCCACAGCTCTAAACGTCGAGTTACTGGCACAGATGCAATGTGCACTAGCAGGTGGCACACACACACGCTCGCTCGCGCACACACAAAACACTCATAAACGCTAGCGCGCGTGTGCGTTCGCGCGCGCACACACACAGAAGTCACATACAATAATAATGAATACAAGTGCATGTAAATATACAAATGATTAAATAAACATATATATAAGTATATAATTTTATAGATACATTATACACACACACACACACACACACACAACACACACACACACACACACACACACACACACACATATACACTAACATAAACTATATATATATATATATATATATTATATATATAATCTTGTGTGTTGTGTGTGTACAGAGAGAGAGAGAGTGAGAGAGAGAGAGAGACAAAGAATACAGAGACAGACAGAGACAAGAGACAGACAGAGACAAGACAGACAGGCAAGAGAGAGAGAGATATGTCATCATGTGCCTTGCCGCATGGCTAAGGCGATCATGAGCCTTCATACGGATCCATCCTTTATCGCTGCAAGTATAACTCCTACAGTTTTTGTCTCCGACCACTCTGCAAAACGAATATTTTCTCCCCAGGTCTACCTGGTACTCTTTTTCCCTCTAGTTTTCATGTTGTGACTACATGCTCACATTTTTCTTGTGTCATAAAATGTACTATGTTCCTTGTCTTCGTCAAAAAGGTATCCGATTACCCCCCCCACCCCACCCACCCATCTGCCTAATATTTTGTCTCTTTCTATAATGATCGTACCATCTTTTGATTTCAAGCAACTCGTTATAATAGATTCGGTCAACTTGTTTTACTGTTGACTGTATTTCTTCAAGTATTTCTCTATCATAAACTTAGGGTCTGTTTTGTGTCGGTCTTCCATTTCTTTGCATTTTGTTTCTAAGGTTCTTCAGTTTCATCGCACTTATTCCTGATTTCCTTATCCATTTTTTTGTATTCTTCCTCTTTTTCCTTTGTCTTCCTACATTCATCCATCAAGTGTAAAAATTCTTTTGTCATCCAATCCTTCCTTGTTTTTCTTTCAACTCTCGGGATTTCTTCACAAACTTTATTTTAATGAATTTTTTTAGATGTGTCCATTGTTTCTCACTGTTGACAATTTTTTCCGGAGCCCTGGATTTGTTTTGAACTGATGCGCTAAATTTTGCACAAGCTGATTTCAGCTGTCTTCAAGAGTCCAAGATTTAGTTTGGTGTTATTTCTAGTATGCTTTCTTCCCGTCAGTTTCAGCAGAAATTTTCCCATTACACGATTATGGTCTCTGTTGCAGTTTGCAATAATAAAGAATTTTTTAATCTCCTATTTATCAGGATGTAATCAGTTTTTTTGCTGTCTTCTGGATTCGTGCAATGTTCTTTTTCTTCTGTTAGGTTGCTCAAAACAAGTGTTTCCTATTATGAATTCATTTACAAGTTTTTTCTCCCCTTTCACTTCTCTGGTCAAGGCCATGAGGTCTATCCATGTCAACTATTATATATACATATATATATATATATATACATATATATAAAATACATATATATATATATGTATATATATACATATATACGTATATGTATCTATGTATATATCTATATTTATCTATCTATATATAATACATACACACATGTGTGTGTGTGTGTGTGTGTGTGTGTGTGTGTGTGTGTGTGTGTGTGTGTGTGTGTGTGTGTGTGTGTTGTGTGTGTGTGTGAATGTGTGTGTGTGTGTGTACTACAAAAATACATACATACAACGTGCACTGTCGGGGCAACCAAGTAGTGGAACATCTTCTGAGTTCATGCAACGTAGCGCTAACCGGGGGAAGACACATACTGATGTTTAATTAAAGAGATCGCACAAGCGATCAGTATCGCCAGGGAAAAAAAACACACCGCCATAAACTCCGGCAACCCTTCTACACAGCAGGAGGCAGCAAACAGCGGCCTGAAAAGTTGTGACATCCGGTGCTTGGCAGCATAGTCTACTGGATGGAGCGTGTGACCTGAAGCGCATAGCGGATCTTCCAGAATAGGAAAAAAAGATAATTAGCAAAATTGGGTTGAGATCAGATATTGTACCTTACTCCCATTTATCAAAACAAATAACTCTGATCGAACCGACTGTGCCGCATGAAAGCAGAACGGAAAAAGCTCATTTTTACAAGACTGAAAAGCATGCTATTCTAGCAAGCAAACTGATGAAATCCGGCTTCCAATCCAAACTTCCCGCCATAGAAGATAGATCCAGAGGGTTGGTAGATACATGTCTTTGACATCATAAAACAGCTTTCGATTTCAGGGAAGAAGAGATCCAGAGCCGTAAAGACAATGACAGAAGTACCTGAATTAGTTTGAGGAGGGAGAGAAGTGAATTTTTATGAGGCTTACAA
>CM060307.1:67476904-67484404 GCA_030674185.1 Monoplex corrugatus
TGGTGAGGGAGAGGGATTGAAGCTGGGGGCAGTGGATGCAACACGGAAAAAATGGTGGTGGTGGGTGGATGGGTGGAAGGGAGGAAGACAGGGTTATGAGTGGAATAAGTGAAACGCATGTTCGTTTTGTATTTTTCTCTCCTTGACATCACGCCAGACAAGTTGTAGCAAATGAGAGTGGAGGGCGGAACAAACACATTCTAACTGACTATATAACACTTCAGCGCCCACACGAAACGGAATCGCCGTGGACAAGTACGTGATTGTGAAGTACTGCACTTAAGGGCAGCGAGAGAACTGACAATGACATTTACTGCATGACGAGACAATTGGTCCCCGTTGTTTACTTTTTTCCCCTTCTGTCATTTACAACAACAAAAATTGTCAGTATACTGTCATTCCACGTACAACGTTTCTCTGAACTGTTCACACATAAAGCCTTTGTCAACAGCGTGGTAGTTTTCTATTGGCTGTGCGCGAGTTTGTGACGTATGGTTCAAGGCTGGGGCAAGACTGTGATGTGTTTATAAATGGGAAATCGCATGTGAGCCTGCAGTGATGGGAAGATGATTTAGTCGTCTGTGCGGAGAAGGGTTTATTCTAGACTGCTTATCGAAAACACAGCGCGTGTTTTGGAACAAGGAGTTGTATCTGAAATTGCTGGCACCTCCTTGAATGAAAAGGAAAAGGCGAGAAAACAAAAGTCACCAAGGTGTTTACTCAAAAAAGACAGTGTTTCTGTGTGTTGCAAAGTTTGCGGGTTTTGATTTTACACGCACACTCTTCACTGCTTCGAAAAGAATAAGTTTTTTATAAGAAGTGAAGGAGTGATATGTTTTTGAGTGCTGCTTATTATTTTTATTTATTTAATATCATTTTTTTGTCGGTATTGTCTTTTATACATTGCTATAGTGTTTACTTGCTTAACAGGAATCCAGTGTAATGCCTGCCTGTTTGGTATAGGCTAACCTACAACCAAGTGGAGACACCTCGCGATTCTCATCTCAACGACAAGGTAAAGTTCACTTACATCAAGGTGCAACGTAGACATGGACGTCTTGACAATTACTGAGATATAAATAGTTCTTGTGTTGTTTTTGATACGTGAATTATACTGATTAGACATTACAACCACATTACATCAAACTGTCGTGAGTGTCATGTGACCAAATAGTGCGACTTCAGTGTGGTGGGCTTTTCTTTACCTGTTGTGCACAGCAATCAAGAATAAACACAAATTCACAGTTGTTAAAAATATTGTATAAAACTGTAATGAAAACGAACGCAGTGAAACGAATAAGTAATAACTATACAATTTTATCTGACCCTGAAACTTTCAGTTTCTTTTTGTAAGTTTCACTCCTTCGTGTCAAATCGCTTCTGTGAGAGAGAGAGAGACGGCATTTATCAGAGCTAGAGGCTACTGTAGCTTTTCAGATCACTTCGCTGTATTCAGGAAAAGGATTTTTGTGAGTACATTTTTCATCTGTCATATTTTGATAAACTACAGTCATGAAATTGCTTTACGTCTTCATTTTTTCCACTTTAGTCGGTGCAGCTCCAAGACTTGCCAACGAAAATGAAGAGCAGGAAGGATATTTACCGCCAGTATCACAGAACAAAGACTCTGTGTCTCGATTTAAAACACTGATAGAAACGCATTTACCAACACTTGCCATGCACTCTGATGAAGCAATCAAAAATTATTTTAAAAGTTCAGGTGATAGATCGTCACAATCTGCAAACTTAATCCCAAGAGCAAGACAAGGAGACAAAAATGAAATGTCAAAAGACACTCCTTCACGAGAGCAAGGTGTTCCTGCAGAAACAGAGAATTCAAAACTGTTAGCTGACCAAGGACTAAACATGGAAGATGATGAAGATCCACAAGTATCTAACGTAGATGGATCTGCACAGAACACAGAGAACAATAACGATGGGAAAATTACAATCACCATTGATGCTGTGAAGGTTCCCTCAATAAATAACAGATATGGAATACTTGAACAATTAAACGACCAACGAGGCAATACAATCCTTTATCCAAGACAGTGGACGTTCCAAGACCATCAGTATTATCCCAGAGGATACGGTAGACCTGCTGCTTCACCCTCTGCTGAAGCTTTAGCTATGCTCACTCAGAAGCTGTCCAGGATGGAAGGGGAGATGAGTCTCCTGAAAGAAGCCATTTTGCTCCAAGGAGCAGTGCACATCAAAACATCAGAACGTATAGAGATGATGCTGCTTGCTCAAGGAAAGCTGGCAGTCAAAAACGATTTGGACACTCACAAACTGCTGAAACGGGTCAGGCGATGTTGTTCCTGTGCTGCTGTAACAAAGACTGAACGAGCACTGTACAGAAGACGACCAGATCGACGACAAGAGAAAGGACATATGACAACACCAGATTCAAGGCAAAATGTGATTTCTCATAGAATAGATAGTAATTCAGAAAACAGCAATGACAGGAAAGAAAGCGATATGGAAATGAGTCAAGACACGGACAGAAGACGTCCTGATCCACATTCACCAAACAGAGACCAGTCAGAACTCAACACGCAGGGTGATGGTGGATCACAGCAGCGGCATGAACGTCAGAAAGCTGGGCATGGTCAAGGGGCAGCAACATACAGCTCACAGTCTACAACCACACACGTCAGGCCGTTAGAACCCAGGATGTCAACTCCTGACGACACTGGCCCCTTTCACACAGATAAAGATTCGTTAGAGTTGTCTTCGACAACTATCTCATCTCCAACAAATAAGCCAGGAACTGTGCGCACCGTTCAAAGCCCCGTATCACAGTCATCAACACCATCATCACTATCACCAAGAGACAATGTTGATAGCCACCATGATGTAACTCACAACAACAGACCGTTGATGCTGACACAAACGACAAGCTCGAACTACAGCCAACAGTCAGACAAGGAAAAGAACTCAAACAATGATGAAGACACAGACACAGACACAGACACAGACAAGGAACTGATAGATAACAAAGTCAGTCAAGGACACGAAGAACAAACGGAGCCCCAACTTACTGACGCAACGGAAGTGGAAAACATGTTTTTGGGAGTAGAGTCAAATGAAAGACATTCACACCCGAAAGACAGGTATACAAGTTTAAGTAGCAGAGAGTTCCCTGATCAGTTTACATCCACGCTGCAGCAAGTGCCAGACACACCTGAATCATTGATTCGTATGTCTGTCTCTCCGACATCCCACTTGCCGAATGACACAAATGTTTACGAACACGCCGAGAAAGTCAACAAATTGAATGCCAGTGACTTCCCCTTCACTTCTGATTTTACAAATACAGACGTCAGTGAAAGTGAAAAGGATATCACGAAAAACACACCTGACTGGAAAAACAATAATACACACCAGAACCAAAACAGCATACATAATAGCAGCCATATAAATAAGGACAACAATAATAACAATAGCGATGAAACAACAACTAGGCCTGACCACAGCCATGAAACAACAATCAAATTTGACAATATCTATCATGCCAATTCAACAGTCTCAGATCCAGGCGCTTCTCCCAAAAGACATTCCAAAGAGGTAGAAGTATCCTCACAAGATGTTTCTTTGGCAAATGGGCAGCACCTGACAGAGACTCCGATACAAACAAATAAGGAAATATCAGATTTAGCCTCACAAAGTGGGATGCAGCCTCCAGATTCTTCATCACAGTTGAGACAGCAATCCTCTGTTTCACCCTCAAACTCTAGGGAGCAAACCACAAATGCAGACTCTGAGTCGTTTGCTGCAACACTGAGCAGAGTGACGATGCAGAAAATCTCTCACACCACATACACTATCTCCTCTAAATCACCAAGCACAGCACACACAACAGGAGCAGCAGCAACAACAGCGACAGTAACATCTTCAACAGAAGCAACAATAACTTCAATAACTTCAAAAACAGAGTCAACTCCAGAAGCAGCAACAACTACAAGAACAACAAGAATGACAGAAGAAGGAACAACGACAGTAGCAGCAACGACATCGGGAATAGTTAATGCAACAGCAGCAATAACAGATGCAGCAACAACTACAAGAGCAGCAATAATGACAGAAGCAGAAACAACGACAGTAGCAACAACAACACCGGGAACACCTAAAGCAACAGAAGCAGCAACAGCTACAAGAGCAGCAAGATTGACAGAAGCAGAAACAACGACTGTAGCAACAACAACACCTGGAATAACTACAGCAACAGCAGCAGCAGCAGCAACAACAACAACAACAGAGGCAGCGACAATCACAACAGCAACAACGACACCAGAAAGACTAGAAACTACAACACCAGTACCAACCACAACAACGACAGCTGCAGTGACGACAACATTGGAAGAAAGTAAGTTCGAACATGTCTATCTGTCAGTCCGACTTTATATCTGTCTATGTTTCTGTTTGCCTGCTTGCCTATATGTGACAGTGATAAATACGTGTACATCGATGACAAATAAAATGATATACACATCCGAGTTTATGCTCTTACTTATGGTTATATCTTTACCAAACATGCAGAATATGCTTGATTAACCCTGACAACTTCGTGAGATTGTCGGCCTAAAAAAGTGTCCCCTTTCTAAAATCACGAGTAACCTGCAGATCCCTGGAGACCTTGTAAAACTCATCGTATATTCTCACTACAAGTAAGATAAAAAGGTACACTAAGAATATTTTGTGTGCACCCAACATAAAATGCTCCCATGAACACATACATAGCATATCCTTGTTCCCCTTTCACTGTATGAAATCATTAAGCCCATGTGGGTTCGAACCTCAACCACCGCATTATCGGCACTGCGTTCAACTGAATTAATAGACCTTAAAAGGATTCCATATCCCTCAAACAGCAACAGCAGAAACAACAACATAATCTACGTATAAAACATGACACAAAAAGAGGAAAAGCCTCGAAAAGCATCCGCCTTCCGGGGGGTGGGGTTAGGGGGAGGGTGGTGGGCGGTTGAGACGGGATGTGAGGGATGAGGGTGACTGTGAGTCATTGAACTTGTTGTGATTTAATTTGTTTGTTTGTGTGTCATTGTGTTTGTTTTTGTTTTTGTTTTGTTTGGTTTGTTTTACTTGTATTCTTCTCTTTTCATCGTCAGAATTACAACAGACTGAAAGTTGTAGTCACGTAATGGGTAAACCACCCACCATGTTTCATACAATAACTTAATGCATCACACACACACTACACACCACAACCAGTCACGCACTCGCACATCTCACTAATTTCTAACACCTCACATCTCACACACGCAGACATAGGCACTGACACAGATAGATTATCTCACACACACACACACACACACACGCCGCACACATACTACGCAAAGCTACAGACAACATACTATGATCACGTACCATGCACACAAGCAACACACGACACAATACACAATTCACAACTCAACATACACACGTGCAACCACCAGCGCACGCGCACGCACACAGACACACAGACACACACATACACACACATCAGCAGGCACACTGACACACTAGACAGATACAGACACACCCACACATACATCAACACACTGTACACACAACCACACCCCACAACGCCAGCGCGCGCGCGCCCACACAACCACACACTGCTCAAACGCAAGCACACACACACATTCACACACACACCACATACACACAGAGGCGCAGGCGCAAAACACACAAACATACACACACACACACACACACACCACACACACACACACAACACAACACACACACATACACACACACAACACACACACTTACACACACACGCGCGCGCACTTACGCGCGCAAGCAGGCACACACATACACACATACAGTCACAGACACAGATACAGACAATCAGACGGACATACACACACAGACACACACACATAAACACCCACGCACACACACACCCACATACCCACATACCACACACACACACACACACACACACACACACACACACACACACACACACACACACACACACACACACCACACACCCCACAGATACATATACAAAGAAGAGGTCGAAGACCTTTAGTTCAAGGTATGTCAAACAACAATATCCTCAAGAATTCCCGCAGAAGTCAAGGTGTATGACCGTACTATTTTTCTTCCAGCTGAACCGAATCAACGCAAACCTGCCCCCCAAGCATTATCCAGCTATTCTTGTAGTTCTTGTGGTTTGGAGTTTACTTAAGATGGATTCAGAGCACCCGGACAAGCCCATATGCGCTCCTTTCAATCTGCCGTCTACTATGTGGCAGACTCCTTTGAGTTTGCGCAAAACCCTATGCACTGCTAGCAGGGTCTTGAAACGGTGAGGGCGGTACAAGACATGTGAAACACTAAGCTGACCACATCAGAATGGTTAGAGCATAAAAATTTCAGCGAACAAAATATGGAGAACAACAACAAAAACAACAACAACGAAAAGAACAAAAACAACAACAACAGCAACAACAATACTACAACATCAACTACTCCTCCTACTACAATTACTATTGCTGTAACTATTACTACAACTGCTGCTACTACTACTACTACGAATGTAATGATAATATAATAATAATAATAATAGAAGAAGAAAGAATGTACGTTTACGGTACGCCTAACAGTGTTCCAGGCGCTTACAATTCTGCAATACAAAAATTAATGAAATGTAAACTTACATGTAATACCCATTCACTGATTTTACCCACCAACATCATTCACACACTCTCAATAATATCCATATACAAGACACTACAAGAACGTTCTACAACAGAATGGGATATGCATGAGATTACAAGAACGCACTAAGACAGGATGGGGATAGGGTCAGTATAACAAAGTTAACTCAAACGAAAGGATTCACGGGAAAAGAAATTGCCAAATTTCTCAGGTCAAATATTCCACAGTAATAAAGGTCCAAAATGGGCAAAAGATCAGAAAGCATGAGTCTTGCGTCTATATCGAGTGATTTTGAACAGGTGCATATCAGAAGAGCGAAGTCAGAGATATAAGCCGGAACAGGTATCAGGGGCACCTTGTAGCATATACAAGCAAACTTGTATCTGATACGCCGTTGGATAGGAAGCCAGTGGAGCGTACAAAGCAGGGATGTTGAACTCTCATAGCAGGAAGTATTTAGGACGAGTCTTGCAGCAACATTTTGAACTTTCTGTAGAACTTTGAATAGCAGACAAGGGAGCACCGATAAGATGACTGTTACTATAATCTGGATAAGAAAGCACAACGGCTGGTTTTGAAGTTGCGGGCTTGGATTCAACCGAGACATCAGATATTAAGACCACGGCTTTGACTACAAGAACAAGCCAGTTAAATACCATACTGGTATGAGAAAAATCGTGGCCCAGTGGGACAATCGTTAACAGGCTAGTCTGAAAAGTGACAGCTTGTAGGTTTGATTCTTGGTTAGACCAGGACATTTGTCCTGTCTTCACTACACTTGAGTCATTGTTCAGGTTTTAGTCTTCAGGATCAGACGGTTGT
>CM060307.1:67486904-67526904 GCA_030674185.1 Monoplex corrugatus
CACGCGCGCACGTGTAAACATACAAAGCCTATACATATACACATAGATATTATGTACGAATGCATCCTTGCATACGTACATAAACGTACGCGTTTCCTTGTGGCTTGCATTCTCTTAATTCTATCTCTTCCATCTCTCGCGTTTCCTTCTCCGTATCTCCTGAGGCAAGCGCATGTTTGGTTTGGTTTGTTTTGCTAGAACATCTCCACCTCTCCCATTCAATGCATTACACACGTACATACACATAATTGCACTCATTCCCACGCACACACACGCACACGCACACGCACACACGCACACACACACACACACACACACACACACACACACACACAGACACACACACACACACGTAGTACATACCAGGAAGGAAACACACACAGAGTAAGTAAATACGTGTAACAAGCAAACATTATATAGATAGAAGCACACACACACACACACACACACACACACACACACACACACACACACACACACACACACACACTCACACACACACACACACACACATACACACACACCATACACACACACAACGTACTTACACACCAGGAAAGAAACAACGTACAGTAAATAAATACGTGTAACAAAGAAACATGCACACACACAACAAACAGACACACACACGCACGCACGCGCGCGCACGCACGCACGCCGCGCACGCACGCCGCGCGCACGCACGCACGCACGCGCACGAACACACACACACACGCACACACAGACACACACACAAATTGGCACGTCCTAGAATATAAGCAGGCTATATGTACGTTTATGACACATTATCAGGGGGCCTGTAAATATTTTTCAGTCATTGCCAAGGATCATACAATCCCGGATGTGAGGAAGAAGAAACACACACACCACACACACACACACCACACACACACACACACACACACACACAACACACAACACACACACACACACACACAGTTGCCGCTTGCCACTTCTATTTTTTTTTAAGGAAAACAAGTATGAGAAAGCAATCCGTGCATTTATTGATAGATAGTCAAGCTGTCTGAAAATGTTTGCTGCACGACAGAATTTTTTGTTTATGTGTTTTGGTTTTTGAGTGTGTGTGTGTGTGTGTGTGGGGTGTGTGTGTGTGTGTGTGTGTGTGTGTGTGTGTGTGTGTGTGTGTGTTGTGTGTGTGTGTGTGTGTGTGTGTGTGTGTGTGTAGTGTGAGTTTTCTTTCCTCACATCCGGGATTGTATGATCCCCTGGCAATGACTGAAAAAAACTTTGTGGCTTTAACAAGAAGCTAGTACCTTTTTAGCGTTCCGATTTTTCTCGCATGCGTGTATGCACGATGGGTTGCCCACACTGTGCAGACGCTGGATTGCTACATAAAGTGCACACATCGTCTTCGGTGGGCGTGCATGCTGGGCATTTTCATGTTACCATAAGTCAGCAACTGACTCGACTTACAGGATCTTTAGCATCCGTATAATGTAATGGGGGTTCAGGTATTGGCAGGTCAGCACATATATTGCCTGAATGATAGGGAAAATATCCACCAAAGTTACCAGGCGGATCGAACCTAAAACCTATCTATCTATCTATCTATCTATCTATCTTCTATCTATCTATCTATCTATTTTCTATCTATCTATCTATCTATCTTTCTATCTATCTATCTCTCTATCTATCTTTTCTATCTATCTATTTCTATCTATCTATCATATCTATTTCTATCTATCTATCTATTCTATCTATCTATATCTATCTATCTATCTCTCAATCTATCTACCTCTCTATCTACCTATATCTATTTCTGTCTGTCTAACTATCTATCTATCTATTTGCTATCTATCTATCTATCTAACTGTCTATATGTCTATAGGTCTGTCTGTCTGTCTGCTATCTAACTATGAATTGTATGTATGTATGTAGTATGTATGTATGTATGTATGTAGTACATGTATGTATGTATGTATTCGTCAGTTACGCGCTTGACTACAGCCTCGTCTGATTATAACTGACATCTCTCAACTATATGCACTGCGACCTCTTCTGACACAGACGTGACTTCTACGTCTCATACGTCGAGTTCATGGGATTTTGAGTCTTACTGAAGGAGTTTGCCGGATAACTGTTAGCAATTTGGGTGGAGCGCATATGCAATTTTCAGAATGCGATGAATTTCTCCTGAACGAACTTCAGACTCCAGATTCAACTTCCCAGTCCCACACCTTCGTGTTAATAACATGTCTTGTTTGCTCAAACGCGTGTTTATAAATGTAAGATATATTTTCAAACATTTCTGCTTTGAGAAAGAACTGACATAGAGAACAGCTGAAATACAAGTATAAAACTGAAAAGTGTAGTACAAAGATCAAGAAGAACTAGGTCAGATTTCAAACAGATTGTTTCATTTAGCAATTGTTGATTTCTACATTGCAAATTGATTCATTGCGATTATTCTTTGCACATTTTGTGGATTTTGTTGGTAGCAATGATGGTGTATGGGATCTCTTTGTATATTATGACTCACTTTAACAACTTACATGGATTGTGCTCTTGACTTTGATACTGTCATAACTGACCAGTCTTTCTTCAGGTTAGAATGTGTTCGATGCTCTCTCTCTCTCTCTCTCTCTCTCTCTCTCTCTCTCTTCTCTCTCTCTCTCTCTCTCTCTCTCTCCTCTCTCTCTTTCTCCCCTTCTCCTCTCTCTCTGGCAATTTAAAGGAAAAAAAATAGAAAAAGATGTGTGTGCAAAATCAACAACATCACGCGGAAGATCGAATGTCAAATCTTCACTTTGTGAAGCAACATGGGTTGCCAAGTATAGTGTTTCTATCCATCAAATGCCAGCTTGGTTGGACACTATATCTGTATGGAAAACAATCCCATCTCCAAATGCTCTTGCAAGGAGAGCTGAAACGATGGGTGGGTTCATCAATAAGACTGGGACCACACAGTTAACTCTCATCCACTCCACGGGTTTGTCATTGAGGGTGTTGATAAGTTGTGTGTCCAAAACTGCAGGCATCTGTATCTCTCAGGCCTGGTCGGCTGCAGGATGTAAGTTAACAGAGAAAAAGTCTTATTACGCAGTCTCAGTCGGGGGCTTGAACGCCATAGCATCATGATTGTCATCCTCATCGACATCATATCATGACATTGTGAAAACTAGTGCACGATTCTGCGGCCATCAATGATGCGTAGAAAATAGGACAGAAAAAAAATTGCCTGCCTATCTATCTATCTATATCTATGTATCTATCTATGTATCTATTATCTATGTATCTATCTATTATCTATGTATCTATGTATGTATGTATGTATGTATGTATCTATCTATCTATCTATCTATCTATCTGTCTGTCTGTCTGTCTATCTATCCATCCATCCATCCATCTATCCATCCATCCATCCTTTCCATCCATCTATCCTTCCATCCATCCATCTATCTATCTATCTATCTATCTATCTATCTATCTCATCTATCTATCTGTCTGTCTATCTATCTGTCTATCTATCCTTCTGTATGTCTGTTTGTCTATGTTATGTATGTATGTAATGTTTTGTATGTATGTATGTATCTGTCTATCTATCTATCTATCTATCTATCTGTCTATATGTCTGTCCATCTATCTATCTATCTATCTTCTATCTACCTATCTATCTGTCTGTCTGTCTGTCTGTCTACATGTATCTGTCTGTCTATCTATCTATCTCTATCTATATCTGTCTGTCTGTCTATCGATCTGTCTGTCTGTCTATCGATCTGTCCATATATATATATATATATATATATATATATATTATATATTATATATATCTATATAAACTTCAGTGAATCAGCCAAGCTTACCTCACGATATTAGTTTAATTCTGCTGGTGTCAAAATGTCTGTGCATCTGTTACAACTTGCCTGCTGTGCTTTTAATGTTCTGGCTTCAGGCTGCGTCTGCTATTAGATTCTAAGTTCGTACCTTTATCACTTGAGGTTCGTCTTTGTGAACGTGAGTGTTCGTTTGTGTGTGGGGGGTGGGGGTGGGGGTGGGGGGCATATACATGTATATGTGTGCGTGTGTGCGCACGCTTGTGTTCGTTCGTTCTTTAATTTAACGTCTATTCACGTCTGTTCGCTTGTGTGTGTATGTGTGTATGCGCGCGGTGTGTGTGAGTGTTGTGTGTGTGTTGTGTGTGTGTTTATGTGTATGTATCTGTAAGTGGATGTGTGCATACACGTGTGTTTATGTATGTATATGTGTGCATGTTGTGTGTGTGTGTGTGTGTGTGTGTGTGGTGTGTGTGTGTGTGTGTGTGTCGCGCGCGCGCTTGTTTCTGTGTGTATCAGTGTTGACACGTTTGGCGTGAAATTAAGAGAGAGAGAGAGAGAGAGAGAGAGGTGGGGGTGGAGAGCCAGACAAAGAGAGAAAGAGAGACAGAGACAGATAGACAACACACAGAGATAGAGACAGACAAAGGGACAGAGAGAAAAGAGAAAGATAGAGAGACAGAGACAGACAGATGCAGATAGAACAGAAGTGTGTGTTGTGTGTGTGTGAGAGAGAGGGAGAGAGAGAAGAGAGAGAAGGAGAGAGAGGGAGGGAGAGAGAGAAAGGGAGAGAGAGAGACAGACAGACAGACAAACAGACAAACAGACAGACAAAGAAGTTGTATCTATTTTGGTCCTAGTATTTGCGCAGTCAACATTCACAAACACAACTATGACTTCTTAAAGAATGCGAGACCTTTTAGTTTCCACTGACACCAAGCAAAGGCATTACCATCTGTTGAATTTTCTCACGAGAGATTGGTTGTTCCAGAGTGATTCTCTGTCATCATGACTGGCCTGGAATCCTCATTATACATCACTTTCCCGCAGCCTTCCCCTACCTCTCTTCCTTACTTCCTCTATCTTTCCATCCTCTTCTGTGCACTTTAGCTCTGTTACCTTTCTCCATTCCCTCAGTCTCAAGGACGTTTATCTTATTTTGAGAGAAGCCAAGAGAAAAGTCTGTTCATGTTGGAACTGTTGATGTTCAAAATAGGACTGATAAACACATAACGAGATTCATGTTCTCCGGTTACATGTAAATATTGCTGTCTGTTTCAATTGTGGGAGAAGGGGTGGGTGTTAATTGATAAGTGTGTGTATCGTGTGTGGTGTGTGTGTGTATGTGTGTGTGTGTGAGTGTTGTGTGTGTGTGTGTGTGTGTGTGTGTGTGTGTGTGTGTGTGGTGTGTAAATATATTTATGTGTGTCGGTGAATGTGAGTGTGTACTTGTTTATTTTGTTGTAGTGTGTGTGCGTGTGTGTGTGTGTGTGTGTGTGTGTGTGTGTGTGTGTGTGTGTGTGTGTGTGTGTGTGTGTAAATATATTTATGTGTGTCGGTGAATGTGTGAGTGTGTACGTGTTTATTATGTTGGCGTGTGTGTGTGTGTGTGTGTGTGTATGTGTGTGTGTGTGTGTGTGTGTGTGTGTGTGTGTGTGTGTGTATGTGTGTGTGTGTAAATATATTTATGTGTGTCGGTGAATGTGTGAGTGTATACGTGTTTATTTATGTTGGCGTGCGTGTGTGTATCTGTGGTGTGTGTGTGTGTGTGTGTATGTGTGTGTTGTATTATATAGTGTGTGTGTGTGTGTGTGTGTGTGTGTGTGTGTGTGTGTGTGTGTGTGTTGTGTGTGTGTGTGTGTTCGTTCGTTGCTTGATTTAACGTCTTTTCACTATGAGTGATATTAGACGTGTTTACGTGTTTATTTATGTTGGCGTGCGTGTGTGTGTATGTGTGTGTGTGTGTGTGTGTGTGTGTATGCGTGTGTGTGTGTGTGTGTGTGTGTGTGTGTGTGTGTGTGTGTGTGTGTGTGTGTGTGTGTGTGTGTGGAGAAGGGTGAAGGGCTGGGTCTGTTTTAGTCAGACTAAAAAAACTTGGTTATTATTTTCGTTTGAGACTTTGTAAGCTGCTTTCACAAGCACACAAGCTACATGTACATTCACAAGCACAAGCATAACATTTCAAATAGCATGTTATAAACCACTTATGTTCCAATGCATTAGCAAAGGCATCTCAAACATCACTACGAAACCCCTCAATTTGAAAAGATACCATCAAAGCATTTCAAACACCACAACAAAATCCTTTAATTTCAGATGACACTGCAAAGACATCTCTAACATCACAATTAGTGAAACCTCTTTCTTTCAAAAGACACCAACAAAAACATCTAAGCACCACAACAAATCTTCTTAATTTCAAGAGACACAAGCAAAAGCAGCTCAAACACCTAGCAAAACTTTTTTTATTCAAAAATACTGATCAGCAGAAAGCATCTCAAACACCACGAACAAACGTTTAAAATCTGATACGACAGCAAACAGTTACATCTCAAACACCACCGAACGAAACGTCTTAATATCCAATGATACGACAGCAAAAACAGTATTGTTAGCATCTCAAACACCACGAACGAAACGTCTTAATTTCTAATGGTATTAAGCAAAAACAAAACTGTTAACATCTAAACACATCAAACAAAACGTCTTAATTTCTAATGATACTAGTGCAAAACAAACAAAAACACAACAACGTCTTAGTTTCTAATAATACTAGGGGCAAAAACAATATTGTTAGCGTCTCAAACATCACGAACGAAACGTCTTAATTTCAAATGACATTGGAGCAAAAACAATACTGTTAGTATCCCAAATACCACGAACAGTATTGCTAGCATCTCAAACACCACGAACAATATTGTTAGCATCTCAAACGCAACAACCGAAATGTCTTAATTTCTGACGATACTAGAGCAAACATAATACTGTTTGCATCTCAAACACCACAAACAGTACTTTTAGCATCTCAAACACCACAACAAAACGTCTAAATTTCTGATGATACTAGAGCAAAAACTATGCTGTTGGCATCTCAAGCACCACAAACAGTATTGTTAGCATCTCAAACACCATGAACAAAACGTCTCAATTTCTAACGATGCTAGTGCAAAAACAGTACTGTTAGCTGTTGAGGAGTGTTCTGAGCTTACTGTTTTTGTACTTTATATCTGCTTCTATGCTAGCTGAATGGGTAGCGCAAACTGTGTTAGATTTGAGAAGTTCTATACAACATAGGAGATAATTCTCAAGAGTTATGTCCTTTGATTAATACTGTTAGCGTTTTCTCACGATATGTTTGCTTCTCCAGCATGATTCCCTTTATCATCAATGGACTGCCACCATCTGTCCTACCTCCTTTCCTTGCCTCCTTCTCCCCTCACCCTCCCATTCAATTACTCTGTAATTTACCTCCACCCCTCTACACACACACTCCCCCCCCCCCCTCTCTCTCTCTCAAGGACGTTTAGGGAAAAACTGACAGGAATCCTGTTTCTAAGTCAAGTGTTGTGGAACTGAAATGGTAAATACGTTAGCAAATTTTAATTCTGAAGTTATGTGTGTGTTTGCGAGTTCAGCTGTGTGAAGGTTGGGGCTGTAATTGGCAAGTGTGTGTGTGTATGTATGGTTGTGTGTTGTGTGTGTGTGTGTGTGTGTGTGTGTGTGTGTGTCTCTCTCTCTCTCTCTCATCTTTCTCTCCTCCACCCCTTTTCCAATCCTCTCTCCCTCCCCCTCTTTCTCTCTCTCTCTCTCTCCCTCCCTGCCTCTCCCCCAAGAATATGAACATGCTTTTGGGGGAATCTAAGTGGAATCCTGAATCCTGTTTATGTTGAAAATGTTGTAACGCGTAGTTAAGTCTCACTTTGGGTGAGTGCAAAGTGTGAAAAAAGCACGCAACTGCTTGTCTGTTAACCTTGTAAACAAAGAATGTTATCTTATGTCTATATCTGTTCTGTCTGTCTGTCTGTCTGTCTGTCTGTCTTTGTCCTGTTTTCTGTTTGTGTTTGTCTGCTTATTTTTGTTTTGTTTTGTTTTTTGTTTTATATAATCGCAGTATTGAACATTTGTGTTTGCTTTAGCCTTTTCTAAAAGTGGACTAGCATATCTTGGCGTTTGCTTTATGTCTGTGCGCTCTGTCTTTGTATTTCCATTACAGTCTGTCTGTCTCTGTCTCTCTGTCTCTCTGTCTCTCTGTCTCTCTCTCTGACCGGCTTGCATATGTTTTGGTTAATTCGGTTGATGAATAATACAGACGAAAAATAATGTTTCTCTCTCTCTCTCTCTCTCTCTCTCTCTCTCTCCCCTCTCTCTCTCTCTCTCTCTCCCCCCTCGCCCCCTCGCCCTCTCCCTCTCTCTATTTTCTGACCTAAATCTCTGTGTCTACGTCTCTTAAACGACAGTAAATGCAGTGACTTTCAAAGCTATTATTCTTATGCATTCTCACTTTTGTTATTGATTTCTTGATGTATTTTAGTCAGTGGTTCTATTTCAAGGCAGATATGTAGATTAACACCAACAAGCTTGGAAAATTTCGTGCAGGTTCTCACTTTTACCTATTGGAAAAAGAAGTATTATTGTCAATGTGATTGTCTCGCTTGCTCACTCTGTTTCTCTTCTCCTCCCTACTTTCTCTATTTTATCGCCCTCTTCTCCATCTCTCTCTCTCCCTCCCTTTCTCTCTCTCTCTCTCTTTCTCCCTCTCTTTCTCTCTCTTTCCCTCCCTCTTCCTCCCCCTCTCTCTCCCTCTTTTTTCCTCCTCTCTCTTCCCATCTCTCTTTCCCCTCCCTCCTCTCTCTCTTTCTGCCTCCTCTCTCTCCCCTTTCTCTCACCCTCTATCTCTCTCCCTCTCTCTCTCTCTCTCATTCCCTACCTCTCCCCCTTTCTCTCTCTCTCTCTCTCCCTCTCTCTCTCTCTGTCTTCTCCCTTTCTTTCTCCCTCCATCTCTCTCTTTTGCGCCCAGTTAGCTCAGTTAGGGTGCCATGCTAATGACTCAGGGGTCGTAGATTCGACCGTGAGGTGAGCGACTGTTTTGTTGTTCTTTTTGTTGTTTGTTTGTTTATTTATTTGTTTGTTCCCATTAGATCTTGCTATCACTTAGGGCTCATGTGCAAGCTTAACGATTAGATCATGGTCATTTTAGATCTTCTCCGTCAAACAAAAGTGGCGTCAGTGCATGTGGAGTATATTCCGAGCGCAGAAAAACTATTACTTTAAAAATTGTGAATCTCTTGACTTCGGCAAGTGAACTTGTGGTGGGTCAAATGGCCTTCTACATGCAAAGAGACTGTTCTGAGATCCGCGTGTGCGGTATCTCTGTCAGTGTATCTTTCTCTCCACTTTCCCTTTCATCCCTGTCCCCTTATCATGTTTCTTTCGGTCTCAACGGCCCATTCTCTGTCCCGTTCTCCCTCCTTCTTTGTCTTCCGTCGTTCTGTGCAGCGTGCGTGTGGTCCAGCGGTTTAGAGCACTCATGTGGGAAGCCAGAGGACTGGGTTTGAATCCCGATCAGACAGACGTTTTCTCCCACTTCTGTCAGACGATAAGTGACACTGTGGGTATGTTCCTTTGGGTGTGACGATTAAGTTAGTTGAGGTGTGCAGTATGCACCTAACGTACGTGTAAGAGCCTTCGGAAAGAAAAGAGCTCTGCCTCTTGCCTAAAATCATGTCGAAAGATCCAGTTTGGTTGCTAACAGTCAAACACATAAAAATACATGCATACAGAGAAAAGAAATGGAATAAAATCATGAATCGCGTTGTTCTATGATGATATGATTTTGCCCTCCTCTCCACAACCTTGTGTCCTTTCACAGAAGAAATGAAGTATGGTTATTACCGTACGTGGTAACATCACAGTCACCAGAAATTCTTCCCGTTTCAAACAAATCTAAATCCTCCTTTTTCTTGTTATTGTTGTTGTTGTTGTTATCGTTGTGTTTGTTGTTGTTGTTATTGTTGTTCTTGTTGCTACAAGAAAAGATTGTAGGTTTGTATGTCATATTTCAGGTGAGAAGGTTCTGGCAGTGGATCTGTCAGCAGGGCTGGTGGAGAAGGACACCCTGCCAGGAGTCACGTGGATCGTCCATCCATCCCCTCCCTTGACCACCAGAAGGAGACTGAAAAGGTTTGTCACACTTTTTATTTCAAACTGACCTTTGAAAAACGACAGACTCGATCGTCAAATGAGTAAGAAGCCAGACTTCCGATCATAAGATCAGGGTTTTATCCTGGCTGGGTATCTCTTGCCTGGTGGATAAAGGCTGGAGATTTTATTTATGTTTTACAAGTCAATATGTAGGAAGCCGGCTTGACTTTATTGTTAGCAACTTTGTACAGATTTCCGTAAGCTTTCATCATTTCAGCATATTCTCCAGAGTCCATGTCCTCTTAATGCCTAACACCCCGCTCCCTCGCCATCATGTGATCGCAATGAGGAAAATGAGGGTGGTAATGATGATTAGAAGCTATACAAACTCTTTGTATCTGATGTACAGGTTTACCCCAACTGCACGCTCTGCTGGCAACCGACAGTGTCTGATGCAAGGTGTCCTCATGTTCACCTTCACCCCTCCCTCATCCAGAAGGCATCGTCACTCGCGTAGAAGACATCATCATCGTCGTCATCGCAGTGGTGATGCTGCTGCAGATGACAGTGGTGTTGGTGAAGGAGGAAGGAGGGTGCTTGTTTTGGAGCTGGAGTTTCACAGACCAAAAGGATGGGTGTTCAACCTGGGCGATTCCATTGCCAACAATGGATTCTGTGAGTGTTTCGTTTCTTCCACATTTTAATCTTTTTGTTCTTCTCTATGTTTTAATTTTCTTCTTCTTCTTCTTCTTCTCTCTGTCTCTCTCTCCCCCTCCCTCTCTCTCTCTCTCATGTCCTAGGTAGGACCTTAGGACCTGGCCAGTTCACGGATTTGTGTACAGACTTAAGGCTTGTGCAACGATAGTTTTCATATCTCCATCATATGGCACTAGTGATGTCAGTACATATGGAATTCATTCCGGGCTCGAAGACGTCATCTTTAGAAACTGAAAATGAAATATCTCTCTCAGATAAGCAATGGCAAATATTTGTGTAAGCTGGCCTATGTGGTAATGTCTGTACCGCTGTAAAATATAGTTTGATTTAATTTAATTTCTCTTTTCCTCTGCCTTGCTTTCTCTGTTCGTGAAGTATGCATTTTGGAAAGTTCTATGTTGGATTTCTCCTTCCTCAGTAAGTTCAAAGATGGTTACTTTTGCTGCAGATCTAACGACCACCTTCTTTTTCTCTTAATTCTTACACATTGTGAACATTCATTTTGTAATGTAAAGTTAATTAAAGAAAAAAAGAAACAAAAAGGGACAGAAAGTAACAAACAATAAAAAAGCAGGAAAGAACAACAACAACAAAAACCTCAAAAAACAGTTACTATGACCTCGGGACGGTCTGTAGAGTATTCTGTGTGGTGTTTAAGTCTCATCTTATGCAAACAAGATACCTCTGCTGTGCGGTTTGTTTCTTCAGCTTTGTTAAGAAATGTTCTAAACTTGCAGGACACGGAAATAAACATATCAAAGAGACTTAACAACAGAAAACCTGCGATATATTCTCAATTACACGATTCTTCATTATGAAATAGAAAATCACAGACGCCGTAGGTTTAGTCATAACTGGCTTTCTTTTCTAGCAATATTTCAAACTCCACAGCAGAACACTTACGAAAGTAGTAGAACCACATCCACAAATTAACGTGTTGCTTGATATTTCTCTCTTAGATGGCGAAGCAGTCCCAACTTCCCATCTGGCAGTAAATGTTCAGAATCTCGAAACGTTGTGCATGCAGCCTTCCGTCCACACATATGTAAGATGGGTGCATGACCCTATTTAAGCTTTGGAAAGGTAACATAGCATGGGAGGCCTGTAAGTCTTCCTCAAAAGGCTGTCCTGAGGGCAGTGACGTAATTTCTGCATCAGTCTCCGATAACGTTTTGTGGTATACAATTGAATTTACCTACAATAGACATATCAGTGAGGGAACGTTCTACTGGTTAAATGTACCTGCCCCAGGAAGTGAGAGGTTCTGAGAATCAACACTGACCTCATAGCCAGTACAGAAAAATGCACAACTGGATCTTCCTAACAGATCGTTGAAATTGCAGGGGCGTATGGAATGGTGAAAATCAACAATAACAAGAAAGTCACAGTCAACAAACAACCAACAAGACTGCAGAAATCTTTATGACCTGGCAGAAATCAGAAAAAAAAGCCGAAGTTGCAAGTACCCAAGACTGCACAGTACAAACAGATATAATCAAAACTCATTTAATGAGTTAAAAAATACAACAAATAGTAATAATTAAAAACAGATGCGTGAAGGTCACAACAGCGATCACCAGACTGAAAAGGGTGTTGAGAAACAGAACAACCAGTTTCATAGACAGTGCAAGTCACTATCTTCCTCCGTGGATGTAAGACTCAGAAAGGAGAATCCTGGCCTTTGAGGACAAGTGTCTAAAAACAAACCTGCTTCGTATGTCCTACCTCAATGTTACTGTTATTGTTGTTTAAATCCCATTCGCCTGCGTATAGCCATATCAGGGCTATAACCGCTTCAAAATATACAAAACTTCAACAGGAAGAAAAAAGAAAAGAAAATTAAGTACACATATCAATGCATTCGCGCACGTAATCTAAGGATACATTCCTGGCGTTGACCAATTTATCGCACAGGGAACTAAACAAAACACACCTAAATACAAATTTAAGCATACCTAAGGACACCAAAACATATATAAAATCGGGCATAGATTACCTAAAATTGCTTCCGCATATCTCACCTCCTTAGAGCCAAAATGCAGTTAATACATGTACCCAGTTATCAATCCTATGAAAACGCACGTAAGACTTTATCGAAGACATACAGGTGAATAGACCAGCAAGGCAGAAAATGATGCGAAGAAATGCTTCTATGGTATTTCTCACTTACGTCAATGTGTTCATTCTTGCAGCGGGAGACGAATCCATCCAGGAGAATGACTGCGAGGCACAAGGCAGAAACAAAGAGAGTGACAGAAAAGAGGAAATTTCTAGCACAGAATTTCCAGACGGCGTGGATACTATTTTTACCGAAAGAGCCCCTGGCATCCCCACGGAGGGTGGGGGGGGGGGGGTATACTACCTCAAACATACGACCAACATGTAGGTACAAAACATAACACCTTGGTGGGCCCACAGAAACCGCTTCTGGCGACTGTGGAATAATACAGACTTACATGGTTTGGTCATGCCATCCGCCGTTACACACTAAGACTACCTTGTGAGGACGTCACCGAGGCAAAGAAAGAAAAACAAATCTCAAAGACTGGACCAAGCTGTTAAACCCCAAAGATGGGCTGTCTGTCTGTCCTGTCTGTCTGTCTGTCTGTCTCTCTCTGTATATATATATATATATATATATATGTGTTGTGTTTGTGTGTATATCATATGTATGTATGTGTGTGTGTGTGTGTGTGTGCATATGCGTGTGCGAGTGTGTGTGCGTGTGTGTGTTTGTGTGTGTGCGTGTGTGTGCGCCGCGTGCGCGCGATATTCTGTCTTTTTCTGCATCTCATCTTACGTTCTTCCCTCTCCTTATCGACAACACGTGTCACAGGATTATACTATGAGGACCCACCATGTACATGTAGACTGTAAACTTTTGAGTGAAAAGCGTATGGCTATTACTGGGAAGTCTGTTTTTAGGGTGGGTGGTTTCCTTGTTTCTGCTTCTTTTTAAATCATCTTTATCCTTTGACTCCCGCGCCTTATCGACCAACTGCCAAAACGTAACCCTTTGACTCCCTCATCCTATCCACCGGCTTCCTGAAGGAAGCTGGTGGATAGGGTGAAGGTGTCAAAGGGTTAAGATTTTACTTTGTTGGCATGGCTGACAATGCAAGATGCAGGTGGACAGGGTGCGGGAGTCAAAATGTTAAAACAGTGGAAAAAATTGTGTGTGTGTGTATGTGTGTGTGTATGTGTGTGTGTGTGGTGTTGTGTGTGTAGTGTGTGTATATGTGTGTGCATGTGTGTGTATGTGTGTGTATGTGTGTGTATTGTGTGTGTGTATGTGCATGTGCATGTGTGTGTATGTGTGTTGTGTGTGTGTGTGTGTGTGTGTGTGTGTGTGTGTGTTTATGCGTGTCCAGTAAGTTTTGTTTCAGTTGATTATTTACACTTAAAAGCGATATCGCCCATACCTTTGCTTCTACGATATTTCTCACTTACGTCAATGTGTTCATTCTTGCAGCGGGAGACGGATCCATCCAGGAGAATGACTGCGAGGCACAAGGCCATGATACAACATTCGCCATCTTCGGAAGCGACAAACACCAGAATGGACGCGAAAAACTCCTAAAAATGTACAACCATTTCCTCCGCGAGAAGTTGACACTCACAGTCAGTGACCAGACTGTCGCCTGGAACAATCACCACGGAAACGTTGGCAATCTCACGGGTGATAGTCTTTTTGCTCTCTCAGGACAAAACGACAGACAAGGTCCCGTCAACTATGACGTCTATCTCGGCCTCAATCGTGTCATCGCCGGACATTACCGAAGGGGTCACGGACTTTGCCGAGTGACTGCTCGTTGGCTGAACGGTTGAGCGTCAAGAGGACGAGTGTGGAAACGATGATGCATGGGCGTTGATGTTTTCAATACAACCAACAAACCAACGAACGACGAACCAACCAACCAACCAACACCAACCACCACCAACCAACCAACAACAACAAGTAAAGAAATAGATAAAAACCAAACGGGTACACGAACGAACAAAGCAAATAATACATACTAAAACACAAAAAACAATTGAAAAAACAAAGCGAATCATAAAAAAAGTATTCTCAGGCACAACAAACACTTGTACATTTTCATAGCTCCATATGAATAATCACACGCACGCGCGCGTGCACACCCACACACACACATACACACACACACACACACCACACACATACACACACACACACACACAAGCTTGCACGTACACGCACACACACAGACGCACGCATACAGACGCACGCACACATACACATACACACAATACAACACACATACACACACACACACACACACACACACACACACCACACACAATACTAGAAAATGGCAATAAGCTGAACTGTTGACTACACAGAAATGTATCATATACTTGTACAGGATAGGACGCGTGGATTCGATAAGTTTTACCTGTGTCTGTACATTTGTTTAATTTCCTGTTGATAACAATGTATTTCGTACAGCTATATCTGTGTTTGTTTATCTGTGACTCTTCATACATAGTTGTAAAACAATTTCCAAAAATACACAGACGCGAAATATCCATATGAACTGTTCTGCACATGGTTAACGTGAAAAGGCCATCTAACTTATAGAGTTAGTTATTTTCCAAACCACGTCAATGCAGATATTACAATTGCCAGTTTCAATATTTCAGTTCCCTGTAATGGGAAAATTTAGGTTGAAACTGAATAGAAGAAAATAAACCAGAAATAACATCAAATTAAATCTTGGACTCATGCAAAATGTGCCGTACCTGTTTAAAACAAATTCAGTGCTCTGGAAAATGTTGAGACAGTAAAGAAATAAACTCGTTAAATAAAGTTTGTGAAGAAATCCCAAGAGTTGAAAGAAAGCAAAGAAGAAATGGATGACAAAAAATGTATTACACTGGATGGATGAAATTAGGAAGGTAAAGGGAAAAGAGGTAGAATACGAAAAGACAGACAAGAAATCAGGAATAAATGCAATGAAGCTTGGCTAGAAACAAAGTGCAAAGAAATAGAAGACCGACATAAAACAGACCGTAAGTTTATGCACAGAAATACTGAAGAAATTGCTCACAGGTAAAGACATGCACATCAACTGATTGCTTAAAATCAAAAGATGGTTTGATTATCATGGAAAAATACGAAATATTAGGTACGTGAGGAGGGTACATCGAAGACGTTTTTGACGACGACAGAACGGAGGAACACATCATAAGAAGGATCACAAATAATGAAAGATGAAATTAGAGCAGCCATGAAAAAGACGAAGCAAGGAACACCAATATTATTAAAGTAATGATTGAAGCTCTAGATGAATTTGATTTGGAAAAAGTAACATTCCTCCAAGATGAAATTTTTGATAACAGGAAAATCCCTCCAGATATATCGAAGTCAATTTTCATTGTACTTCCTTAGAAAACAGCGGCTATAGAATGCAGACTCCGCCATGCAATCAGGTTGATGAGGCATGTAACAAAGATGCTATTAAGAATAATCATGATGGGGACGAAGAATAGACTCAAACCAGAAATGGCAGAAGAACAACGTAGATTTGTTGAAAGGAAAGGAATTGTCAATGCCACATATGTATATATACAAATACATAGGTAGAAAGAAAGAAAGAAAGAAAGATAGATAGATAGATAGATAGATAGATAGATAATAGTATATATTGTATGTATTATAGATATATATGTATGTATGGATGGATGGATGGATGTTTGTATATGATATCTAAGAACTCTCGTAGAAAGATCAACTGAGTTGAATAAGGATTTATATTTTTGTTTTGGTGATTATGCCAAGGCTTTTGATTGGGTAACGCACGAAAAATTGATTAAGCAACTGGAAAAGATCAATACTGATGGAACAGACCTCAGAATAAGATGGAAGATGTGTTGGGAACAAATATCAGCGGCGAGATTACGAATGATAAAGTTCTTTTCAAAATGTCAAAAGAGGGATTAGACAGTAATATGTTTTGTCACCAGATTTGTTTTCACTTTATAGCAAAACCATCATGGTAAACGTAGAAGAATACTCAGGGATAAAAGGTGGAGGAAAAATGATAAACAATCTTAGTTATACAGATGACACCGTTCTAATTGCAGAAAATAACAAAGAACTATAAAATCTTGTAAATATAATAAAAATAGAAAGCAAACATAAAGGGCTAGAGCTAAATAGTAAGAAGACTGAAGTCAAAGTAATAAGTAAAGACAAGAAGTCCCCTTATGTAAAATTACAACAAATACCACAACATTGAGACAAGTTGATATGTTCAAATATCTGGGGACTGTCATCTCATCAGACAGCAGATACACATTAGAAATATCCAATAGAATTGGCCAAGCTAAAACAGCATCCAAGAAAACGGAAAGCGTTCTTACCAACAAATGCCCATCAAATGGCACCATGCGAAGCGTAGACAATAAACAAGCAAAGTCAGAAAAAAATTTGAAGAAACTGAAATATGGTTTCTAAAAAGTATTAAGAATTCCTTGGACAGCAAAGAAAGCAAAAGAGACAGTCTTGAAAGAAGAGAGCACAACACATAAAACACACACACACACACACACACACACACACACAACACACACACACACACACACCACACACACACAACACACACACACACACACACACACACACACACACACACACACACAAACATTAGTGAGGAAAGTAATAAAAAGACAAGCAACATTTATAGAACATATTATGAAGCAAACAAAATTTGAACACTTAGTCACGACAGGAAAGCTAGAGAAATGAGAGCACCAGGGAGACCTAATGAGAAAATATCAGACAATTTTGCAGAAGGGAAGGAGATAATTGTACTTGCAGCAAAAAAAGATAGGTTCGTGTAGAGGGCAAGGCACATGATGATGATGAGTTTTTGATTTTAGCTTATCAAGACAAGGTCTTCACGCTCGAAATAAATTACCCATATACTGAAGTCACAAATACCATCTGATGGACAAGATCCAAAAGGATCGTGGCACAGGCCGTATGCTTGCGTCTGACGTTTATGCTATGACAAGGTCTTGAGATCCCTACCTAGCGTATGGGTTCCATGTTTATTTCTGTATCAGAGTGTCATTGAGTTCAGAGTTTGATCAAGGGGGATTCAGTACATCTGACAATGGTATACGTATATCTGGCAGACTTTTTGGGATGTACAAAAACTCTATGCGCCAGAGAAGTCCTGAAATTGGCTGTGGGATGGGCGGAAGGCGTCAGAATAGAGCCTGGACTTGGTAAACGAGTGTTATTTGTTTGTGAGTCAACAGATAGTAAAACTGATTTTCTATCTTTTCTAATTTAATGGTTCTCAATCTTTTCAGGGCGGTAAAGATACTGCATGGATATGCTGACTCCATTTGTGCTGGATAAGGCCAACTGGCTTGGTGGCAAATAAATAGATAAATAAATGGATGCATAGAGAAATAAATGAATGAAAAATAATACGTAGAGAAATAAACAAACGAATGAATAAGTAGATAAACAAATAGACAAACAAACAAACAAATGAAAAACTAGATAATACAAGATAAATACTTCGTGGCCATTTCAACGATGTTGTCAATCCATACTTTCCTCAGCCTGCCATGTGTGCTCTTCCCTGTACATAGATTGTTCTCTGGAGAACCGTCTTCGAAAGTAAATGTGAACTTGTTCTGTGCCCGTGACAGATTAGTTTAGAAAAACTGTTTGATCCTCTTGTATGCCCGTACAACCTGAATTTCCTTCTTTTCACCATGATCAACAGATTTTCCAGTGACTTATATGTTAGAAGAAATTATACCGACTTCCTTCATTAAATGCTGGCTTTTTAGAAACATGAAAACACCCAACACACGCCCACAAAAGATGCAGACTGTGCAAGAACACAATGGAATATGGTTCGCCTGCCCAGCAGCATGTGTTCTCCGTAATCCACTAAAACGTCTGATTATGTGTAATGCACAGTGGGTCCAAAAGAGTTTGTAGAACGATTTTCGATGATAATGATGAAAAATTAACCCTTTGTTTCCTTCACGTTATTCACCAGCGTCTACCTAGTGGGCATGGCAAGGAAGTGAAAAGAGTTATAAAGTATAGACTACTGTCACGAAAAACAATCCACCAGTTTGTGAAAATGCATGAAACTGATACGGGTGAGATGAGAGCCTTCATTTTGTGGAAAACCTTTTAGTGATAATAATAAAATTGTGAAAATCGTGTGCGTGCGTGCGTGCGTGCGTGCATGCGTGTGTGTGGTGTGTGTGTGTGTGTGTGTGTGTGTGGTGTGTGTGTGTGTGTGTGTGTGTGTGTGTGTGTGTATGTGTGTGTGTGTGTGTGTGTGTGTGTGTGTGTGTGTGTGTGTGTGTGTGTGTGTGTTACGCGTACGCATGTGTATGGAAATTTCAATCAATTAAAATTGTCACATCAAAGTTAAAATTTTTACCAACAGACTCACTGACAGCATCTTATGGAATCGAAATCACAAACGAGAAAAGTACAAAGCTGTGGTCAGTAGTACAACTGTCAGTAGTGCAGAAGTCTGCTTGACCAGCCAGAAATCAAAAAGAGCAACATTTTGATCTTCAAATACCTGAAACCTACCTTGACCAATGATGATACCCATAAAACAGAAACCATGAATGGAACTGTATTACATGTACACTGTTTTTAAGAGAAACCCATACAAACTTTTAGTGCTAAATTGTGGGCTTGTTGTTTAGCGTTTAAACAACTGTGTGTTTATTTGGAAGAAGGCAGAAACAAAATTGATGGTGATATAAAAACACAATAGTTGAGAAGTTAAACAACATGCCTACAATTTAGCATAGAGCAAAAATAAAATTTATTACGGATTTGTTTTTGTCCTAATGTTTAATTTTTCGTTCCACTGTTTGTGAAGCGATCTCCATAACCCCCCCCCCCCCCCCCCATCGCAAATGTTCACAGGCGAACATGATAGACTATGAAAACAAATCATTAAGTGAAGGATGGAACAACACAACAACAACAACAACAACAACAACACATGCCAGTAAACAAAGAAGTCATTGAGGCATAAGCTATGGTACATAATCTCTCTTCGGTTTCACTGAACAAACAATGTTCTTATATATGAATAACAACAATAAATATGTACTGCTTTTGTTCTCCTCTGTAAGGCTCAAGGAAAATGCAACTTGCTTTAGCGACATGGTTTACCTTACTTCATCTTTCTGTTCAGGAAAACCACAAAACGAACATGTTGTGCTTTGAGAGAAACACTTTGCTTCGTCACAATGTTCCCACAGTTGGCGAGACACATTTTGGCAGACACTAGTCACCATGACAGACTGCAGTATGCCCAATTACAGGGTAACAGTGAACAAATTCTTTCCCCTTTGGAAATTTCCGTTCCATGTCTTAACGTTTCCGGTAACAATCGGATGTACCGGTACATAGCTATCTATTAAGTGGGCGACATTTAACGGTAAGAAGCCAGTCTTCGTTCAGCTCTGTTTGGGCAAAAAATCCATCAGCTAGTTTGACTGATATGGATTTGAATCTGAGAAAGTTTGAGTCATTTACCTTTTGTTCTATCAACTCCTCCGTATAGGTTGTGTCAGAAGATCGTAAAGCGTGAGAGAAGCCGGTCGTTTTTCACCTGCTGCGTCCTTTCTAAGAACAACAACCATCAAGTCAGACCACTAAACGAACAGCGAACAGGATTTCGATTTCCAGCTGTTGTACGACTTAATAAAATCATGTCTCGTGTGCAAATTGGCAAATTTGTAAAACGTGACAATCTGAGAAATAAGAACTGTGTCGTTGTGTGAGATAAAATAGACAGGTCAAAGTAGCCAGCAACATACCTGAATGGTACACGAACCTGTTTTCAATCATGAATGAACCTGCACGCATTTGCACCATTTTCTTATCTGTCTGGAACTAAGACAGTTGGTTTCTTTAGCAGCACCTCAAATATGAACGACGACATTGGCATCTCTAAAAGCGCAGATTTACATACACTTTACGAAATCCTTCAAGAGACATAGTGGTTAAAACTCTCACTGATCTAGACGGCACTTTTATAGAATACAACGTCAAGACACACACTTTTATCTTCTAAACAAGGTTAAAATAAGTCCTCAAATAGCCCAGACATCTTCAAGTGAAGATACACATGTTTTGAACTATCAGTCCAATTATAGGACCATCCCAGTTCCTGTCCACATGCGTGCAATTAACCCAAGAAAATCAAAGCTCCAGATTTCGCAGTCGAAGTTCCAGATTCAAACCCTCCTCAAAGATACAAACAATTAACAAACAAACAAAAATCCTTCTTGTCTGGAAGTTGGAGTTTCTTCCCGAGGGATTAATTCAGACAATTTCATATGTACTCCATCCGAATTCGTCGGTTATTATCTGGGAGATTCCTTGGGCCTGCGCAAAACCCTATACACTGTCAAGGTCTTGAAATGGGGAGAGGTGGGATAGGGCGAGGACAGGACTTATAAGCTGACACCACCAGAAAATCGTAGCATTAATTAAAATGGGCAGTGAACAGGCAACATCTTATGTGGCAGGTTGAGACTGAAGTCGGAACGTTAGATCTGGAATCCAAGACTCTATCGACAGAGATAATCAGCCTACATTAAAAAATAAAAAAAAAAAAAATGTGGCCCGCATGACGATAGAACCTACGACATCTGCGTTACGAGTATGGCGCTACAACGGACAGAGCAAACAGGGACACAAAAAGATGGGAAGAAAATCAATTTTTCAACAAAAGACAAAGATACGCTCGAATGCAGTATCAACAAACAACAACAACAGCAACAACAACAAACCAAACCAAACTAAATGAACAAGAAAAATTAATAATAAATAAAACAGCCAACCAACCGATCAGTTAAACAAAAAAAAACAAAAAAACATTACAATTGCATCAGAAGATTTAAGCACTGAACATACACCCAGGCCATCGACTGAAAGACTTACACATAATCATGAATGGCATCAGTACCATCAACAGAAAAGATAAACAGAAACATACGTGAGTAAACCAGAGAAAAAGTAAGTATATCTGGCATTTCATATACACAATGGGTCACACTGTTTTAGTTGCAACTAATGATAAATACGGTAGCCAGTGTTCTTTAAAACATGTGAAAGATTCATGCCAATTTTGCCGTATGTTCTTCTACGTATTATTTTTCCTCAGATATTTTGTGTAATAAGTTACAATTGACTTATATATTGTTGCTGTTGTTATTGTTATTGTTGTTTTACAATTATGTTGTTGTTGTTAAACAATTATGAATTAAACAATTTCGTGTAACGATGATGAAATCAAACATTGAATGTGTGAGCATGTTTACATCAATGCCAAATGATGATATGACAATCAGCAGCAAAAACAGTCTGGGAAAACCTGAACAGCAGCAGGTCCTAAGAAGAGAAACCCTCTTCAAGCAAGTGTTTTGGTCCTTATCTCCTTACTCTCAAAGGGGGACAGGAGGTATCCGTGTCATACCCCTCTGCTGTCGACTTTTTCCCTCCACCTAGGTTTGAACCCGCACCTTCAAGATGGTCGGGCGTCTCAAGGCTAAGTCACCTTTATCACAGATGTCTTAACCACTTAGTTATCATCTATTTGCTGTGATTAGAGAAATTTTAAGCCTAATGACGTTTATCATTGTTCCTCCTCGACCGGCTGGAACTCTTTTAAAATGCTTTTGCCGTTGTCTTCAGGGCTTTAGTCCTCTCTTTGAGAGAAATCGAGAGCTGTTTCATGAGGTCATACAGATGTCCTTACAACACCCTACCTCTCGATCCAACTTCTATGAGGAGGACTTTGCCCCGAATTTTCCTCAAGTTGCTGGCTAGACTGGCATACATTTTAGCCTTGTAGAAATTGGCTTCCGCCATTCTCTATACGGCATAACGAGTTCGATCAGAACTATGTGTTTTGATGAATGAGAGTGGAGTACTGTATCAGGTCTCATGCCACCCTTACTGATGGTTCCCGGTTATCTTTGTTGCATTCTCCCACACTCATCTGCTCCATGCAGTAGACACCGCTTTCATGCTTAGGATGTCACAGTTTTTTCAGGGTACAGTTTGCTAGCCTCCTGTCGTGTTGAAGGTTACCTCAGCCTCTAAGCACTTAACTCCATGGGTTAACTACTTTGCATGACTTCAGTGAAACAATGTTTGCCCTTGCAGAGCGGGCACGCACGATCATCTGATTTCCCCTGTTTGACCATATTTGCAATAGTGGCCGCGGCAGGAGATCAAATAAAAACTCAAGATGAAACTGATCCTGAGAGTGGGTCTCTACCACATGTCATTCCAGCTGAGACTTTTTTTGGAGTACACTTTCCCACGCCGTTCATTGTCCAGGTTAGCCTTGCTCGACTACCGAACCTCAGGCACTTCATCAAAGTTGTATTTTGATCACAACGCAGTCTCCTACAGCTTTACGGTAAGTACAGTTTTTACCTTCTGGATTCCTTTAACATCGCCATCTCTCTTATTCTCCTATGTTGCCACGTCTGTCTACGTCTTTGCTTTTCCTTGGCCTTTGACCACCAGTTCATCCTTGTTGGTGCCAGTCCCTGCTTTAACCTTGATGCTTTCCTTTGCCACGTCCATCGCCCCCCCCCCCCCCCTTCCCGGATTCTCCATTTTCTGCCAGTTTTTATATGAGCTTGATTGGTCTCACAACCCTATCTCCAGAGTTTTCAAGCATGTTTAGAAACCTGACCTTTCCCAATTTGTACTCCACGACGATAGACTTTATGGGTAGCTTCAGCTTTCCCAGGAGACAATAGAGCGTAACGTCAGTAAGACCAGGCGGGACACCGAGCCAGGCGGGACACCGAGCCATTTCGTTGTATATTTGTTAAAGTTGGCCTAATCGATCCCACTAGGCTAGCTGCTGACTAGAATGGCATACTTTTCAGTCTTGTAGACTAGTTCACGTGCTTTAAGTAATCCACCTTTCGTAATCAAGCTATTTTCTGGGCTAAAGTAATCCCCTCTCACTCGCATTACCTCTGCATATGCGCTTCTTTTCTTTTGTTGGGAACGGTAATTTAGCCGTACACAACAAGTCGTTTTACTTGGCCAACTAACGGAAACTATCATACAACTTGAACTAAAAATGTTTGATCTTCTTTGAATATAAAATTTGGCCTTTCATGGAATCAAACAAAGAACACGAAAAGATTTCGTTACAAATTTACATTATGAACTTTTTATGAACCCATACCCGAAATAGATTTATCTTTACCTGTAATCATATTATTTACCCCTTTTTTAGGAACGGTCTAGTTGTATAAGCTCGTTTTGAGAGCCACAGAATGGACATAAAGAGACCACACGTCAAAAGGATTTCTTCACAAGCCCGAGGGTCTTGTAACGGTAATCGTCTGGAAATTCCTCTCTCTCTCTCTCTCTCTCTCTCTCCTCTCTCTCTCTCTCTCTCTCTCTCTCTCTCTCTCTCTCCTCTCTCTCTCTCTCTCTCTCTCTCTCTCTCTCTCTCTCTCCCTTCTACCTGCGACTCGGCTTGGGTAAACATCGCGCTGCGATCATCCTCTCCTTCTTCATGATTTGTGACAGTTTGAGAGTAATGCGGCAGAGATTTTTGACAGAGGAGTTTATAAAGGTTGTGTGCAATTGAAAATGACATGGATCAACGAATCAGGTCAGTAGATGGTCCACAATTAACATCGGAATTAATTAGTAGAGACAATGAAGGATTTCTGTTTTCACCATGTGTTAAAACAAATCAAGTTAACATGTGTCGTCGGACCAGTACACTGTTGAAAATTGCACGTGCTTTCATTGCTTTAGAGACAAGACACTGTGAATTGTAGAACGTCCAAGGATCATTTCTCTGTGTGAACATTTGTTCGCTGAGCGTGAAAAGAAGCTTGTCTTTAACGGCATAATGGCTCAGGGAAATTGTGACCCACCCCCTTACCCTAACTTGATTGACTGGCGATTTGCACAGATACAACATGCACTACAATTGCATTCAGCAGCAGTACAGAGAACCATGGAAGAAAAGTTCAGCAACTTAGACGACAAACTTTCACAGTTCTTTACTGAAGTCAGGAAGCTGAAGGAATGTGTTTTTACAAATAGAGGATCAATTGACGATCTCCAAGAAAATAGCACAATAATGATGGACAGAATTGAAAAACTCGAAAGAAAACTGGAAGCAACTGAAAAAGAAGCAAAAGCGTGTAATTTGATATTCATCAATGTAGCGGAGCAAGAATGGGAGGACGACTACGTCATAACCGAAATTATCGTAGAAGTCCTCAACAGTCACACAAGGAAACCAGACTGGTACAAAGAAGACATTGTACACGCATATCGAATTGGAAAACCGCGCACCCACGAAGCAGTCCTCGTCCCGTCCTGGTGCAGTTGTGTCGCTGGGCTGTCAAAATGGCCATATTGAGCGATCCAGAATTGAGAGACAGCATGAGGTACAACGGAATCAGAGTGGCCTCCGACCTCACTACCTACAAAAGGGAAATGCTCGCATTTCATCGTGGGCTTGGCAAGACAGCATACATCCACAAGGGAAAGCTCCATGTGAGGAACAGCCAGGACACCTATCACCACACTTACAAAAATGGCCAATACTTCCCACCAGATACTACACAGTACATGGAAGACTGGCCTCAGGCCCATGACATTGGACGTGAAGAATACAAAAACAGTAGAGATCCACGGCCCGTCAATACACACCCGGCAAGGCACAACTATGGACATTATAACAGAGACCACCCACCAAACATTACGATGATTTCGTTCAGGAAATGGACACGAACCGAAGGAAGAAGAGACAAAACACCAGGATCTCCTTTACTGACAACGAACACCAATATCAACGTCCCAGGGACGTGTCAGAGAGGAGAGGACATTCCCATATAAACCCTACCTATAACAGAGACATCGAAAGTCACAGAAGTTGGAAGAGCCCGTTTCGTTACGGTTCCAACCAGGATACCGCCACACCTGTTGTTCCTGGAGACTTTTCTTATAGTGAAGTGACACAGAAGGGATGTCAGCGAGAACCGGTTATTACAGGACACAGATGAGTGGTGTTCCTTAAAGACAGTGACAACAGACGGCTCACTATTAATACAGGCAGACACCGACAAAATGATACCAACAGTTACCGCCAAGAAGGCACTGCCGTCACCCATGAAAATGATTCACGACGAGCACGAGTCAATACCCAAATGACCCACGTTAAAGATGTTGGCAGAAAAATAACCAGAGAGGAGTGCGCACATGATCATACTGATAGAGACAGTGATGACAATAACGGTAGTGTTTCGTACACTGACGATAATCATGGCGAGAAAGACGATAATAAAATCGATGTGACTGATTATGACTTATCAGTTGTCACAGACGAGGTTCAGGGCCAGAAGATAGTAGAAAAAGACAATACTGAAATTGAAGCACCAATGGTTTTACGTAAGAGACGATGTAGAATCTCACAAAGTGATGAGCAAAAGATAGTGACCTAGATGATGTTAGTCGTGAAGACACTGACAAAACATGACACAAGTCAGTACAGCACTTAGGCGACACAGACAGAGATCAGATGACACATTGACGAGTCCACTAGGCACACACAAGCAGCACCTGTAGAATCCAGCAGGATCTGCAGAAAAGAACAGACAGTGGTTCATGTTCACGAAATAGCAGCGGCAAGACGTACTGCCCCTCCTAAAAAGAGAAGCAGACATATGCGCAGTACAACAGGCGGGTCAGGCAGTCAGACCAGTATTCTGGACTCTATGAAAAGAACAGCTGCTGATAGCTCAAAAGGCGATAAAGTATGCAATGTAAGTCCAAAGCTAGCTCTTGTGGTGCCTCGGGCACTGATAAATAGGACATCGGCCGGGCCACTACAGCAAGTAGTAAAAACAAAAGAATAAGTTCTTTACCAGGATCCCAAAGTGTGAACGGACCCAAATGAGATCGTGTCCATCAGTGGTGAATTTACATGTTCATAATGTTAATAATCCACAGATTAAATTTCTCACTTATAATGTGAATGGATTATTACCGAAACTGGATGATGAGGATTTCATTAATTTCATTTCGCAGCATGATTTCATTTATCTCACTGAGACCTTTATAGCGAATGATTTTGATTCATCTTTGTTTCAAGAGTTTGTTGTATTTACACTAAAAGCAAAGAAACTATCTCATCAAGAAAGGTATTCCGGTGGAATAATAGTTATGGTAAGAAAGACTTTAAAATCGTTTGTTAAACGAATTGAGGTTGGAAACGAAAATGCTATTATTGTTGAAATCAACAAAGATTTGTTTTCAACAAATAAACCTATAATGTTTGTATGTACATATATTCCCCCTCATGATTCCACATACCGGAATAATCAGCATGATGGGTTTGGTATGGAAGTGTTGGAACAATGTTTGTTAGATTTACAAGTTTCGCACGACGACTTTTATGTTTTGCTGACTGGTGATTTAAATGCAAGAACAGCTGATGGTAACTACTGTTCATTTGGATATGACAGTGGCAGTGTTTTAACTGATTTTTCGGTATACAGGGATTTTTTGAGACAGTCTCATGATTGCCGCACGAATGTTTTTGGAAACCAACTGCTCGAGATATGCAGTATGTTTGACTGTATCATTTTAAATGGTCTGTGTAAACTAGACTTTGATGGTAGTTATACATACATTGGAGTTTCAGGGTCGAGTGTAGTTGAGTATTTCATCGTATCATGTGATCTGTTTTCATCAGTTAAAATTGCTACATTAGATGTTGACAGTCTCACAGAATCTGATCATTTACCGGTTATAATGAAAGTAGAGCGAAAGCTTGAAACAGGAATAAAAGCGGAGGGAAAAGTATCAAAAAATAACATCACACAAAAGTTCATATGGCAAGAAAATAAGACAGACGATTATACAAACAAATTACAAAGTAATCACATTCAGAGAAGACTTACATTGGCTTCGGATATCTAGACACTAATGTAGATAAGGCTTTAACCATATTTGTTGAATGTCTCAAAGAAGCTGGTGCTTGTATGTACCGTAAGAAATGTACAGAGAAGAGAAAAAGATCTGATTGGTTTGATGGTGAATGTGAGAAAGCAAAAGCAGAAAGCAGAAAAACTCTCAAACACTACAGAAAAACAAAAGATGAGGATGATAGAGTTGTGTATTGTGAAGCACGGAAGAAGTATAAAAAATATTAAAGAATAAAAAACAGCAGTTTAATAAACAAAAAGCAGAATGCTTAGCCAGAAATATTTCAAATTCATCGCAGTTTTGGACTGAGTTAAGAAATATAGGGTATGGTACCAAAAACAAACTTACTAACAATATAAGTATTGATGAATGGTTTAGTCATTTTAAAAACGTATTTCAAGATAACAGATCAACAAATGATGAGCGCTGCATTGTCGAAGTAGATTTAAATGAATCAACAGAACACCCATTAAATTCTAAGATAACTATAGAAGAAGTCACAGAAATCCATCAGAAAATTGAGGATATGTGAAGCCAGTGGAATAGACGGTGTTACAGCCGAGATGTTAAAAAATGGTAACACAAATATCCATAATTTTCTTTTGAAGCTGTTTAACACTTTATTCGACCGAGGAATTTATCCTCAAGATTGGTCAAAAGCTATTATCATACCAATATTTAAAAAAGGAGATCCTGATAAAGTGGACAATTACAGGGGTGTGTCGTTATTAAGCATTGTTTCAAAATGTTACACATCAATACTGAATACTAGATTGTATGCTTGGTTAGAAAACATAATTTAATATCAGAAAGTCAGGCAGGTTTTAGGAAAAAATATTCTACAGTGGATCAAATTTTCAGTCTGTACGCTATGGTTCAGAAAACTATGTGCAAGAAAGGTAGAAAACAGTATGTTGCTTTTGTAGACTTTAAGAAAGCCTTTGATTCGGTTTAGCATGACAAACTTTTAAAGTGTATTCAAAATCAAGGAGTAAAAGGGAAGTTTTCGGTTTCGCTAAAAGCAATGTATGAATCATTATGCTCATGTATTCGGGCAAACCGGGAATTATCTGAAATATTCGATAACCCCATAGGCGTGAGACAAGGATGTGTCTTAAGCCCTACTTTATTTTCGGTATTAATAAATCAATTAGCCAATTGTATGGATGAAAAGGGGCGACATGGCATCCAGTTGATGCCAGGTTTAATGGAAATATTCATTCTTTTTTTTTGCAGATGATGTAGCCCTTCTGTCAACAACACCAAATGGTTTGCAAAACCAGTTAAGAATCTTGCAGACATACTGTGCCAGCATGAAACTGGAAGTTAATCTTGAAAAAACTAAGGTTATGGTTTTCAGAAGAGGGGGCTTCTTGGACGACATGAACAATGGTTTTACAAAGGGACAAAATTGGAAGTAGTTAGTAAATATTGTTATCTGGGTAGTTTCACGACAATGATTAGCACCAAGGCCGGCACAGAACATTTGGTGACAAAGGGTAAAAAAGCAACTTTGCTATTAAACAGGACTTTTCAAAAATATAAAGACATGACTATAGAAACTTTCTTCAAGTTGTTTGATGCAAAAATTCAACCTATTTTGTTGTATTCTTCTGAGATATGGGGACTTAACAGACTCGAGCATATAGAGAAAGTACATTTGGTATCGTGCAAAAGACTGTTGGGTGTTCCAGCCAGGACACCTAACAAGATGGTATATGGGGATTTGGGAAGATATCCTCTTTATGTCAACTCCTCAACTACCTGTCTTAGATATTGGTTTAAATTACTGGAAATGAATCCAAATAGGTTACCTTATAAGGCTTACCAAATGTTAGTGGAACTTGACAGGGCTGGGAAAGAATGCTGGGCCTCAAAAATAAGGGAAATTTTGTGTGAAACGGGGTTTAATATCGTGTGGCTGCAACAAGGTGTTGGTGATGTAAAAGCCTTTTTGCGTGTATTTAAACAGAGACTTGTAGACTTATATATTCAAGAATGGTCTGGGTCACTCAGAGACAGAGATAGGTATGAAAGCTACAGATCATTTAAGACTATCTTTGAAAAAGAGAAGTACATTGACTCTATTGATATATACTGTTTCAGAGTTGCCCTTTCACAAATAAGGTTGAACGTTTTACCACTAAACAATAATATAAATAGATACAGTGAACCTGATCAAGAAAAGGTGTGTCCATTTTGCAGGACAGAATCTGAAAACGAAGAACACTTATTATTTAGATGTTCCACTTACGCTGATCTCAGGGCGAAATTTTTAAAGGATTTAGTCAGCATGCCTATGTGCATACTGTCCAATCAACAAATAGCCACCGAAGTCACAGCGTATCCAGATACGTTTTCCACGCCATGAATAGGAGAAAAAAATTGTTAAAAGGAGAAGAAAAGTAAATAGTTATGTAGATACTAGCACTAGAATTTCAGACAATACTTAATTTCAATTATAAAGAAAAAAAATGTTTATTTGAATATGAAAGGGGTGCTCATATAGAGACACATGTGCATATGTGCCTGTGTATTCACATTGACTTTGGTGTACTTATGTGCATATATAGGTGATAGTATCTACATTATGTATATGTGTGGATACATATGTTATATATCTATGTGTGTATATATGTATGAGTGATTATGTATGTGTGCATGTATATAGATGTGTATGTGTGTATGTGCGTTTATACATAACCTTCAATTCAGTCTATGGCCTGAACCATTGCTGACCGCCGAAGATTGAGTTATCTCTGAACTAAAAGATGCACGAAGTGCTAAATATGCGTTGAATAATCATTTGGTATTGTCTCAATGTCAATTGTTTTGGTAAATGAGTGACTGATCTGCGATTAGTCTGATTGATTGATTGGCATTATGAATGTCTGTTTTTGCCAATTAACCGACTTTTTGGGGTCGAATTGGCTCTTATGTCATATATTTCTTGGTTCACTTCATTGTACATTAATTCCATTGATTAGTTTAGATTCACTGGTGAATAAATTGATAAACTGAACGCATGATTAGCTGACAACGGAATGATTATATATTTGTTAATTGTTGGCGATGGGTGGCTCACCGACTGATCGATTTATAGATTGATGGTTTTAGCTATTGAGCGATCAGTGATTGAATTATGGAATGTATGGATGGTTGATTCGCGTTATTTGAAGTAACGATTGCAAATTGATATATTGAACTCAGTTAAATTCTAGGTTATCTGGTCGATTAAGTCACTGGATGACTGATTAACTGGTTAAATGATTGATCGATTGATTGATTGAGTGAGGGAGTGATTACGTGAAGTGATTTTACTGAAGTGATTCGATTGTACAGTTGGATGATGCATCTGACCCAGTCAATTGAAAGCTGATTTGTCAGTTGATTCACGGGCTGAATGGCGGATTATTTGATTGATCAACTGGTAAATCAGTTGATTGATTGGTTAATTGATTGGTTGACTGATTGATTGATTGGTTGGTTGGTTGATCGATTGATGGATTGATTGTTTATGGACTAGAATACAAATGAAAGGACCACTGTAAATGCAAAGATGATTATCCCAGCTTATGTGACGGTAAACGATAGAAGGGGACAATGTGACAGAGTTCACTGCAGTTTGATAGTATAACTTGTATGAATGTATAAGAAAACCTGATCTCCTCCCCTCCCCTTTCCCATGCATGTATTGTGGCCTAAGGCCGATGTACAATAAACATTTTCTGAGTTCTGAGTTCTGAGTTCTCTCTCTCTCTTTCTCTCTCTCTCACTCTCTATCACTATCTCTGTCACTCTCTTTCTCTCTTTGTCTGTCTCTCTGACCCTGTATCTGTCTGTCTGTCTATCTGTCTGTCTGTCTGTCTGTCTGTCTTCTCTCTCTCTCTCTCTCTCTCTCTCTCTCAAGAATATTTAACGTTAGAAACTGTTAATTCTATAAAGGAAAGTTTTCCAGCAGTAAGAAGACTACAGAAGTGGATGACCTTGATTTGATAGACCATGTTTTGTGATGAAAACTAAAGCGAGAATACAGCTTAGATTGCTCAGAATGACATGAGACGCGGGTAATAATAAACTGTGCAACTGTCCACGACAACGTCGAACATGCAAAGACATGGGCACTCGTGCTAGCAGTCTCCGTGGTTCAGCAAACCGATTACACATGCTATCAAGAAGGCTCCTTCACAAGTGACCACTTTGATCCCGAGACTCTGGAGAATGATAAGCTCCCCACCTGACTGTCAGAAGAACTAAAAGAGTGTTCCACTAGTGGATCCCAGCCCACTGTAGGATATAAGGAGTCGACAAAACAAAATTTGCGCCTTTCTTGTCTTCTACATGTTCTTATTTTATTTTCATGTTTTTTTTCTGGTTCCAGATAGAGAGGGTTAGAGACGATTCAGTTATTTGCTCGTTCAAAAAATTACACGTCGGAAATGAAACTACAGTCGATATGGTTTATGGAGAAATTGACGCTATCTTATGGGAATAAATACAGAACACTGGTTTTGAATTTAAAGGCAAAGTAAATTATGTACCCCAAGAAGACATAAAAATGCTAGTATCACTGTATAAAAGCGTGAAGCCAATTTATTTTTGTTGTTTTTCTTTCTTTTCTTTCTTTCTTTCTTTCTTTCTTTCTTTCTTTCTTTCTTTCTTTCTTTCTTTCCTTCTGTCTGTCTGTCTTTCTTTCTTTTCTGTTTTTCTAACTTTATATCCTTTGTTGTCGTTATCACATTGTTCTTGCTGTTGTATTGCATTTGTTGTTTTGTTGCTGTTGCTGTTTTTTTACATAAGATATTGGATCGTATACTAATAGTTATTTACATTGTCTTTTTCACGTCTGAAAAAAAAGTACAGCGTCAAAGAAGAACGATGACACTGACAGTATTTGTGTCGCTCGCATTGTGTCTGACCATTGGAGTCCATGGTCGCTGGCACCCCACAGCCGGAACCAGTTTCCAGATACAGCTGCAAGGAAGCATTTATTTGCATTCCAGTGCTGCCGTCTACGACATTGACCTTTTTGACTCCCACAGTTCCGACATCAGCTCTCTCAAAAGGTAAAGTATCACTTAGCCATTGCATGTGAATTTTTTTTCGGGGCGCATTCAATGCACTTGGGTAGTGTGCTCCATCGAAATCTGCTAGTAATAATCTGGCAGACTCCTTAAATCTGCACAAAACGTTACGTGCTGGCAAGACCTTGGAATAGAAATGAGGATGAGGAGGACTGGATCTCAGAAACACTAAGCTGACATCACCAGGATGATGGAATATTGGAGCTAACCAGCTCACTTTACACTTTTTATAAGAGCAGACTAGCAACAAACGATTCTAACAAAACATAATAGAAATTTTGTTATACGAAACAAGAGGTGAACATTTCAGATACTGGATTTTGTTGGTTGTATGAAAAAGACAAAAACTCAACAACACTTTTAGGGGGAAAATATGAAACTGTTTTGTATTTCTTTGCTTTTTTTTTCTTTTAGCTGGGAGTTGATTCAGATTGAAAGTGATCAATTATGTCTTAGGTGTACATCAGTTAACGCAAAAGGTCATGTACCTTAGTTAAGGCACCATTTAAATCAAGAGTCAAAACATATCTCTGAGAGATGAGCATTAAATCCAGAAAGTGACATTCATCAATGCTTTCAAAACTTGAGACACCACTTAGTCCAAAACATCATCATACAAAAGTTGAGACCCCACTAAATACACGTACGTAAAAGACTAATTATTTTAAAATGTTTACAAAATTAGTGTTTTCAAAGAAAAAATCTAGTTGATTCTAAAGATGGGTCATCAATAAAACCAGAAGGTGTAGGCTGCAAAGATGAGGAGCGTCATCAATTTATGCAGAAGGCGGATGGTCATCTAGAGAAAAGGTGAAATCGTAGAAGAGTGCTCAGGGCGGTAGGGACATGTATTTTCCGCAAGGCCAGCATTTTGTGAGTAAAGCCCTTCTCCTCTCCCTCGTTGCTTTACCTGCCATAAACCTGAACATGAAACCTGGAGGTCGTACGCACAAATTTTTGTCCGAGTCAGATCTGAACTCATGCATTCAAATAGAAGCGGGAGCTCTACCAGTACCTTTACTACGTCTCGATGAAAAAAGAGATAAGTGAGACCAAAAAAAAGTCACAAGGATCAACAGTAGAGATAACTCACTTCCTCAAATTGTGAGACTTGATGCCAACCAATGTAGAAGATTGGAGATAGGAATTTATTCAAGAGCAATTCATCGCACTCGGGCAATTCCTTGTGTGCTCCACCCAAATTTGCCAGGTTTCCTCACCCGCGCAAAACTCTGTGCGCCCGAAAAGTCTTGAACTGGGGGGGGTGGGGTAGAAAAAAGGGATATATGAAACACTAAGTTGACACAACCAGAATGATGGAATGATAGTCAAGTGCACGAACGTTGGACATCTAATCAGAAGATCCCGGTTTGTTCTTACCTGAATATTCCAGCCTGATGGGTAAAAGGTGAAGATAGATGTTCCGATCTCCTTGATTAACATGTGTGCAGACCTGCCAGTGCCTCACCCCTCTTTGTGTGAATGTGCACGCAGAATATGAAATATGAACGTTAAGGAACCCGTAAGTCAGGTCGGTGCGCAGTGGCTTGAGGAAATACGCTAATACCCAGTATGCACGCACCATCAAAGAGGGAGTATGCACAATGTGCAATAATACACCACCTGCACAATGTGGACAAAACAATGTGCATAATTTCAATTGAGAAGTGGGAACACTATAAAGAATACATCAACTGGAAGAAGAAGAGAAGAAGAAGAAGAAGAAGAAGAAGAAGAAGAAGAAGAAGAAGAAGAAGAAGAAGAAGAATAAGAATTGCGAAGAAAGAATGCGAGAAGAAGAATTGCGAAGAAGAAGAATTGCGAAGAAGAAGAAGAATTGCGAAGAAGAAGAAGAATTGCGAAGAAGAAGAAGAATTGCGAAGAAGAATTGCGAAGAAGAAGAAGAAGAATTGCGAAGAAGAAGAAGAATTGCGAAGAAGAAGAAGAAGAAGAATGCGAAGAAGAAGAAGAAGAATTGCGAAGAAGAAGAATTGCGAAGAAGAATTGCGAAGAAGAATTGCGAAGAAGAATGCGAAGAATTGCGAAGAAGAAGAAGAAGAAGAAGAAGAATTGCGAAGAAGAAGAAGAAGAATTGCGAAGAAGAAGAAGAATTGCGAAGAAGAAGAAGAATTGCGAAGAAGAAGAATTGCAAAGAAGAAGAAGAAGAATTGCGAAGAAGAAGAAGAAGAATTGCGAAGAAGAAGAAGAATTGCGAAGAAGAAGAAGAAGAATTTCGAAGGAGAATTGCGAAGAAGAAGAAGAATTGCGAAGAAGAAGAAGAAGAAGAATTGCGAAGAAGAAGAATTGCGAAGAAGAAGAAGAATGCAAGAAGAAGAGAAGAATTGGAAGAAGAAGAAGAAGAAGAAGAATTGCGAAGAAGAAGAATGCGAAGAAGAAGAAGAATTGCGAAGAAGAAGAAGAAGAATTGCGAAGAAGAAGAAGAAGAAGAAAGAATTGCGAAGAAGAATTGCGAAGAAAAGAATTGCGAAGAGAAAGAATTGCGAAGAAGAAGAATTGCGAAGAAGTAAGAATTGCGAAGAAGAAGAATTGCGAAGAAGAAGAAGAATTGCGAAGAAGAAGAATTGCGAAGAAGAATAAGAAGGAAGAAAAGATTGAGAAGAAAATGCGAAGAAGAATTGCGAAGAAGAAAGAATTGCGAAAAGAAGAAAGAAAGATAAGAATGCGAAGAAGAAGAAGAAGAAGAAGAAGAATTGCGAGAAGAAGAATTGCGAAGAAGAAATTGCGAAGAAGAATAAGAATTGCGAAGAAGAAGAAGAATTGCGAAAGAAGAAGAATTGCGAAGAAGAAGAAGAAGAATTGCGAAGAAGAAGAAGAATTGCGAAGAAGAAGAAGAATCGAAGAGAAGAAGAATTGAAAGAAGAAGAATTGCGAAGAAGAAGAGAATTGCGAAGAAGAAGAAGGAAGAAGAAGAATTGCGAGAAGAAAGAAGAAGAATTGCGAAAAAAGAAGAATTGCGAAAGAAGAAGAATTGCGAAGAAGAAAGAAAGAAGAAGAAGAATTGCGAAGAAGAAGAAGAATTGCGAAGAAGAAGAAGAGAAGAAATGCGAAGAAGAATTGCGAAGAAGAATGCGAAGAAGAAGAAGAATGCGAAGAAAAAAGAATTGCGAAGAAGAAGAATTGGCGAAGAAGAAGAAGAAGAATTGGAGAAGAATGCGAAGAAGAAGAATTGCGAAGAAGAAGAAGAATCGAAGAAGAAGAAGAAGAATGCGAAGAAGAATGCGAAGAAGAAGAAGAATGCGAAGAAGAATGCGAAGAAGAAAATGCGAAGAAGAAGAATGCGAAAGAAGAAGAATGCGAAGAAGAAGAAGAATGCGAAGAGAGAATGCAAGAAGAATGAAGAAGAAGAATGCGAAGAAGAAGAATGCGAAGAAAAGAATGCGAAGAAGAAGAAGAATGCGAAGAAGAAGAAGAATGCGAAGAAGAAGAATGCGAAGAAGAAGAAGAAGAAGAATGCGAAGAAGAAGAATGCGAAGAAGAAGAATGCGAAGAAGAAGAAAATGCGAGAAGAAGAAGAATGCAGAAGAAGAAGAAGAAGAAGAAGAAGAACAAAGAGAATGAAGAAGAAGAATGAAGAAAAAAAAAAAAATGAATAATGAATAATAATAATAATAATAATAATAATAATATAATAATATAATAATGATAATAATAATATAATAATATAATAAATAAAAGAAAAGAACAATAATAAAAACATAACAAGTAATGAATAATAATAATATAATAATAATAATAATAATAATGATAATAATAATAATAACAATAATAGTAATAATAATAAGGATAATAATAATAATAATAATAATAATGATAATAATAATATAATAATGATGATAATAACAATCATAACAATAATGATAACAAGAAGAAGAGGAAGAAGAAAAAGAAGAAGAAGAAGATGATGATGATGAAGAAGAAATAGAAGAAGATGATGACGATGACGATGATGACGATGATGACGATGACGATGATGATGATGACGATGACGATGATGATGAAAACAAAAGCAACAACAACAGTAACAATTGAACTATCTTTTATTGCATTGAACACGTACAGCCAGCACAAAAAAGTGATCTGCTATTTCTCTGCGGGGACATGGGAGGATTGGAGGAGTGACGCCGCACACTTAAAACACAGTCATGTTCTTGGTAACGCAATGGCACCCCCCTTCGACAATGAACGTTACTGGGACATCACATGTGAGTGATTTGCACGATAATTTGGACTGGAGTGGATTTCGTTTAATAGCTTATACATACATAATACACATACACACATACATATATATGTACATATTTATATATACGTACATATACGTGTGTGTGTGGGTGTATGTGTGAGTCTACATGTATACATTATGTGTGTGTGTGTGAGTGTGTGTGTGTGTGTGTGTGTGTGTGTGTGTGTGTGTGTGTGTGTGTGTGTGTGTGTGTGTGTGTGTGTGTGTGTGTGTGTGCGTGTGTGTGTGTGTGTTTGTATGTGGTCATAATGTATTTACTATGTGAATGCAGTCTACTTTCCCCATGCGCGTATTTCTTTCTATGCGAGAGGGTTTTTCTAGGTAATTTTCCCAGGGACAATTTTGTTGCCGTGGTATCTTTAACGTGGACTGAATGCATGCTGCACACAGGGTGACGGGGACTTAGTTGGGGGAGAAAAACTGACACAGCGAAGGGCTCTTTGGTTCTCTCCTGGTAAGGGGGCTGGGCTGGACCGGACTGGCGTGCATCGTGTATATTTGTCATCATCCCACTATTTCTTTCGCCTTGTAAAACAAGATATATGATGACTGGGTCCGAATTGGTCATGCAGCGCATGGACAGCCCCTATTGCTTGGCAAAGTGGCTAGCGTATGGCGTCGGGAGCTGGGGGAGGGTGTGTGTGTGTGAACGCTTGACCAGTGGTGAGGCATTGTTGCTCTAAGTCCCATCTTGACCAGTGGCGAGGCATTACATGTTGTGCTTTAAGTCCCATCCAGCACCCTCGGGTGTTTCTTATCAACTTATTCTGTCTTTTCGAAGCGTCGAGCGTGCGACAGGTGATCACACATCGCTTGGATTATGCACACTCACGTGGATGCGATGGGGTGGACCCCGACAATGTGGACACTTATGATGCCCCCAACGGGTTGGGACTGACAGTGGCTAACCAGCTGGACTTCAACCGATGGATTGCTGATGGTCTGTATATGGTGTGGGGTGGGGTAGGGCATGCTGTGCTGTGCTGTGCTGTGCTGTGATGTGCTGTGCTGTGCTCTGGTGGGGTAGTCGTGCATGTGCTTGCGCGACCTTGTGTATTTTAAATATGTGCCGACCCACTTTCCCTCCCTCTCTCTGTTTGTCTGTCTTTCTCTCTTTCTCTCTCTTTCTCCCCCCCCCCCTGTTTTTTTCTCTCTCTTTCTCGCTCCTTTATGTACTTGTCAGTGTATGGGGTGTGTGTGTGTGTGTATGTGCACATGTACGTATGTGAAAGAGAGAGAGAGAGAGAGAGAGAGACAGACAGACAGACAGACAGAGACAGAGACAGACATATACATATATATACATATATGTGTGTATATATATATATGTATATGTATATGTATATATATATATATATATATATATATACAGAGAGAGAGAGAGAGAGAGGAGGAGAGAGAGAGAGAGACAGAGACAGAGAGAGAGAGAGAGAACTAAGAATTCAGTCTTGTTCTCCAAACGGTAGTGAGCTCGTATGGAACGGATGCTATAAATAGTTTGCCCGAAATATTAATGGCATGTACAAGACATCAACATTTAATGACATGTTGACAAGTTATATCGTAGAAAATATGATAATTTCCCTTATGCCCAATGTCTTAAGCGGACAAAAAAGGAAAGCCCCCAAAATTTTGAACATAGTCATACGCGTTGAGCTCAGTAACATACATGGTGTCAACAGGTTCCTGTGGTCTATACTATTTTGAGAGTTTAACCTTCTCACGAAAAATGGAATGGTGATCAAATGCTAAGGACAAACAAAAGAAGAGACATGGTTATACAAAACATTAGACACGAAGAGGATTGCAAAAGAATCCAGAAGCCAGACTGCAAGGGTGACTAGGGCAGTGGACAACATGGGAAAGTGCACTCCTAGGAAGTTTCAGATGGAATGACATAGGACATATGGCCCTTCTCAGGATCAGGTTCTTACTCAAATCTGTATATGACCTCCTGCCCTCGAATGAAAATCTGGTGAAATGAGGCAAATTGACCCTGCGTGCCTCCTTTGTCAAAGCAAACAAACAATGGAACAGGTCTTGAGTTCATGCAAAGTAACGCTAAGTCCAGGGAAGGCACACATGGAGGCACAAGCAAGTGCTTACAGAGATCTCAAAAACGATCATTACTGCCAGGGAAAAACACGCGTCCTTAGAAGCTCCGGAAATCTTCTATACGGCAGAATGCTTTGTTGCCAGAGCACAGAGACAGAGTCTACTGGATGGAGTGGATGAGTATGAGTACGGAGCAGATCTTCCAGAATGGAAGGGAAAAAAAGAAACACCCAGAAATCATCAGCAAGAATGGCATGAGGCCGCCTATGGAACTCCACTCCCCATTCATCAAGAACAAAAAAGTGTGATCAAAGTCTCCGTGCTAAATACATATAAGAATGAAAAAAAATACGCCAGTCTAGCCACCATCCTGAAGAAACCTGACTTAAAAGGCAGTGTCTTCGCTATGAAGGCTGCCTATGACCTCATCAATACAAGACAATGGCAGAAGCGACTAGAAAGAGTTCCAGCTGGATAAGATCGACGCAGAATAAGAATGAACTTTATGAGGCTTAAAACTTTTCCGTATACAACAAATTCCTGATAGATAAGTGATTAAGACATACATCAGCTACAAGGGTAACCTGACACTGGCCGCCCGACCACTTTGGAGGCGCGGGTTCGAATCCAAGTGAAGGGAAAAAAGCCTCAGCAACATAAGGGCGCCCAGCAGTCATGGCCTGAATGCGCTCCCCCCCCCCCCCCCAACCTCCTTCAAAGTATGAGTTTAAGGCCAAATCACTCGCATTACGGGGAGATGGTGATGGTGGTGGTGAGCCTTTTCTTTTGAGGACCTATTGGTGTCCAGCTCTTCCAGAGTGTTTTTCTACCGCCACTGTAAAATGCGAGCTGTTTTAACTGGAGAGAGTGCACCCTGGGCATTAATTGCATCGAATTGTTTTCTTTAGCATGTGCCTGTTCA
>CM060307.1:67531904-67536904 GCA_030674185.1 Monoplex corrugatus
AACTGAATAGCAAAGATCTGAAAGCAACAACACAAAATTTAGCTTCTTGCATCAAACATATAACACAAAAATATCCAAACTCAAAGATAGTCATCAGCAAGGTCGCCCCTGTACGACATTCACGTATGGAAGTTCGGCGGAATTTGTTTAACGCCTTTTTATCTGCTGAGCTTGTTAACATTAAAAACCTATCATTTGTCTTCCATGACAACCTTCGAACTAACCAGCAGTTTCTACACGACAATATTCACCCCACCGCCAGAGGAAGCAGCGTGATAGCGGGGAACCTGGGAAGACACATTCGGGATCTATTTTGGGAGACGCCTAGGAGACCAGAGGATCACGATCTTCACGGCTACACGCCTCTAGATTCTCCCGAGGACCGTTCCCCTATTTTGACAGCTATGAACCGTGGTGGCTATCATACAACATGTTTTGAATGAATCGTAGTAGATCTACAGTGACCAACGTTTCATGTCACAGGACTTTTTCCTCGTCATCTCTGACAGTTCTCTTGGTGAAAGTGTATAAACGCTAGGAATTAGTCAGTCAGGACTCAGACTATAATCTCTGTACATTTGAAGGCGTGTATACTATTATTTAATTTATTTATAAGTTATTTCTGTTATAGATCAAAGTCTTATCTTGATTAGTAGGACTTCTTTTCTCCATAGTTTTACTCATTTTTTTTTCTACCTTTCCTTTGTAGTAAAAGTAATCATTCTCCCCCTCCCCATTTTCCTTGTACACAGAAAACCAAAGCATACGTGATTTTCAAACAAATCACCGTTAATTGAAAATAAGGGATTAGCCAACAATGAAAATCAATTTTTTACAGTGGAATTGTAGGTCTCTTTCCACCAATTCAGCATACCTGGAACATTTCCTCGCTCAAATCAGTGTGAAGTCTTGATTCTGCAGTCGCTTAATGTTATACAACCAAACTTCCCAATTTCCAAAATTACTATTATCCACAGTGTATGCCTATGGGAATCCCGGAAGAAAGTAGCCACTGCGATAATACATACTTAAAGAGTTACAATATCACATATTTACTTCCCCAGTTTTAACGTCAGCTGAAGACTTACACGCTTGTGCCGCAACAGTACAATTCAGTAATTCTTTTATCCTGAACGTTTTGTCAGTCTACCTGCCAACAGGTCCAAATGACCACAACACAGAATGGCTGCGCACGATTCCGGATCTGCTGCACGGTAAATGGCTAATAGGTGGAGACTTTAATTCCCACTCCCCGTTTTGGGAAACAGATTGCTGTACTGTGACAAGCAATCGTTTAGTAGAAAATATAGTTGACAGTTCGCTTTACCTTTTGAATGATGGGAGTGTCACTAGAATTCCTGATATTTCCAAACATCGGGCAACAGCCATCGATCTGTCTTTAATCTCACCAGAATTAGTACCCTGCTGTACCTGGGACACTCACAGAGATACTTTAGGAAGTGATCACTTACCTATCCTCATAACACTAACTAACGAAAACATCAGGATGAAAGACAGCATTCCTGATATTATACCAAAATATAATTATACACGCGCTGATTGGTCCTTGTTTCAGACTGTTCTTTCTAATCGAGATTTCACACATTATGAAAGTGAAAATGTAGACGTTATGTTTTCTAAATTCCAGGAGTCAGTTCTAGCTGCTGCAGACCTTTCCATCCCGAAACTCAAAACTTTTAAGTCCAATAACCGTTTGGGTAATGTTTGGTGGACGGAGGCATATGAGCAAGCAGTTCAGTATAAAAAAGAGAAATACAAAATCTACATCAAAAGCAGGAAACCTGAAGATCATATGGAAATGAAAAAAGCTAACACCCAGTGTAATAACATCATCGCTGAAGCAAAGAAAATATATTGGGCATCATACTGCACAAAAGAAATTACAGATTTCAAGGATTTCCATAAAGTCTGGACAAAAATGAATGAAATGAAAAATGGAGCCAACTTACCTAGGTGTCCAATAATGATTGATACAAGTCACAAGTTTCTTTCCGACATGGACAAAGCTGAAACTTTTGTGGAACTTTTTGCCCAAAATAGTAAAGTAGACGGTTTGACTCCTACCTGCAAACACTACAGGGAAATGGCAGCTAACAACCCTATCTACACTGATCCAATACCTCAGAATGATCGCTGGTTTAATTCTCCAATCACCTTAGAAGAGCTAAAAAACACTATCTTGTCTCTACGCAACAAAAGGAGTTCGGTAGGTGTCGATGCAGTTTCAACTGAAATGATTAAACATCTTCCAGAAAACTATATTATTTTTTACACAAAATTTTTCAGAAATGCTGGGTTGGTGGAACTATACCACAATTATGGCAAACGTCCGTTGTTATACCAGTATTAAAAGCAGGAAAGCCTAAAAACAATAAAAACAGTTACAGACCTATTGCTTTAACGTCCCATACGAGCAAACTATTGGAAAAATTGGTATTAAACAGACTTGTACATTACTGTGATAAAAATAACGTTATTCCAGTAAATCAGGCTGGTTTTAGAAAAGGGAGATCTACAGTTGAGCACCTGGTTAAACTTACCACTCACATCAAGAAACAGTTTGCCCGCAGAAAAAGTCTTTTAGCTACATTTTTTTATGTGAAAAAAGCTTACGATCAAGTTTGGCATACGCGTTTATTGTACAAGCTGAAATCTGTTGGTTTATCTGGCAATATGTATGATTATATTAAGTCTTTTTTAGCCAATAGAACTATTCAGGCAAGAGTGGGAACTAGTTATTCTACTTCACGACATCTTGATATGGGAATTCCACAAGGTTCAGTGATAGCACCGCTTTTATTTAATATCCTTATACAGGATCTTCCTAAAGCACTCTCAAATCGTGTTGTTTTGGCACAGTATGCTGATGATATATGTATTTGGATGAATATTACTTTAAAAAAGACAACTCCACAGAGAGCACAGAATTACATTAGGAAATTGTATCAATCTGATCTTGATAATCTTGGAAACTATATGTTAGAAAATGGTCTGTCGTTGTCAGCGGAAAAAAACTAACATGATGCTATTTAATTCAGGTGGTACTTTAAGTAACTTGCCTACTTTCAAATTGCTTGGTGAAGTGTTACATTACAAACAGGTTGTAAAATTTCTGGGAGTCTTTATGACATCGAAATTAAACTGGAATGTCCATTTTGATTATATTTCAACAAAAGCAAGAAAAGCCCTAAATTTTCTAAAGATAATAAGCCGATTACCTCGGGGAATGGATACGAGCATACTAATTCATCTATCAACAGCACTTGTACGATCTAAATTATCCTATGCGCAAGAAGTGTTCTTCAGTGCACCAAAATATTTATTAAAGAAGATACAAAGCTTAGACTGCAAAAGTATTAAAATTGTTCTAGGTGTCCCTACTCATGCCTCTAATCTGGAAACGTACAAAGTTGCTGGAATTCTGCCTCTGAACAACTATCGTGAGCTAGCGACAGCAAAATTTGCAGTTAGAACTACTTCACAAACGGACAATTTTGTGAGTAAGGAAATTAAAATCAGGTCTGATGTTGACTTTCCAAAGCGAGCAAAAAGCATTTCATCACAAATGACTGTTGCAACTTACATATCTGACTTGCTCAAACAGTCTAACATAAATATGGATGAAATAGCTGAGACACCATCAACAACGCCTATCCCTACATGGGAAATGCAAAAAGCCTCTTTTGATATTGATTATACAGACGCTAAGAAATCTGAAAACGTCAACATTTCGATATCCACAGCAAGAGAACACATCGATGAAAAATACCGTACCCACCTTCACATTTTTACCGATGGATCAGTCTTAGAAAATAAATGTGCTGGAGCAGCATTTTATGTTCCAAAATTTAAGATAAAAAAGTCATTTTTCGTTGGGGCAAACTTATCGATCTTTACAGCGGAATTAGTCGCTATTAATCAAGCATTGCATTATCTAGTAAATCTTAAACCTATGTCTTTCAAAGTAGTTCTCTTTGTTGACTCAAAATCTGTATTATATGCCTTACGGTCTTTTAATGCCGACACAAGACCTGATTTAATTACTGAGGCAAATCATCTTATACATCGTTTAAGGGTCAAAGGTACAGATATCAGTTTATGCTGGGTGCCTTCTCATGTCGGTCTTCACGGCAACGAAGTAGTTGACAGAGCAGCTAAGCAAGGTGCCCAGAATGCTGATAATGCTTATAGAATTACATGTTCATACCTCCGTAAAAGAAGCTTGCAACTTGCTCGAATCAGCCTCATGGTCTCGATTTCATGAACATTCAGATGAACAGTTTGTGTCACAACAAATGATAAAACTTACCGTTCAAAATGTATGTAAAAAATTGCAGAATTCTTCCATGTATCATTTGAGATCGATTGTTGCTGTTTGTTTTCGTATTCAGCTAAACGCATTGAAAACAAAATATTGTAAAAATGTCAAGTGTATCTGCGGTGAACAGTTCACACTGTTTCACTGTTTATTCTACTGCAAAATGCTACGTTCTTTTTTACCGAAAATGTTTACTCAAGAAAAGTATTCTGAAAATCATTTCCAGAAAATTACATCAGATCAAACGTTGTTAGTTAGAATTTCAGAATCATTAGTTCACAGTCCTGTTAATGCATTACTTTAACTTTATTCAGTTTGTATTTTAGTGTTACAATTTCCCTTCACGTTGTTGAAGTTAATTGTTAGTGTTAAGTTCTCGTTCCATTTTACTGTTCCCCCACCTGCTAATGTCTTTTTCCTCTGTCTTCCCTCTGCCCAAATCCAACCCGTCCAACTATCGTTCTACATTTTATTTTGTTCACTTTTTTTTTTAATTTCCCCTTCCCCCCCTCCCCCGTCTAATATCACTTATAGTGAAAAGACGTTAAATTAAAGAACGAACACATTCGTCAACACACATCTCGTTTATAAAAGAATATGCAGAATAAGATAGTGATTCTTGTGACCTTTCGATGTTCAGTCGTGCATTCTTCTTCTTCTT
>CM060307.1:67556904-67566904 GCA_030674185.1 Monoplex corrugatus
CTATTTCTCTTTCTCTCTATTTCTCTCTCTGTCTTTCTCTCTGTCTGTCTGTCTGTCTGTCTCTGTCTCATTTTCTCTCTTTCTATTTCTCTCTCTCTCTCTTTCTTTCTGTTTGTCTGTCTGTCTGTCTGTCTCTTTTTCTTTCTTTCTTTCTCTCTCTCTGTATCTCTCTCTCTCTGTCTATCTGTCTGTCTGTCTCTTTCTCATTTTCTGTCTTTCTATCTCTCTCTCTCTCTTCCTCTCTCTCTCTTTCTCTCTCTTCTCTCTCTCTTTCTTTTTCTATGTCTGTCTGTCTCTCTCTTTCTTTCTTTCTCTTTCTCTCTCTCTCTCTATCTCTCTCTCACTCACTCTCTCTCTCAGTGTACACAAAAGATCTTCAACTCAAAGGTACCCAGCAGAATGATCAGAATGAGCACACACACATCTATAGTGCGGGTCCACGCCGCAGTGCCCTTCCTTACTAAGACCAAGATCCAGCTGCTAATGCCAAACGGCTTTTATCAATTGGATCATTTCCGCTTGATTCTGGTCGAGCAGCTTGTGCCGGCATGCATCCAGTGTAAGGTGATTAATCCCACACCCACCCCACCCACCCACCACCCACCCCCACACATACCCCACTCAGACTCTTGATGGCAGTTTCTTCAAACGAAAGAAATTCAAGCAACAGTGATGGCTTAGTGAGAATCCAACAGTGCTTGAAAATTGATTCCATGATTCTAACAGTTTAATGGAAAACTTGAGCTCTATGTTAACCCTTTGACTCCCTCACTCTGTCCACTAGCCTCCTGCATCATCATCAGTGATAGCAAAGCAAAAACGTAACCTTCTGACTCTTTCACACTATCCACCAGCTTCCTGCAGGAAGCTCGAGGATAGGGAGAGGGAGTCAAAGAATAGTTTTTGCAGCTGGTGGATAGGGTGCAGGAGTTAGAGGGTTAATGTGGAGGTTCTGCGAAGTGAAATGTTTTATTACGTATGAAATCTATGCCCAGGCAGAGACACATACATACAAAACAAGCACTCACGCTCGCGCGCGCGCACACACACGCACACACACACACACACACAAATACAGACAGATTCACACACAAACACATGCACATACCGATACATGCGCGCACGCATACACCCACACGCGCGCATGCACGCACGCGCACACACACACACACACATACACACATAAATATATACACTTATTCACATATACATTCGTACACACGCAGATACACACACGCACACACATACACACACACACACACACACACACGCACGCACGCACGCACACACACACACACACACACACACACTTACACTCACCAACAAATAAACACGTACACATATAAATGCATGTGTTAAGAAAGCTGGTGTACGACATTATCCCATAATTAACCAGTAGTCTGTTTCTCCTTCTCCTTTTTCTTCTGTCTGTCATATATTTTGTTTTGTTTGTGTTTTTGTATTCATTTTTGAACGTCTGGCTCTTACTCTGCTTCTGTCTCTGTCCTCGTCTCCATGTCTGGTTCTGGCTCTATCTGTATGTTTCTGTGTGTCTGTTTCTCTGTCTCTGTCTGTCCTTTTCTCACACTGGACCGGGCAGCAGGAAAGTTTCAGTCTATTTCTCCTAATTTTTGTATTTGATGTATGTTTGTTTGTAATCTTACGCTTGACAAAGGCCAGCTGGCTGGAAATTTGCGCTTGTCTTGTCTTGTTGTATTAAATACGCGTTCTTATTCTTCTTTCGATTTTTTTCCTGGTTCCTGTTTGCTTGAACGCGGGCAGTCACACTTGTTTTGGATGTCTTTCTTTCTGTCTGTCTGTCTGTCTGTCTGTCTGTCTGTCTGTCTGTCTCTCTCTCTCTCTCTCTCTCTCTCTTTTCTCAGTGTACACTAAAGATCGTTAACTCAACAGTACCCAGCAGAATGATCAGAATGAGCACACACACGTCTGTAGTGCGGGTCTAGGCTGCAATGTACTTCCTTACTTAGACTAAGATCTAGCTGCTAATGCCAAACCGCTTTTATCAATTGGGTCATTTCCGCTTGATTCTGCTCGAGCAGATTTTGCTAGCATGCAGTGAGGTGATTGTCTCCCCTACTCTGTGATGGCAGTTTCTTCTAGTGTAAGAAATTTAAGTTACAGTGATGGTTAGCAAGAATCCTACAGAGCTTAATATCTCATTCTGTGATCTTAACATTTTAATGCGAAATTTCAGCCCTGTATTTGTATAAATAGTGTGTAAAGCCAAATGTTTTATGTCTGAAATATATGCTAATGCACGTTCACACACACACACGCACACAAACACACACGCATTTTCACTCAGGCACAAGCGCATACATACACGAGCGCGCACGCGCGCGCACGCACACACATACACACGCACGCACAGACACACACACACGCACTCACACACACACAACACATACACATAAACGCACAGAAACACACACACACACACACATACACACACACACACGCGCGCGCGCGCGCACGCACGCACGCACGCACACACAGACACACACACAGACACACACACGTCTCTTACACTTTCACGTTTTTCTTGTCTTTTTTTTTACACTTGATAATATTTTATCACTTAAAGAGTAGCATTTGGTACCATCGGATCTATGTCATATCTAGTTCTTCATCATACGGTAAACACACAGACATAAACGTAAATAAACAACACAAAAGTAATACCCTCAGGAAAAAGTGGGAAATAAGACAAAAAGCGAATTATCATATCTTTCAAGCATGCCAGTATTATAGGGTCCAATCAAACAATGAGTCAATCAGTCAACCAGACTTTTTTGTTTATAGTCAAGTCGACCACGAAAGTAATGTAGGGGGCCCTTTACGAGAAAGGTTTGTCGGTGATGAAGCTTTCAACTTTTTCTATACTAAGGACCGCATATCCGGTCTTACGGTAAACAGCGCTTGCATACTGAGGACCGCATATCCGGTCTTACGGTAAACAGCGCTTGCATACTGAGGACCGCATATCCGTTCCACGTATTTACCAGTTACAAGGTTAGAGGTCAGAGTCAGATGCGAAACTGAAAGGTTCTAGCTCCATTCTTTGGTCTACTAAAAGTACGAATGCACCTATAGCGTCACTTGATAGCCTTTATGTAGGGGCTTTAGCTGCGTGGTTTGCGTTCCAAGATTGCTCTGCCGATTGCACGCTCGACAAGATGGCGACTCCGTCAACATCGTCCGATCATCGTGGGGTAAACAACAACAAGTTGTTTTTATGTTTTTGTGTTACTATTATGTTCATTGAACTGTACAGAAACATTTTTGATTGAAATACAGCCTTCACAGTGGACTTGGCCTATAAGAGAATATACCCTCTGTCGACTATTGGGCAAAATATGCTTATAAATTCAGGACATCATTATTCACCTTGTTTTCAAATGAATCAAACCAAACTTTGGAAAATAATTTAGCAACATATATGTAATCAACCTTGAAAATTTCAAAGCTTCATCTTGGTTGTTGTTTGTTTGTTTGTTTGTTTTTTTGACAATTTTTTACGAACCCATGTAAACAGCCAGTTTCTGGGGACTGGCATGGCAAATAACTACCAGTATAGAATTAAGAAAAGCCACCTCCAGGTGGTTGTATAGAGCATAGAGGCCTGTGTTTTCCGTCTTGTCTCTATGTCTCTTCATTTTCACGTATGTTCATGGTTTTCTGTCCACCTGTTCAGTTTAAAAAGAGACATTCATAATTCTGAATGGCAGAGTTGGGGAATGAATGTTCATGCCTTGAATAGTTTATTTACTTTAATGGGAAAGATGGATGTATGGATTATCTACTTTAATGGGAAAGGTAGATGTATGGATTGTTCTCTTTTTTATGTCAGAAATTGTGTCATGACAAATCACTCCTAGGATAAGGAAAGAGGGTAAGGAGGTTTTGGTTGCAATGGTGACAAATAATCTGCATAATTCAGAATGTCACTGAAATCGTTGATGTTATTAGATTGACACTATGAGGTCTGGCCTTGTCGTTTTAATTCGATGGCTGAACTAACTGTGGTGTATTATACATTCCACGTTTACATTCCACTGTGAAGTCTGGCCTTGTTGTTTTCATTCGATGGCTGAGCTAAGTGTGGTGTATTGTGTATTCCACATTCACATTCCACTGTGAGGTCTGGCCTTGTCGTTTTAATTCAATGGCAGAACTAAGTGTGGTGTATTGGGTATTCCACATTTAGATTCCACTGTGGGGTCTGGCCTTGTCATTTTAATTCAGTGGCAGAACTAAGTGTGGCGTACTATACATTCCACATTTACATTCCACTGTGAGGTCTGGCCTTGCTATTTTAATTCAATGGCAGAACAGCTGTGGAATGTGCTGTACATTCCATTGTCTTAAAGTACCGTTTATGTTATCGACTGAAAAATAAACAATTGATTACCAAATATCAGGCTGGTTTCGGAAAAGAAAAGATATGATTTTGGAAAGTTAACGCTACTGTAGATTATATTTTTATTCTGTATTTCATTTTATTCTGTATTTCATTGTGCAGAAATGTGTGTGTCAAATAGGAGAAAATCAGATTGCTTTTGTAGATTAAAAAAGCATTTGATTGAGTAAATATCAAAAGTTGCTAGAATGCATTCCAAATTCCTGGTGATCCTTAACGGTAATTTTGCTTTTCTCACAAACACCATAAGAACCTTAATGATCAATAAATGTTTACTTACATAGTTTAACCCTTTCGATAACAACCGTTGAGACTGTATATAAGTACAATGATGCTACCAAAAATCGAAATGATCTATGAAAAACGGAAGAGAAAATTCCGTATGAAATCGTTGCTGCTAAAAAAGATAATACCTGAGTTTTTTGTTTATTTCCTAAAGTTATTGTGATCTTGAAGATGCATGAGATGAAATAAGACATGACGTAAAGCGAGGACAATGATGGTTTTAGTTTCAGTTTCTCAAGATGACGTCCCCGCGCTCGGAACGAATTCCATATGCACTAACATCAGAGGTGCCATCAGTACGATGATCATAGCACAAGCTTCAAGCCTGCACATTAACCCTGAGGCCCTACCTAGACTGTGTAATGAAAGATTATCACAACAGTGGAAACAGAGTTGAAATATTATGAGAAATTCTAAGAAAGCGCAGTTCAGACACATTCCTGAAAAGAGCTCTCTAATTTTAGGTTCCTCCCCCCCCCCCCACACACACACACATACACCAACTTTTTTTTAAACCGTGGGACTTAACCTAGGTGCTATAACTTCAAAACGTATGCATTCTTGAGTCCTTAAGGGTCCACCTTTTGACCCAGATTTGAAAAAGATCCATCTATAATTTTGAGAAAATCTTGCTAACACAATTTCGTCACACAAACACACACACACACACACCACACAACATACACACGCACACACATACACACGCACACACACTCAAACCATACATGCCAACACACACACATACATACACACGCACACACACTCAAACACATACATGCCAACACACACACATACACACACACGCACGCACGCACACACACACGCACACACTCACACACACACACACACACACACACACACACACACACACACATACACAAACACATACACCTTCCTCTTCGGTCGAATTGTAAACTAATCTCCCTTTTTTGAAGGGAAGAATAAAAAAATGAAATCGCCGCATAACATTCCTTTGGAAACTGTTCTACCAATACGTTATTACATGGTTTTGCAATTCTGAAAGCAGTGATGGTTGGTTAACCTTTAATGATGGCGTGATTGTTCTGGTATCGTTGGCTCTGGCCTGCTGATAGAATGTGACTCCGTTTTAAAAAGGACAGTGTTTTCATGGGGAAAAATAACGTCATTTTTTGTTTGTTCACACACACACACACACACACACACACACACACACACACACACACACACACACACACACACACACACACACACACACACACACATGCACACATAAACATATACATATATATATGTATATCTATATACATATATATATGTATATGTATATATATATATATATATATATATATATATATATCATCATCAGGTGCCCTGCCACATGGCGTTGGCGACCATGGACTTCCAACCATCTCTATCTCTCGTTGTCCCCAGCATCTCCCCCACCCTCCTCATCCTCAGCCACCTTGCAAGTCCGTCCAGCATTCTCTCCCTGGGTCTACCCGGTGCTCTCTTTCCCTTCAGCTTTACCGTTGTGACCAGGTGCTCCAGATCCCCCTTCCTCATAAAATGGCCTATAAATATTGCTTGTCTTTTCTTAATCTTCCTTATCAGTGATCGACTTGTGTCTGCCTCCATCAAGACTGTTTCGTTTGTTTTCTTTGCTGTCCATGGTGCTCTCAACATTCTTCTGAGAAACCACATCTCGGCTGCCTCAATCCTGCTCTGGCTTTGCTTGTTGATTGTCCACGCCTCGCATCCGTACAACAGTATTGGTTATATATAACATTCAAGGACTCTCTTTCTGATGTTAATTGATAAGCATTTGTTGGTAAGAATGCTTGTCATCTTCTTGAATGTTGTTTTGGCTTGGCCGATTCTGCCAGCTATTTCCGATGTGCATCTGCCGTCTGATGAAATGATCGTTCCCAGGTATTTGAACTTATTAACCTGTGTCAAGGTTGTGCCATTTGCTGTTATTTTGCAGGAGGGGATTTCATGTTTTTTACTGATCACCATGACTTCAGTCTTCCTGCTGTTTAGTTCCAATCCCTTACCTTTGCTTTCTGTTTCTAGTATATCGTATATTCACAAGGTTTTGTAGGTCCCTTTCATTTTCTGCAATTAGCACGGTGTCATCTGCGTACCGAATGTTGTTTATCATTTTCCCTCCAACCTTTAATCCAGGGTCTTCTTCTAGGTTTCTCATGATGTTTTCGCTATATAGTGAAAACAGATCTGGTGACAAAACACAACCCTGTCTGACTCCTCTTTTGATGTTTTGAAAAGAGCTTATATTGTTTTCTATTCTCATTGCAGCTGTTTGTTCCCAGTACATATTCCTGATTATTCGTAGATCTTTTCCATCGACATTGAGTCTCTCCAGTTGGTTGATCAATTCTTCATGTCGTACCCGATCGAAAGCCTTGGTATAGTCAACAAAGCATAAATACAAATCCTTATTCATCTCAACTGACCTCTCTATGATAGTTCTTAGGATGTATATGGCATTAATAGTTCCTTTCCCCTCCACAAATCCACACTGTTCTTCTGCTATTTCTCTTTTGATTCTATTCTTTGTCCTCATCATGATTATTCTTAACAGGATTTTTGTTATATGACTCATCAAACTGATTGTGCGATGGAGTTCGCATTCTATAGCCCCTGTCTTCTTTGGAAGTGCAATGAAAATTGATTTTGACATATCTTTGGGGATTTTTCCTGTGTCATAAATTTCATTTAGGAGGACTGTTATTTTTTTCTATGCCAAATTCCTCCAGGGCTTCAATCATCTCTGTAGTAATGTTGTCTGGTCCTGGGGCTTTTCCTGGTTTCATCTTTTTAGTGCTGCTCTGACTTCATCTTTCATTATGGGTGGTCCTTCAAAGTCCTTTTTTTATAATGTGTTCTTCGTTTCTGTCATCCTCAAAAAGGTCTTTAATGTACTCTCCCCATCTGTCTAATACCTTGTCATTTTCCATGATAAGCGTGCCATCTTTTGATTTTAAGCAACCAGTTGATGTGCATGTATTTTTCCTGTGAACAATTTCTTCAATTCGTCTGTACATACCCTGAGGATCCATTTTGTGTCGTTCTTCTATCTCTTTGCATTTTGTGTTCAGCCCAGCTTCCTTAGCTTCATTGCACCTATACCTGATTTCTTTGTTTATCTTCCTGTATATCTCCTCGTTTCTGTTTGCCTTCCTCCTTTTCTCATCAGGCCCAAAATTTCATTAGTCATCCAGCTCTTTTTTGCTTTTCTATTTGCCTTAGGGATTTCCTCACAAGCTTCATTTATAGAACTTCTCAACTTTGTCCATTGTTCCTCACTGTCACCAACGTCTTCCAAAGCACTGAATTTGTTTTGAATGTGTACATTAAATGTTTGACGTATCATTTCATCTGTCTTCAAGAGTCCAAGGTTTAGTTTGATATTGCTTTTGGTTTGTTTCCTTTTCCTACAATTTCAGCCTAAACCTTCCCACTACCGGATTGTGGTCACTGTTGCAGTCTTCGCCTGGTAGTGTTTTTTGCTGACAGTAAAGAATTTCTAAATCTTTTGTTGATCAGGATGTAGTCAATTTGATTTTTGGTATTATCTCCTGGACTCATCCAAGTCCATTTTCTTCTGTTAGGCTGCTCAAACCAGGTGTTTCCTACTATGAACTCATTCATCTGTGCCCATTCTACAAGCTTCCCCCCTCTTTCGTTTTGTGTACCAAGGCCATGAGGTCCAACTATATCCTCCACCCTGTCCTGTCCCACTTTAGCATTAAAATCTCCCATTATGACTGTAACTTCCTGTGATTTACATCGGACCTTGGCCATCTCTAAAACTTCGTAGAAGTTGTCGATGTCTTCCTGAGTACTTGCGGATGTTGGTGTATACACCTGTATGATGTTGATATCAAAAGGTTTCCCTCCGAATTTGACCAGTAAAACTCTGTCGGACACTGCCCAGTATCCTTTAACTGCTTTTGATTTGTCTTTGTCCATTATGATGCCTACTCCTCTTTCATGTGAATTACCACCAGAGTATATCACTGTATATTCTCCTGATGTTATCATGCCTGCCCCCTTCCATCTCATTTCCCCTAGTCCTAAAATACTGATGTTAAACCTTTCCATCTTCATTTTGATGTTGTCTAAATTACCTTTCTGCAGCATTGTTCTTACATTCCATGTTGCCACCATGGTGTTGAATTTAATCTTGGTTTTGGTCGCAGTAGCTGGCTGGCGGTCTGGTGTCACCTGCGCCGCATGACAGTCCCTACCGGACGAAGGTGCTCCACAGGAGCACCTATTGACGTCGTTAACTTTCTTCTTTATTCTTCCTCTGTCCATGGATTTCCTGGGGAAAAGTACGATGGTGGTTTCCCCTTGCCTTCCATCGGTTTTTTTTATTTTAGGGTGACTCCCTTAGCCTTACTCTCTCCCGAGATGTCCACAAGGCAGTGGAGCTATTTACCCATAGCTTGGGGATCTGGTTCGTGGGCACACATACATGTACCTATGTGCATGTGTGTATGTATATATCTCTCGTATATATATATATACAGAGAGAGAGGAGAGAGAAGAGAGAGAGAGAGAGAGAGACATATACATATATACAAGTATGCTTGCATGTAAATACATAATTGTATATAATATGCTCTCTATAATTTTCCATGCTTTTATTCTTTCTCCCCATTTATAGCCGTGTGTGTGTGTGTGTGTGTGTGTGTGTGTGTGTGTGTGTGTGTGTGTGTGTGTGTGTGTGTGTGTGTGTGCGTGCGTGCGTATGTGTGCGTGCGTGGTGTGTGTCTGTTTCAGCGCTTAGATTTGATTTTATCAAGATTTTGCGCTATATAAATATTGTAATTGTAATTGTAATTGTAAAATATGAACACGTACACATAAGCATAAACTCGTCCCTTCCCCTCACATACAGATACATACACTCACGTACACACATACATGTACCTATGTGCACGTGTGTATGTATATGTGTATGTCTTTGTGTTTATATGTGTGTGCTTGTGTGCACTCCAAAGGATGTTGTACATAGATTGGACTCTTCCTTTGCTATGGTGGGTTCGAATGGCGCCCCAGTTGTCTCGGTAAATATCTCTAACTTCGGGAACTGTGTTCGAGTGGTTCAAATATAATGAATCCGACACTAGCACTTTTCGTCGTGATCGTTTTGCAGGCGTAGAGTCTCCATAAGAGAAATTACAGCACCTAGGCACTACAAGAATGCTGGCGGAAAAAAAGCAACAGGTAGACCCAGGGAGAAAATATTGGACGGACATGCAG
>CM060307.1:67571904-67581904 GCA_030674185.1 Monoplex corrugatus
GGGGTATGTGTGGCACGTAGATGGAATGATAGAGATTCGTGGGGTAATGTAGATCATAAAGAAAAAAAGATGGGAGGACATGAACAGGTTAGGAAATAAAAAAGAAGGACAAGAATTAGAGAAGGGAAGAAACAGCAAGAATGGGTTCGAAGACAGACAGAAGATGGGCAATGGCAAGGCAGGAGGGTCTTGCTAGTCCTGGGCAAAATGCATAATGTTGGCAAACGTTAAGCCCAGTCATGATGCCTTGGCCCCACGTATTTACATTTATAGTGGTGAGGGAGAAGCAAGCTAATCACACAGGCTTTGTCTCCTGGATGGCAAGGACGAAAGTGGTTGAATAAACAGACGAAGAGGGGACGAACGTCAGTGAGGGTGATAGTATTTAGTAATGTGGGAAAACATGTCGTATTGGGCTAGGTGTGGGTCGAGGGGTGAGGATAGACGGACTTGGAATAACATGTACAGATGGTTGAACATCAGGTTCGCATGCCAGTGATAATACGTATGGAGGTGCATTTCACTACATTAAGCTGAACTCATTGTCCACGAAAATATTCTATTATTTCCGTTTGGATGATATGGTATTTAAACTCTCTGTCTCTGTCTCTATCTATCTGTCTGTCTCTGTGTCTTTCTGTCTGTCTGATATTCTTTCCTCTCTCTCTCTCTCTCTCTCTCTCTCTCTCTCTCTCTCTCTCACTTCGATCGATCGGTCAATCAATAACTAACTCTCCTCCTCCTCTGATCCCCTTGGAATGGCTATTCTTGTTGGCTAGATTTCCTGAACTAGGTTATGACATAAAATCATTAGTTAAGCAATTTATAGGGTATGATACCTTTTTTCTCTGTCTGTAACTCACACACGCACGCATGCACACGCACATATGCTTGCATGCACACACACACATACACAAACACACTCACACACACACAATGGTATGTATACACAAAGAATACCTGACGTAATTTACAATGCTGTCCTTTATTTCAATGTAAAAAAGAAAATGAAAAAGTAAAAAAAGAAAAAAGACAAAAACATTCTCCAGTTTCCGTGTTTTGTTTCCATCAGTTGTTGAACATTCTCAATACAGAGACAAATGTCAGCAAACAATCAAAGAGGCATTCATCACTTCCTGTTTCAAGCTCGTCTCTCTTGTTTCCGCTTCCGTCCGGAACCTGATGCCGTGTTTGTCTTCGTGTTCAACTTCAGTGGACAAAAAGTCGAAATGGCAGGTCAAGCAAACTGTCCCATATTATAGCGCTGAACGAACCAGGAATATCAGCAAGTAGTGTTTTGAGAAGGATGCCGGAATAAAAGAGTGAGTGAGTGATTAATTAAATGGAAGTGTGTGTGTGTGTGTGTGTGTGTGTGTGTGTGTGTGTGTGTGTGTGTGTGTGTGTGTGTGTGTGTGTGTGTGTGTGTGTGTGTGTGTGTGTGTGTGTGTGTGTGTGTGTGTGTATGTGTGTGTGTGTACATACCATTATCTTCTTCTTCTTCTTCTTTTTCTTCTTTTTTTTTCTTTTTCTTTTTCTTCTTTTCTTCTTCTTGTCGTCGTCGTCGTCATTGTTATTGTTGTCATCATTATCGTCAAAATCATTATCATATAACGGTGATAGTAATGATAACAATAACAGCATAATAATAATGCTGCTGCTGCTGCTGATGATGATGATAATAATGATGATGATAATAACGATGATAATATTAATGATGATGATGATGATGATGATGATGATGATGATGATGATGATGATGAACTACTGGCACAGCGCTGCGCTTCATCCCTCAAGAACCATAAGTGCTTTACAAAAGAATGAGATATAAGAGCAGATGCCTAATGATATGATTAACAAGAGATGAACTGTAAAAAGAAGCAATAAAAACGATTGATAATCAAATATCCATTTTATGTCATAAAGAAGAAGAGCTATACCATCAGTAATCATACACATACATGCAATTTTCCGGTACGTTTGCACCCCGTCTCAGATAGATATTAAGGAGCAAAAGTCTAGTTACCATTCTCGTGTTAAACTATGACAATGACGTTCATTTTTAGCGTAAGTAGTTCATGTCGAAACCATGCTTGTCGCGCTTTACACTGTAACAGATAAAAAGCAGATAAAAAAAACTAGTTTATCAAGAATAACAACAGATGATAATGACAAAATCAGAAAATAATATCAGCATTACCAGCCAGAAAGTAATCAAAGGAAAAAAAAAATGAATATAAGTATTTCATAAACACACACATATAGATCTCTCTCTCTCTCTCTCTCTCTCTCTCTCTCTCTCTCTCTCTCCTCTCTGTTGTCTGTCTGTCTGTCTGTCTCTGTCTCTGTCTCTGTCTCTGTCTGTCTTCTGTCTCTCTCTCTCTCTCTCTCTCTCTCTTTCCAGACACATACACCCACAAACACGCACATGAACACACACTCACATCCACAAACCTATACACACACATAATGGCTACCTGGTTGAACCTGTCTCTCAGTTACAAAAAAGGCTACTTACTGCGTAGCTTTCGTCGGCGATCCAGCCGACTTCTTCAGCGCAACTGCTGGGTTGAGAACTGGCTTCAGTGCGCACCGCCGTGAGCGAACTCACGACAGTGCGACTGAATAAGTGAGGAGTACACCGATGGCAGGTTGTGTCGACCCCGTCACGGTTGAGGGTGGGGTTCCTTGCGGCGATGTAAACTGTCCTCCTTTACTCCCCTCTGAAACCATCTTGCTTCTTTGTCGAGAACTTGCACATTGTCCTTTTCAAAGTGATGTTGGGTGTGGGTCAGATGTTCTCCCACTGGAAGGACTCACGTTTGTGTTCTTTTAATCTTTTGTGCAAGTTGCGCTCAGTTTCGCCAATATAACTATGTCACAGTCCTGGCAGTCTATCTTGTATATCACCCCTGATGTGTCTAATTTGTCTGTTTTGTCTTTGGGGTGGACTAACTGGCTTCTGATGGTGTTGGTGGGCTTGGCGTGGACACTGACTCCCAACTTCTTGATCTTCCTGCTGAGAGCCTCAGTGACGCCGCTGACGTATGGCATGGAGACGTGCCCTCTCGAAGGGGTTGGCCATTCAGTGGAGGGGTGGGGTATGGTTTTCTTGCCCCCCGGAATGTCCCAGGCCCACTTCTGGATCCTGACACATTGAGTACTTTTTTGATGTACTGCACCTCTTCTTCTCTAGTGGTGTCGATAGAGCAGAAGGTCTTCGCTCGGTGGGTGAGGGTGCGGATTACTCCAAGCTTGTGTTCCAGTGGCTGGTGACTGTCAAATTGTAAGTACTGGTCCGTGTGGGTCGGCTTTCTATAGATGGAGAAGGCGAGGCTTGTCTCCATCCAGGTGATGCGGTATCCAACATCGCGATGCTGCCGTTCTCGTCTACCTCATAGGTGAGCTTGATGGCAGGGTGTTGGTTGTTGAGATGGTTCGTGAAGTCTTCTACCATCGATCTTTTCAGTTCAGTCATAGTGTCGTCCATGTAGCGGCCCAGTAGCGTGTATACACTCACATGTGTATATACATACACAAAAGCACATATACGCATATATGAGTTGCATCATGGCTTAGAAAAGACGCACACATATGTCTCTGCTATGTTGTAGATCATAACGAATCGGATGCGTTTTCAGGTGGGTGTTTTTTTAAAGTAAGCAGACGTTTGCCTTGTCTTAACGATACTGGGAAGGAATTCTGTGCTGTTTGAAACACATGGAAGTGTACCTTATCGCAAGTGTACTTATTTGAAACAATCGAATTTCAAATTTCTCAGTGCAGAATTCCCACCAACCACGATACCCAAAGTAAGCTGAATAAACACTCTGCCCACTTTCAGTGTAGTATTGCAAGATCAAGTCCACCCACACATGAAATCTTGCAGATGTCAACAATTAGCTTCTATTTACACACACCCTAACCAAATGGATTCCTAGGTTGTCTGACCGCTCAGTCATCGATTGTTGGTTCAGTATTGCTACTTATTGAAGACTATGTTGAAATTGCCCCCTATCGAGTTTGAAGTGCGCAGATTGACTTGAAAAAAGGCCCACTCCAAACCTTATTCATGCTTTCATCGGAAAAGGTCAGAAGTGAGTAGATTGAGGTAAAGTACCCAAACCAAGTGCCCGTGTACTCATTCGCTTCTCAAAGCCACACCTGCCTGGCCAATAACCTTAACATGTAGGCCGCCAAAAAGCACATGCTTTTATCCACTTTTAATCTCTTATTTGAAATTAATTGTCTTAACAGTGGGCTACTTTTGTTGAAAACCTTGCAGTCTTGATTTCTTACAATCTGCAATCAATGTTATGTCCAATATAACCAAGAGAGTGTGGACACTATCATCATGACAAGACGAGGGAGACTGATTGGACACATCATTGAATGGAGCAGAATAAAGTTCGTATTGCCTTTCACAACACACCAGAAGGAAAACGCAAGACAGGAAGACCAGAAACACTTGGAGACAAACAGTTGAAGGAGACCTCAAGACCCTGAAGCACACTTCGGCGTAACGTATAGATACTGGCCCAGAATATACATGGGTGGTGGATCTTTGTTATTCCTTTATATGCCAAAGGCATAATGGGCAGTAAGTACTCTTAATTTGGGATGAAAACAACACGTTTTACAAATTCAGTCCTTCCCATCTGCCTCCCTTTGAAGCACTTACACACTCATACTCTTCAAAGCACTGATTGGGACCAAATCGGTTATCTTAATCCAAATATAGTCATAGGAAGACAGGCAATTGATTCTATTGCACTTTTTTGGTAAGTACGTTTTGTCTAACCTGATCATAAGCTTGGTGCAATCTACGAAATATAAATATAAATTCTTATTCTACCCAGTTGATCTTTCGATGAGAGTTCTTAGGATATATATGGCATTAACAATTCTCCCCCTTCCGCAAATCAATGCTGTTTTTCTGTGTTTCTTGATTGATTCTATTCCTTGTCTTCATCATGGATTATTCTTGATATAGAATCTTTCTCATTTGACTCAGCATGTATCTGCGATAGATTTAACATCAATAACAAATCATATTATCACTACAATCAGTAACAAAATGAAGATACGAATATTAGAAGAAATTATCTTATGTAACGTTATTTTTTTCTGTAGCAAGTCCCAAACTCACATACTCAACGATTGAGGTGCAACGCTCGTCTATCTGAGCTACTGAAATCTTCTTGTATGGGTCTTTCTTAACATGATTGTTCCATAAATGATTCTTATTCAAACACCCATCCTCCTCATACCTAACCTACTCTAACATATTTCCGCACCTTTGAACCGACCAATACCAACTCCTCTGCTCTTATTCTCTTTTACTCTCTACTCATCCCTCCACAACACTCACTCCCTCCACCACCCAAGAGACTAGAAATCCTGTGTGATTAGCTTACGTCCTCCCCATCACTATAAATGAAAATACGTGGGGCTTAGGCATCAAGACCAGGGTTGACGTTTGCCAATACTATGTCATTTTTCCTGGACTAGCAAGATCGTACATCTCTCCAAGAGTTGTCCTGTCCTTCTCCTGTCCCCATCACTCATGTTCATTCACTCTGTCTTCTACATTCCTTCTCTTGTCCCTGTTCTTTTTTCAAACTTTGCCCTTCTCCTGTCTTCCCAACTTTCTTTTTATCTCCCCGTCCTCTATGTCTCTGTTTTTCCCTCTGTGCACGTCCCACATTTCCTCTCCATCTTTCATGCATTTCCTATGCCCTTATGCAGATTTTTGGTCCTTCTCGTCCTATCTACTGTTCTGACTCTTTCGTTGTCGTTCATTACGTATTGGCAATGCCCAAGTTTGGTTTTCTAAGCATCAGTGTTGAGTCTGTTGATTTGATTTATTAAAACAAAAGGGTTTCTCAAATGTTTCATCTATTATATTTAGGAGTCCGTGGTTTATTCATTTATTCATGTGTTTACACATTAATTTATTCGTTCATTCATATATCTAGCAGTTGTCAAAACTTATCATATCTCTCTTGTCTCTGTCTCTTTGTGTGTGTGTGTGTGTTGTTCGTGTTCTCTCTCTCTCTTGTCTCTCTTTATCTCTGTCTCTCTCTGTGTCTGTCTCTGTCTGCCTGTCTGTCTGTCTGTCTCTATATCTCTTTCTCTGTCTGTCTGTCTGTCTGTCTGTCTGGATCCCGTGTCTCTTTGTCTGTCTGTGTCTCTCTCCCTGTATCTGTGTGTCTGTCTTTCTTTCTATCTGTCTGCCTGTCTGTCTGTCTGTCTTCTCTCTCTTTCTCTTTCTCTCTCTTCTCTCTCTCTCTCTCTCTCTCTCTCTCTCTCTCCACTTTGTATGTTTGTACTTCATTTCTTTTTTGTCACAGCAGATTTGCCTTGTGCAATTTATGCTGGTTTCAGTGGGAGCGTGTGTCGCCACTGTACAGTACCATCTGTTTTCTTTCTTATTTTCTGTCTGTATGCACTGTTGCTGACCCATAAGAGTGACTTTTTTCCTACGGAATTTGCCAGAGACAACTCTTTGTTGCCTTGCAAAATGCATGTTGGACACAGGACACCACTTTATTGTCTCATCCGATAAAGTAACACCCAGACGCCCATTCAAGATCTAAATGGAGGATCAGTGTAATTCCCTGTCCAAGAGGGATTCGAACTCCGATTTCACACATCCTAGCCAGGCATTTTATATTTACGCCACGCCCTGCACAGAAGGATGCTGACGTATTTATGTTTGCAGTAGAGGTGGCCATTACAGGAATTTTGTTTTCTGATTGTGCTGTGGAGTTATTGGAGTTATTTCAAGAGGCATTCACCGCGCTCGGACAGCCCCATATGCGGTCTACCCAAATCTACCAGCAATTATCTGACAGATTTCCTGAGCCTGAATGCGCTGGCAAGGTCTTCAAACAGGAAAAGGGGAGAAGGGACCTATCAAACATTCAGCTGACACCCTCAGAATGATGGAAATAGTAAGATGGGCAGCGAACAGGTTAGTTTTTAATGTTGCGGGCTGGGAACTGACCTCACGATATCAGATCTTGAGTCCATGGTTCGACCAGCTAGCCCGCTAGCCGGTGCTGTGGATATCTTTTACGCATTTCCTCTGTCCTTGGCTTAGCTTGGAATTACATACATGCTCATGGCAACCGGACGGGGAGTGATGCTTTCGTAAAAGTCGAGAGTGCAGGACTTCAGTGGCCACAATGTACTGTTCAAGACAGTTCTTTTAACTTATTGTCTAAAATTGCACAAAAGCAAGTGCTTTTTACATGGCTTGCATTCTCAGGTTATTGGATAGCAAAGAATGAATATGGAGGTACCGCGCATTGGCGAATGGGATAACTTTAAATCTTATCGACTTCGGACTTTGTGTTGGAAGACTACGCAGGGTTGTGAGTGCATCTCGTACCGCGTTCAGTCTACGCACTTCAAACTTAAGAGGGGAACTTTCAACACAGCCATCCAGTCCAGTATGACATGGATTGCCAATCGATGGCTGGCTGGTTAGGTAACCCAGGAATTCATGAGCATGAGAAGTGAATGTGTGGCCTACGAGACTTGGTGTGCCGTGTAGTATTGCACTGACTACTCCCTGAGCGTTTAACTATTTTGGTGGGCAGCATGTGCGTATAGAGACAGGGAGGGTGACAGAGGGGTGAGAAAGACAGGGGTAAGAGAAAGAGAGTGAGAGAGAGGAGAAAGAAGAGAGAGAGAGAAGAGAGAGAGAGAGAGAGAGAGAGAGAGAGACGAAACACACTTAACACACAATATGTCTGTCTGTCTCTCTCTCTATATACATGTTGTATATTCTATCTATGTATCTATGTATCTATGTATCTATGTATCTATGTATCTATGTATCTATCTATCTATGTATCTATCTATTTATGTATCTATCTATTATGTATTATCTATGTATCTATGTATCTATGTATCTATATATCTATCTATCTATCTATTATCATCTTTCCCTTCGCTCATTCATTCAATTCTGCGTCCCTTTCAAAAGACACGTCTTTTTTTCTTTCCGAACTTCTGTGCGTCAGGTGTGGCGTTGATTCAAAGGCACTCATTCCGGTTCCTCAATACACCACTAACCCCTAGTTCATTCAGCTGAAATCCTAATGCGAGGAAGCCCATGAAAGACAGTTAATGTCAAGCTGCACTGCTGCTAGGTCACTTCCATGGAGCTGAAAAATGCCAGTTTGGATTCACCTTCCCAATTACACTGCCTACTAGGACAATAATTGCTCAGTCAAGGAGCCAGAAAAGGTAAGATACAGCTTGGTAAGGCGCCCACTACTATGACTATCCATCGACAACCCCCATAAACTATTGACACCCAAGACCCCAGTTTGATTTTGTCACAGACATGGTAGCTGTAGAGGAAACTGAAATTGTGGTCACCACGAGATCAGAGCATGGGGAGCCGAAGAAACCCCTAAAACACAATTTAAAACACAAAGGTTAAGAATAAACTTGTATGATTAGACGATCTTAAATTTTCGTCTATTGAAAATGAACTAGAAGACAAACACAGCATCAAGTTAAAGACAGGAAGTGGATACACGAGAGAGGGTTTCGGAAGTGACGAAGAATTTTATTTTAGTTTGTTGACATTTTGCCTCCTTCATCGATGAAGTTTTAACAAACTGCAGTTAACTGCACAGATACTTTCTATCCGCCTCGTTTTAAAAAAAAAACGTAGATACGTTATTTCAGATTAGCTTGTGAATGTGCATGTGTGTGTGTGTGTGTGTGTGTGTGTGTTCATGCTTGCATGATCGTGCGTGTGCCGATGTGAGAGTTTATGCCTGTTTGTGTATTTTCTGTGTGTGTGTGAGGGGGGGGGGGTGCGTTTCAGTGTGTTTGCTGAGTATGATGCACGTACGCCAGAGCAAAAATAGAGTGAAGAGAGGGAAAGAGGGCAGACATATTGGAAGGGAGATATGTGAGAGAAACACTTTCCAACCCCACAAAAACAAGGATGGATGTATATATACATATGTATGTGTATATATATATATACATATATATATATAGATATATATGTATATATATATAATTATATATATATATATATGTATATATTTCAAGGGCTTTAAAAATGCTCAAACTGAACAAAACTTCTAAACTGATTAATCTGTCTCAGAACCACACTTATGACAAAAGTGAAGGTGGTAACTATTCCAGAAGGGAGAGAAACAGTAACTTATCTAATATTAAATTGACACCACCAGAACGACAGCGAATTAAAACAACTCGTGAGGAGGCTAGTTTACTGGGGAAAAAAACTTTCCCAATTTAAAGGCACAACAGCTGGTGTATGACCCCTAATGCTGAACTGATTAGATTATTTAGTTCCACCTGAGCGTAACTATTTTAGAGATGACTTTCATTCAACTCACGAGACATTCTCATTTTTCTCTTAACACTCAACCCGACAACTATGATTTCCCTCTTTTCTCTCCATCTTCTACCTCTCTTTTCGCCACCCCCCCCCCCCACCACCTCTCAATCGTTTACACTCTCCCACTCGCCAGGAGACAAAAGCCTGTGTGATTAGTCTGCATCCTCCCCATCGCTATAAATGTAAATGTGTGGGGTTTAGACATCAAGACTGGGCTTGATGTTTGCCAACAACGTATAATTTCCCCAGGACTAGCAGACCTTGCTTTCCTCCCGTTCTTGTTCTGCCCCGATGTCTGTCACCATCCCCCTTTACGTTGCTGTCTGCCTTCCCACCTCCTTCTCTATACCCTTGTCTATTTTCTTTTCTTATTCTTTACTCCTGTATTGTCATCTCAGCTCTGTCTCTTACCCATGCCCGGTCCTCTGTCCACTGCCATTTACCCATGTCTGTCTATGACCCAGTGCCTCTCCTGTTCCCATTTTCTTCTGTTATATTACAGTCTCCTGGCCTGCCTGTCCTATCCTCTCTTTCAACTCTTCTGTTTTCTTTTATCATCATGACTGGAACTTGGGGTTTCTCCGGTGGTAGGTTGTTTGTTTGTTT
>CM060307.1:67586904-67621904 GCA_030674185.1 Monoplex corrugatus
AAATTAATGTACGTTTATCTCCAGTGAAGATGTTACGTTATATTGGGGTTTTTTTTGTTTGTTTTCTGGATTTGGGTCTTCCTCTTATATGACTAATTATGTCAGGTGGTTAACTGTTTAATTTTTTGTTCAACTTTTTAAATTAATGTAAGTTTATATTCAGTGAAGATATCACTTTATACTGTTCTTATGTTTATTTGGCGGATTTGGGTCTTCCCCTTACCTATATGACTAATTACGTTGGGTGGTCAACTGTTTCTTCAACTTTTTGTTCAACATTTTGTTCAACTTTTTCCGTTCAATTTTTTCTTCATCGTTGGGGAAAAAATTCAAATGGATGTATTGTCAGCCATGACTATATTTATAAATCTTTGTTTCGAGAAAACGTCGCCGAAAAATTTAATGACTTTGTTTTATGCTCCTTGCCACAAGGACAAAAATGTCAATGGCAATAAACCATTTTCAGTTTCAGTTTCAGTTTCTCTCTTCCTCTCCCCTCTTCCCTCTCTCCCTCTCCACTCCCCCCCCTCTCTCTCCCTCTTCTCTCTCCTCTTCCCGTCTCTCTCTTTCTCTCTCTCTCTCCCTCTCTCTCTATCTCACTCTCTCTGTTTTATCCTTTGCCTGCGGGTTGAGGGATGGAAACCATAAATCTGTACTTACATAGATATGTAGAGAGAAAAAAGTGTATAAATATATGTGCTAATTTATGAGTGCATGTATAGATCCTCGTGTAAGCATGGGATGGGAGCAGTGCAAAGGAGATTATAATGATGGTGATATTGCTTATGACAATGTAATTTTGTTGTATAATATGCCAATAAGAATGAATAGGTCGGTTTGTTTGTATGTTGTTGAAATAATCAATAAGACAATATGATTTTACATGTGAAGGAAATAAACAAATAACATATACAGAAAAGAAAACTGGGAGAAAACAAATTCAAAGAAAGCCTTTAGTTTGAATAATTGAATGTCCACAACCTCGGTGGTCATACAGGAAGAACAACTTCAACATGTACCTATTTTGGGGCCTGTTATGAAGGTAGCGCACGTCCTTTTACATTTATAAAGAAGGTACGTATTAAGACTTGAGCAGACTGAAACCACATACTGAAACCAGAGAATGAATCTCACTCGTTTGGCAACTGTATAAATTTTAGTTACATTTAATCTAACATTTTTAAGAAATAAGCTCTATCATCATAACACTAAGCCACTCCATTATGTACCTTTATTGTTGTCTAAGGAAGCTTAGATTTTGCTTATCTACGACTAACTTTTTTTTCAAACATTTGGAGACAGATGTTTGTCTTTGTCGAAGTATCCATTTAAAACAAATTCAGATAAATTCAATCAATAAACAGTCGAAAAATCTTCAGCACAGTTCAACATTTCTCCAAATCATTATAATCAAAACACTTATTAAAATGCCAGGTCATTTAACCTATTCTCCAATTCTTATTTCCTCCCCAGAGCACCCACTATTAGCCCTTTCACAGTTCAATACCCACCGATCAGTGTTCACTCCATCAAAGGCCTAATATGCTAGTATTGACACACTCACTTTGTGTTTGGACCCTAATTCACAAAAGACCTCTCCATGGGTTTCGTTTAATTTGGAAAAAAACCGCATAAAATGAATATGTTCAATCGAAAGAGTAGCAGAATTTCTTTTTTGTTTTTGGTCTAATTCATGTACTTTTTTTATTCCTTTTGCAGTATCTTATTTTCCGTTATTTTGAAACATACGTAGATTAGCAATGGCATATAGATATAGTGTGCTAAATTTCATTCTATTGAAAGTTTCATTTCATCCGTCTCTGTCTGTCTATCTGTTTGTTTGTTCGTCTGTCTGTCTGTCTGTCTGTCTGTCTGTCTGTCTCTCTCTCTCTCTCTCTCTCTCTCTCTCTCGTTTTTTAATGAGAATGAAGAGATAAATGCATTAAAAAGAGTGTAGCAAAGTGGATCGAAACCTGCTCTAAACAAAAATCCTCTACATTTGCTATCATTAAATGGATACAAAACACATGCTGAAAACTAACCTCATCCCTAGTCAATCTCCGTGGTTTTAGTAAACCCTTAAGCCAATGCGCAGATTAAAATCGTTTTGAGTTCTCAATCATCAGTTCTCTCTCCCATCCTTTTTTTTTTCACTTGGAAATGTGATTTCAAACGGTAGTATAGTTACGTGGATTATACTGAATAAAGTGTTATGCAATAACATTAAAGGGAATGTAATAAAGTCGCTTAGGATCTGCATTGAACAGAAATCCCCCACAATCAGCATTATCTTAATTGTTATTAACTTATAGACTTAATTTTACATTAACACTCGGTCAGGCGCTCTGCAATTACTTTGTCGCATTCAAAACATCACAAAAATGAAAGAATAAGATCGTCTCATCAAATGTAACACTATCAACGCACAACGCAAAGGTCATATTATCAATTGATATCTATGTACATCATTAACACTTAAGACAAATACCACACCATTCTGAAAGCGTCAGTAACTCCTCTTGGTTGACCCATCGCTCCCCAAAACTTATCTTTAACCAGTTGTGTTTTCTGAGGGAAAAAAAGAACACGTGTCTTCAGATGTTCAACTAATCCAATACATTCATTCATTCCCTACCTAACTTTTATTCTTTTAATCAATCTGAAAAGTCACATTGATGTCATTTTTCAAATTCATGAAAAACAGTCTTTCAGTCTTGATAGCGATAAAACTGAAAAAAGGGCTGGGCATAATATCGAACCTTGGGCGTTTAATCCACAACGCAAAGCGCCTGATCCTTTGAGAACAAACACTGCCGAAAACAGAAGCAAAACGTTAGCAACAAGAGGCATCAAATCTTTTGTGCATCACATCAGCCCTACTGTTCACCTGTGAAATTCTGCCTCTGGGACTTTGGAATTGTTGGGCCACGAGTGAGCATGTCACCGGAAGTGAGTGGGAAAGTGGTCAGACCATTCTAGCATTCTTCCACAAACATTTGCAGTTATGCAATTATCCGCCCTGCTGAACGATTGTTGGCAACTATTGTTACAAAGGTTTTGATACATGCACTCTTATAACACTGGGTTATTCTTTTCAAACGTATCCATTCTTGACTTTCTTCTTATGACCAATATAATCGCATAAGCACAGGTTACTTTTTAGTTTGATCACATGCACATACACATACGCATAAACGTGGGTCTGACCTTCAGTGTTAGCCTTGGTGTTGTCACTTGGATGAGATGATAAAACAAAAATCTGTGTGCTGCATGCACTTAGCACATGCAAAAGATCTTATGTCAACATAAGTGTTGTCCTGAGCAAATTCATGTACAGACTGACATACATACAGAAAAAGAAAAACATAAAACGTAGCGCCATGCTGTGACAATGTGCTTTTCCCAGAGAGAAACTCGTAATTCACATGGCAGAAATTCCGTTATGAATTTTTTTCAGAAAAATACAGACATGCAAAATCCTTCATACATGATACTGGTTACTCGCTGCAGCGAATGGACAGCCCCACCACCATCCCTTTTTGTTTTACGAAATGGCTACTTTGTGACGTCAGGAGGGGGAGATGACCGTTTGGTCATTGGTGAGGTATTATTGCTTCTGGTCATACCCAGCACCCTTAGCTTTTTCTTGATAACTGACAATCATACATGCTAATGGTTACCCATTGGAAAAAGACATGACAAAATTCGGGAAAAATCAATCTTTAAACAGATGTAAAATTGTTGCCAATCAATGTATTTTGTCAACCAGCCATCCTTTTGAGCCTACGCTACCAGATGTTTGAGTTTCATAGTTAAAGGAAGACCATGGCAGCACTTGGCTGATGGATTGGCAGACACTCCACGTCTACAACATGTCTTCGTGCCTACCTTCTAGTCTGGCTGCAGACTACCAGCTACATCTCCCTGTGACAATCCAGCTCAGGTAATTAGGAAACGTACAGAAAATAATATGTTATGTGTACAAACACACAAACAACAGACAGCTATAAGACGTTGGTGGCAGGTATGAATACTCGTTCCTTTTTATACATGGAATTAGAAATGAACAGCAATACAGGATCTAACGATCAAAGATACGTTGATCTCTATACGAAAACAGCTACCTGCCTCTATTTACACATCACGTGCATGTATTCTATGCCATTTTCTATTTCACCCTAACTAAATGGCAATTGTTTCTTTACCTACGACGCACCTTCATATGTATATCTTTAGCTATTTAACACATTTCCGCAGGCACAACATTTTTTTAGCTTGTTCTGGCTACTAACGTATTTCACTGGATTGTTTAAACACTAGTGTTTTCCTCTATGATTTGCCTCCTAGCTTCTGTATCATGAACATCCGTCTTGTTTCAACACCCAAATATTTTTTATACACTCGTTTCATTGAAAAGCTTGTCGACAGCATAACAGGCTGGGACTGTCTATCCATGTTTTTCATCTCCCATTTCCATCCTTTAAACCCAGATTTCCCTCCTCCTTCTGCCCCCATCCACATGGCCTCTAACTCTGTCCTCTTCAGTTCTGTCGACCCAAACTGGAGTATTGACATGACGCGAAGGGGCTGATCGATAGTGGTCGGCATTGAATGGCAATTATTGAGGGGCGTGCTTAAAGACAGCGGAAGCCACGCTTTTAACGTCCCTCGTCGCCCACGTCACGTGATCTTGGCCACTTCCTCTCGCTAACTGCCACTATTTGATCACCGGCCCTATGCCGTCAGCTCAACCATGTCCCATGCTGTTGGCCTGGCTTGGCTCACTCCTCTTTTACCCATGGTTCCAGAAAATGTCACTGGTGATTTCAACCTGTCTGCTTGACCTTTTGCCTCTTGGAGCGTAGTGGCCTTCCTGTAGATCGAAAACAGTCAAATGTGACTAGTTCATTCTACGTTCCATTTTATCAGTCTCTGTCTTTTGTTCCAGATGTCCAGTCCATTTTGATTAGTAGCAGTAGCAGCAAAGCTTCTCGCAACAGCATCGTAATGATAATTACTTTATTTTTCATGATTTCTTATGAAAGCATAGCCCAGACAAATTGATGACTGCATATATTACGATGTGATGGTGATCTCAATATAATTTATTCCCGAACATATAAGCTGAATTCCCAGAGTACTAGACTGCGTGTCATATACCATTAAATCATCTAGGTCATATATCTCACACTTTCCTGACGTGCCCTCATTGTTGTTCACTTTGTTTTTCTTCTTTCTTTCTTTCTTCCTTCCTTCCTTTCTTTCTTTCTTTTTTTTTTATCTATTTATTCATTTATTGTTCCATTTGTTGGCATCTTCTGTGTTCTGTATTTCTTCTGCCATATTCATTTGTATGCCGTGAAGACATTTGTTTGAAAATCCAGTCTAAAAATGTATTTTGTATCTATCCATGTACATATCATTATATGTTACCATTGCTAGTTTGAACTGACGCACATAAAAGATCAGTAATACTTAGGAAAGCTTGACATCTGTCGTATAATTTGGATGCTACGGACAAGACATATCGTGCCTTGAGACTTTTCCTATTTCAACTTGAGTGTCACTGACTGATTGTAGATGGCCAGAATTAAATTCGTAGGATAGGGATATTATAATTGATTTATCTAGGCAACTTAGATTTAGTCAATTATATCGTGTTCCAAAGCATACATCAACAAAGTGGACAGATCTTAACAAATATCAGGACAGGATTTAGAAATCATTACCATTGTACAGTAACAGTTATCCTATATCATCATTATGTAAGGAGAAAAGAGAAAATGGAAATCAATTTGTTGTTTTCCCATGCCAGAGAAATCAATTTGTTTTCGAGAGGTTCGATTCATAACTCACCGTTTTTGTTTAGTTATCTTGCTTATAGTATCAAGTCAGGAAGAGCAAGTCAAGTGAGTTGTCCTTTACCTGTCCAAGCTTTCAAAATATGGAGTACATGCAATATTTGATTGGTTGGTGCATGTATTGTTCTTTATGATTTCAGCGTGATACGAAACGCCTTATTTTTGTTTGTAACGAATGTTCAATGATTCCACCCCTTCATGAGCAGCCACAGGTTGTTTTACAATAAATTCTTGTCTGTGAGGTCATTACCATCATTCTCATTATTGTCAATGTCAGTGTCATTACTACCGTCGTCGTCGTCGTCGTCGTCGTAGTAGTAGTAGTAGTAGTAGTACTAGTAGCAGCAGTAGTAGTTGTTGTTGTTGTTGCCCTGATTGCATGTAGCCAAAATTAAAATTAAGAAAATGTGGCAGAAGTCTACAGCTGTTGATGTCTCGTTCTATTTGTCTCCCTTCCACACCTCGTTCAGACCAATAATCATATCTTTATATTGTGAAACAATCACATTCAAGGATTCATTTGCGCAGCAAACATACTTCAACAATTCGATGAACTTTGGAACAACTACGTCAGGGTTCTAAATGACAAATGTGTACACGTTTGTCCATCGCCCTGTATCACACTCGCTTAATTGAATATATCTCTCCTTACTTCCTCATTAACTCCTTCCTAGCTTCTTTCCTCCCTCCCTTTCACTAATTTCCTCTGTCCATCCGATGTTGCTAGTTCTCCTCCCTCCTCCCTCCCTCCCTCCCTCCCTCCCTCTTTCTCCTCTCTCTCTCTCTCTCTCTCTCTCTCTCTCTCTCCACATTCAAGAAATGTCAGTGTTTCCTTCTCAGTGAAGTCAATAGTGCCAAAAGTCAGAGGCTCTCTCCATTCAGTTTCACAGAACGGGGACAGAGTTCGCAGACCAGGACAACTACCATGCAATGTGAATGGGCCCTAACTGGAAGGATGACCACCCCTCCTGTCACACTTTGTCTTTGTGGTCTTCTGTCTGGAGAGCAGCTTGGACAGTCAAAGGGAGAAAGGACTGGAAGAATGGACGAAGAAAGGAAGTAGCAAAGGAGGCATGGAATATGTGGATGGTGTAGCATGAGACAGAACTCAACGAAAAAAGGAGCACTCAATCAATTAATAGCTGAATGAGTTAGATAAGAAACGAGCACACAAAGAAACAAAGAACTAACTTACTAAATAAATAGAGAATCAAGGAAATGAATAATTATATATATAAAGGAATGAATTATCACACATACACACACTCACACACACAACACACACACACACACACACACACACACACACACACACACACACACACACACACACACACACACACACACACCACAACTCACATAGCTATATATATATATACATACATATACATGTATGTATGTATACATGTGTAGATATATATATACATTTATATGTATGTATATGTATGTATATGTACATATATATTGTATACATAGATAAATACACGATTAAGCAAAGAAGTGAATGAATAAATCAATATATATATATAAGTGAATGAATCTACAAACAAGCAAACAATAAACAAATAACAAAAACAAAACAAAATCGTGGTCAAGTGAATGACAAACAGATAAATGCACATCAGTTTTTCAGTGCTAACCTGTTTTCCGAACTGGATCCTCTTCCAGGTTCTCTCTACTCCGATTGTCTCCCTACTCTCCTCCCATTCATCACTGACATCATCAACACTTCTTTTCAAACTGGAACTGTCCCAGATTCTTTCAAGTCTGCTATTGTTCACCCTCTCCTCAAGAAACACAATTTAGACCCAAATGAACTGAAAAATTACAGGCCTATCTCTAATCTCTCTTTCTTGTCAAAACTTCTTGAAAAAGTCGTCCTCAACCAGCTGAACTCTCACCTGTCTGCCAACAATCTCCTCAATCCTTTCCAGTCAGCCTACCGCCAGTGCCATAGCACTGAAACTGCCCTACTACACATTCTCAACAATCTCCTCCTTGCAACTGATACTGGCAAAGTCTCTCTCCTCACACTCCTTGATCTGTCTGCAGCTTTCGATACCATCGACCATGGTATTCTCCTTTCTAGACTTCATCATACTTTTGGCATCTCTGACATTGCTCTCTCCTTTTTCACTTCGTATTTATCAAACAGAAAACAAACTGTTCTCATCAATGGCACTTACTCTCAACCTGCATACCTGACCTGTGGTGTTCCACAAGGATCTGTCCTTGGCCCTGTTCTTTTCACTCTTTATACCTCCCCCCTGTCCACCATCATCAACTCCCACTCTATAAAACACCACTTCTATGCTGATGACACCCAACTTCAAGATAGTGACTCACCTGATAATATACAGCGCCTGTTGACTCGCACCACTGAGTGTTACTCGGACATTAAGAACTGGATGACACACAATAGACTTCAGCTTAATGACGACAAGACAGAAGCTATCCTCATTGGCACCCGTCAGAAACTTTCCCAGCTGCCTCCTCTTTCTCTCCCATTATGTAACACATCAGTCCCAATTTCTGATTCAGCTAAAAACCTTGGTGTCTGCATTGACTCTACCCTGTCCATGAACAAATTTGTTTCTCAAACTGCCAGATCTTGCTACTATCATCTCCATCGTATAAGCCTGATCAGGAAGTATCTCTCTGTCGAAACAACTGCAAAACTCGTTCTCTCCTTCATAATGTCTCGCATTGACTATTGCAATTCACTCCTGTCTGGTCTTCCTGCCTCCACCATTCACATCCTACAGCGCATTCAAAACAATGCTGTACGCCTTGTACTCAAAAAGAAAAAAGCTGACCACATATCTCCTCTCCTGGCACAACTTCACTGGCTCCCTGTATCAAAGCGCATACAGTACAAACTAGACACCATGTGCTACAAAAGCCTCAATAACGCAGCCCCCGATTATCTGTCAAGCCTACTTGAGATCTATGTTCCCTCACGTACCCTCCGCTCTGCCTCCGATCCTCTGACTTTTCGCTTTCCACGCACTAAGCTCAATACCTATGGTCCACGAGCCTTCTCTGTTTCTGGTCCACTCTCCTGGAACAAACTTCCTCTCTCAGTCCGTCAGCAACCTACTTTTGTCTCCTTCAAGTCCGCTCTCAAAACTCACCTTTTCTCCTCTGCATAAAATCCTAACCTCACTCAACCCCCCTCTGCAGCCTGTCTCCGCTCGGAGGGGAATCACTTTGTTTTAATATATAATTGTATATGATGTGCTCTCCATTGGTTTTATTCTTGCTTTTATTGCTTTTATTCTTTTCTCCCCATTTGTGGCCATGCATGTGTGTGTGTGTGTGTGTGTGTGTGTGTGTGTGTGTGTGTGTGTGTGTGTGTGTGTGTGTGTGTGTGTGTGTGTGTGTGCGTGCGTGCGTGCGTGTGTGCGTGTGTGTCTTTTCTGCGCTTGGATTTGATTTTGTCGAGATTTGCGCTATATAAATATTGTAATTATTATGTATGCATGTGCGTACGTATGTATGTATGTATGTATGTATGTATACGCTTAGATTTATGTATGTATGTATGTATGCATGTATACGCTCAGCTTAGATTTATGTATGTAAGTATGTAAGCATGTATGTATGCATGTATACGCTCATATGTATGTAGGTATGTATGCATGTATACGCTCAGCGCTTAGATTTGATTTTGTCAAGATTTTGCGCTATATAAATAAAATATATTATTATTATTATTATTCCGCAACCTGTTTCATCGCAACTCACCCTACCCGAACCCCACAGTTTTCAACGCAACATCTAGCAATACCATCTCCTTTGCTCTCCCTCTTCCACATTTCGTCTGTCCCCAATTTCCCATAGTCCCCTCGCCCAGGAGACAAAAGCCTATGTGATTAGCCTGTGTCCTCTCCATCACTATAAATGTAAATATGTGAGGTTTAGACACTGAGACCGGGCTTAACGTTTGCCGACATTGTGTAATTTCCCAGAGACTAGCAGGACCCTGCATCTCTCTAGCTCTTGCCTTACACATCTTTTATCCACATACCTCCTAACCATTCTCCTTTCCTCTCCTTTTCCCTGGTTCTTGTCCCGTTTTTCATTCTCTTGCTTCTCTGTTGCTCTTCATCCTATTGTCCTCTTGCTATTCCACCTGCATATAACCCAGCCCAATTCTTTCCTATTCCTCGTGTTTATTTACAGATTTCTCAGCTTGACTGTCCGAATTTTCTCTTCTATTCCTGCAGGTGTCTTTCGTCATATAAAGAGGACATTAAACTGGAGGTTTTCCTCACTGCCACTTATAGATTTATTGGTAGAGTGTGTTGATTGTTAATTCAAATCATATGTACACATTTTACCCCTGAGGTTTGGGGATAGTCACCAATACACTTATATAAACAATAACATTTCTTTTACTTGTCTATGAATAAAGTCATGTCAACATGATTTCTCGGTTGTGCGTAGTGCTCTATAAAATCACACCTCATCCCTCATCTATTACCCGATACAGATTATTAGTAGTGCCCTTACTAAGAAGAAAAATGTGAATAATTATGTTTCTTCTGTATCACTGAGCTCATGGTCATGGTCAACGACACAATTGACGTACACTGTCATCCAGCTTTGGGAAATGAAAGTCAAACGTATTAGGCACTGGGATTTACTAGAGAGATAGATAGTAAATTACTCTCCCAGATTTTAAAAAATATATTGGTGAAAGTGAGATACTTCGGAGTGTTCAAAATCACACAAATGAAGCTGAGAATTAAGCAGTATGGTAGTCTGTTGCTTGCTTCTTGTTTTACACATATTTGAAAACATAAGTAAATTGCTAACTGATGTGCACATACAAATATGAACGTATTGAGAAACTGATTTTTCAGTTATCTTTTTCTTCAGTAAAACTGAGCTTTATGGTCAACAGGCGAGCAGAGCGTAACATTTTGCAGAATTTGAGACACGATTGATGAAAATAAGCATAAAAAGTAACTCCAATCACATACAAAAGCAATTCTTCCAAGAAACAACAAAAACAGTAGTGCACAGTTACACACGACAGTTGCAAACACAGAAGCAGAAACTATGAAAACGCTTATACATGAAATGATAATAATAAAGATAAGGACATATGATGTAGTACAGGCGTAATCAAGTCTCGTAAATAACACTGGGAATTTTAATCAACATAAGTGGCACAAATTTAGGCCATGGTAGATTTTCGAAACACTCAGCCATGCGTAGCATAAAACAAAACAAAATACGCGCAGAATGTTTGATAAAGGAAATCAAAGAAAAGAGCAAAAAATCAAGGCAAAAAAATGCAAGACAAACGAAAACAATTCGAGCTGAACTAAATGATAGGAAACCAAACCAAATCAGACTATGTCGAACTGGAAACATGGATCCATACATAATCTCATTAAGGCGAATTATTCCACACTAAGACAAGACAAAAGAGGGCTAGACAAGACAAGACCAGACAAGACAATTTCTTTTCCAATTTTCCTATGACATCTTTTCATCCCAGCCAGATGAGCAAGATATTTTGACTTTCATCAGCTTGGAAATTCTTCCACAAAGCCAAATCCAAGATGGGAAGGATGGTAAAAGGACTGAATTAGGCACTGTTGGAAGGGGAAGAAAGGGGATACAGTGACATATTTGGGGTGGAATGTTCGAATGAATAGATGAATAGGTGTGGGGGATGGGGACAGATGGAAAAGATTCAAACATAACCAAAACTGACAGAAGCCAAAGAAAATATATTCTTCGTCTAAAGCTTACAGCTTTTTCTTTAAATTTATGTTTTCCTCTCTGTTTCTCTCTCTGTGTGTCTCTCTCTCTGTCTCTCCCTCTCTCTCTGTCTCTCTCTCTCTGTATCTCTCTCTTTCTCTCTCTCTCTTCTCTCTCTCTCTCTTTCTCTCTCTCTCTCTTTTCTCTCTGTGTGTGTGTGTGTGTGTGTGTGTGTGTGTGTGTGTGTGTGTGTGTGTGTTTCTCTCTCTGTCTCTCTCTCTGTCTCTCTGTCTCTTTGTCTCTCTGTCTCTCTGTCTCTCTGTCTCTCTGTCTCTCTCTCTGTCTCTCTCTCTCTCTTTCTCTCTCTCCCTTCCTAGCGTAATCAACACTTGCCCTTTCACCGTTGTTGCTAATTGATTAATCTTCACTTCATCAAAGGCTCCACTAGCCAGTGTTGACACTCACATTATGTTTGGACCTTGACTCACAAAACACTTCTCGATACGTTGATATTTTTTTTACTGGAAAACAACAACTGCGAATAATCAACTGAAAGAGTAGTGAAACTCCCTCCCTCTCTCTCTCCCATCTCTCCCTCCCTCCCATCTCTCTCTCCCTCCCTCCCCCTCTCTCTCTCTTTCTCTCTCTTTGTCTGGCTGGCAGTCTGCCTGTCCCCGCTCTCTTTCCCTCACTCTCTCTCTCTCTCTCTTTCCCTCTCTCACTCTCTCTCTCTCACTATTCTCTCTTGAAATCGGATTTAAAGCAGCAGCTTATTTGTTGGAAAGTCCTAAATGACGATCTTGAACGGGTTGCAAGGAATTAATCAAACCATTTACAGAAAAACACCACACTAATACCATCTGCTTGAAGTTTATCACTCTATATCAACTAAATTCAGTATCGCATTTATGTTAGTCTTCAAAAATCATAAAAAGGCAATTATTTTAGTCTTCATAAGAACAAAATTAGCAAAGGCATTGCAGAACAACAAGGCTTGGAGGTTAAACCAACCAGCAATGTGGAAACTCCTCGTTTGACGACAAACATCGCTGAGAGCAGGAGCAGAATGCTAACAGCGAGGGGCAGAAACATCTTTTGTGCATCACAGCCATCCAACTACTCACCTGCGAATTTCATCCTTTTTTCTTTTCCTGAGGGATTGTTAGGCTGGGAGTGAGCATGTCACTGGAAGTTAGTACAAAGGCTATCAAACCATTTTGACATTCTCCTATGCAGCATTGGAATTATGCAATTCTTGGAGCCATTGAGCGTATGATGTAAGTGTAGCAGTTATCCATTTCCAGCATCAAAGAACTATTCCATTTGAAGTGTGATTGTAGCAACATTATAATATAGCTAGTAGTTCATTATTAGGTAAACTGTATATGGCAACATAGGGGCTGGCTGTTTAACTGTATATGTCAATGTTTTGGTTCTCGTTTCTCAGTACACATGCATGATAAAACTGCTTGAGTTTGCACCATTTGGCCACTTTTTAAGTCACAACCACACAAAAAGTATTTAAAGGCACATTTTGCAATCATTAACATAGATGAGGTAAGTAACGCATGAATAGCAAGAACGAAACCTACGAATAGCATAAAGATTGTGAGCCAACTGCTCAAAACTTGTGTTGCTTATCATTGAATTTTATTCATTTTGTGAAGGGATGGAGTGGTATGATGAGGCTTATGCTTTTGTAGTGATTTTTCTTTTATAACGTCCATGAGCTATACTATGATTTCTGTGTGACATGTCATGTGTTATTACCAAACGTGTAATATGTTTTGAAAGATTAATATTGTGCTCCTATAGTATATTGCACCGTACAAACAAAGATGTACAATTTCACCATACTCAATATACAGACAATAGCTATTCACATATGTAATGATTATTCGTTGAAATGTATCTATGATGAAATTGAGGAAAAACATGTTCAAGTCTGTTGATAGTTTTAAAAGGTTTAGAGATCAATTCAGTGTACAAACAAAAAGGCACAAGACAACTGTATTGGGTAACACGAATCCGCTTCTTTTTTCTTATGGAAACTGATACTTGATGTGTTAAAAACAACAAAACTAAAACTAATACAACAAGAAAAAGTTGATCCTGAGCCCACAACGCAGTTACCTATTCTAATGCTTCTCATCACATACAGGATTCTCGTGTCATTTCAGTATCCAAACTATCTCACCAAAAGTGTCCTAAACAGCAATGTTTTTCATTACATTGAACATAATTTAAGATATTTTGCGCAGTCTAGAGCCTTGCTATGGTCACAGAAATGCCGAACGTGTTCATATAGGTGTTTAAACCCTGTTGTTTTCCATTTGTCCCTTTACTGTTTGTGACGTTCTAACCTGAGTGTCCAAATGTTTGTGTATTTAGTTTTATTTTGTTAAAGTTTTCCAGCAGCGCAGTTAACCCAGGTTTTCTATCGTCAATTTCCTACCCTTTATTTCCAGATTTCCCTCGTCCTCTTCTCTTTAGTCACCAGCCCATCGTCTAACCCTCTTCTCTCCAGGTCTGTCGACCCAAACGAGAGCGTGGACATGACGCGAAGGGACTGATCGATTGTGGTCGGCATTGAATGGCAATCATGGAGGGGCGTGCTTAAAGACAGCGGAAACCACGCTTTTAACGTCCCCTCTCCCCCCCTACCTCCCACATACCCCCATCATTTGCGTCACGTGATCCTGGCCACTTCCTCTTGCTAACTGCACCCATTTGATCACCTGCCCTACCCATCAACGCTGTCAGGTTTCGTGCTGCTAGCCCAGCCAGTCCATTCCTTCTTCACCAGATAATGTCACCAGTGATTTGAATCTGGCAGTCTGACCTATTATAACGGTCTTCATAACGGTCTTTGTAATGGTCTTCCTGTAGATTGAAAATGGTCAATTGTGACTGAATGTCTCACATTCTAACCCTTACATCTATTACAAACATTTCACCCAGAAACCGAATACGTATGCTGATATGAAACTGAACCTAAAACTGAAAACTGCAAAACTGAACCTAGACTACAAATAAACATACACGTGCAAAACATGAATCCATCCTAACAAGTACTAACGATACATACATTTATTGTTATGGTCATGAACGTCATTACATCAATGATTACAGGATGCCACACAACAAATGGATGAACAATTATGATATCAACAATGAAAAGCCTAGGCAAACATGAAGTCTTTAAATGTGATTTGAAGTACAAAACGGCGGTAAGCATTCCTCAAAGCAGCTGGCAGTGAGTTCTAAACATATGGCACAGTCGAACAGCTGATCCAAGATTGTTGTTGTTGTTATTGCTGTTTAAAGCCCAGCCGACTGAGCAGAGCCATATCAGGGCTATAACCGCTTCAAAACACACAAAACTTCAACAGGAAAAAAAAAAAGAAAAGAAAATTAAGTACGCATATCAATGCATTCGCGCATATAATCTGAGGACATGCCCCCGGCGTTGACCACTCCGTCCAATTTATCGCGCAGGGGAGATTTAAAAAAACACACCTGAATACAAATATAAACATACATACGGACACCAAAACATATATAAAAATAGGCATAATTGCCTAAAATTGCTTCCGCATATCTCACCTCCTTAGAGCCAAAAATGCACTTAACACATGTACCTAATTATCAATTCTAAGAAAAAGTACATAAGACTTTATCGAACACATTCAGGTGAATAGATCATTAAGGCAGAAAATGATAGATACAAATGACAGAAAGCAAAGCAACAAGGCAGAAACAAAGAGAGTGACAGAAAAGAGGAAATTTCTAGCACAGAATTTCCAGAAGGTGGAGATACTATTCATGCTGAAAGAGCCCCCGGCATCCCCACGGGGAGGGGGGGGGGGACCCAAGATTGCGTTTCTGCACTATCAGATGCGTTTCTACACTATCAGATGCTTTTCTTTTGAAGAATGCAGGGTACGTGATGTTTGGTAAGTGCGGAGGCGGTCTGAATGATACCATGGTAAAGGTCCATGAAAATAGCGATATGCAAAGGTTGAAACTTTTTACTGGCAATAAGATTTGACTGTTAACCACTGGAGTTCTTTGAGTAATGATGTTACTTGATTATGCCTTGTTTTGTTGTTTGTTTGTTTGTTTGTTTGTTTGTTGTTTGTTTGTTTGTTTCATGATTAAACGTGTTACATTGCTATGAACACTTATACAATCGAGAAATGTACACTGATGGTAAACTAGCCAGCACAGAATTACAATAGGCTAGCTGGGAAGTCAGGGCAGCATATCCAAATCGGTGACATCCTGGACGGACGGAAACAATGGTCTGATGGAAGTGATCCCCATAAGCTATAGGTAAAAATCACGGCAGATGTGATTTGCATAGACACATTTCGTTTAGATAGTTCATAGCGGTTTGGACTTAAATGAAGTATGACAGCTTCAATTCAAGAAGAGTTAAAGAAGAAGCCAAAATGTGAAATTACATATTGCTAAAAAAAATTGTCTACTTGCAAGCACTACTACAGTAGACCGAGGTGGATAAGTGAAACATTTGTGCTCCATGTAAACTTACATCCCAGCCATACAGAAAGCTTTGTTGTGGAAATGGAAACAGGAACATAAGAAGCTTCTTTACTACCTTACATGTCAAAGGCATAATGGGCTGTTAATAAGTTTTCCTTCTTGTTCTTCTTGTTTTCTTTTTCTTTCTTCTTGTTCTTGTTCTTCTTGTTCTTGTTCTTCTTGTTCTTGTTCTTCTTGTTCTTGTTCTTCTTGTTCTTGTTCTTCTTGTTCTTGTTCTTCTTGTTCTTGTTCTTGTTCTTGTTCTTTTTTTTTCTTCTTTTTCTTCTTCTTTTTTCTTTCTTCTTCTTCTTCTTTTTCTTCTTCTTCTTCTTCTTCTTCTTCTTCTTCTTCTTCTTCTTTCTTCTTCTTCTTCTTCTTCTTCTTCTTCTTCTTCTTCTTCTTCTTCTTCTTCTTCTTCTTCTTCTTCTTCTTCTTCTTCTTCTTCTTCTTCTTCTTCTTCTTCTTCTTCTTCTTCTTCTTCTTCTTCTTCTTTCTTCTTCTGTTATAGCATTTTGAAACACTTGAAATATAATCAGATTCCAGTAATGATTGAGATGTAACAAGGGATGATTGGTAATGAATAACTGCCTGTAATACATTTGTTTTATAGCCTCATTATACAAACCGTGGACAAACGCATTGGAAACAAAAGAAATAAAGAGAAGAAAAAAATGAAATCTCGGCGTTATGGATTTTATGTTCTTGATACTTGTCGTCTTTTGTACCGTTTTCTTTACTGTTATTCGATTACTCTTTTCGATTTTGTTTTCATTTAGCTCATAGTGCTTTTTTTTTATTCAGTTCAGTTTGGGAGATATGTCTCTGTGTCCTTTCACCCCTCTACTCCTCTGTTCCTCCCTCTCCCTTTGTTCCCATTCCCCTCCCCTCACACACACACACACACACACACACACACACACACACACACACACACACACAAACAAACACACACACACACAAACACACACACAAACACAAACACAAACACACACACACACACACACAACACCACCGCCACCACCATCATCACCATCACCATCACCACCTCCACAATCACCACAACACAACACACCTCTTCACCACTGGTTTCCGCCCTTCCTCTTCCTCCATCAAGTTCAAGCCACATGGACGTTTCCTTGACAGTAGAATGAATGGTGGCACAAGTCAGAAGCTCTCTCCGTCCAGTTTCACAGAAAGAGAACGGAGCTTGAGACCAGGTCAATTGCCGAGCAGTGTGAATGGGCCCTAACTGGAAGGACTGCGGCCCCTCCTGTCACATTCTGCCATTGTATTCCTATGTCTGTAGGATTGCTAGTATGGACAATGAAAAGGGGCAAGACAAGAAGGAAGGAATAATCAAAGGTATAAAGCAGGGGGGTCGAAAATATCAAGAGAAGAGCATGAAACAGATTTTAGTAAGAAGTGCCAAAGGTGGACTATAGACATTGATTCACCAGCTCCCACACGTCTTAAATGCCTGAGGCAATCAAAATACTCTTGGGTCCTCTGGTTTTTGCTGAATCAGAAAGAAAGAACTTTCTCCAGATATCAAAACGTCAAATATCCTACGATACTTAAAACAAAAGCTTTCTATGGTTATCGAAATGCAGTCTCAAGCAAGATGGTAAGCGTGTCTTCAGTTTCAATGCGCCATCTGTTTGGTACACATATCTGATCAATCTTAGGATTTATCACACCATTTCGCACATAGTCATAATCAGAACTCACTGCTGAATCATCTTAGGCATTTTCACATCGTTTCACACACTCTGAACTCATTGCTGAATGATGTTATGGTTTCTCACACCATTTCACTCATAAAGTCACAATCAGAGACATAGCTGTTCACCCAAGCCTTTCAATCTTGTTATCATAATTGCTCGTCCACCAGTAAATACGTCCATTTCTAACTGCTGATCTTGTGGCATCGTATAACCATTCAACTATGTATTATACGTGTATGACCATAGGGATGTGTGTATGCATGTTTAGACGTTGTTAGTATGTATTCATGTGTGTATACATATTCGTGTGCGTATTCTGACGTGTGTGTGTGTGTGTGTGTGTGTGTGTGTGTGTGTGTGTGTGTGTGTGTGTGTGTGTGTGTGTGTGTGTGTGTGTGTGTGTGTGTGTGTGTGTGTGTTTGATATAACACTGTTTCTGTATATTATCCCTTGTGTAACTGTGTCATTCACAGTAAGTTCAAACGAATTTCGAGAATAGTGCTATACACGAATTTATTTTTATTATTACTATTAACAATAATAATGATATTTAGTAGTAGTAGTAGTAGTAGTAGTAGTAGTAGTAGTAGTAGTAGTAGTAGTAGTGTAGTGTAGTAGTAGTAGTGATGGTGGTGGTGGTAGTATAGTAGTGGTAGTAGTAGTAGTAGCAGTAATACTGCACCAGTGGAAGGTGGTTAATCCCCCCTTAGCTGACATTCTGTTTTCGTCTTTGGTCTTTCTGTTTTCCTCTAACTATCTAAGATTCAGGGAAGTATTTGTATATCGTTATGGTCGAAGCCTAGACGCACGATCCAGCCAGATCAGGTGTTCAGAATCTGTTTCTGTGTATGTGTCTGGCACTCTAGTGTTTCTCCTTGAAAATGAAAAAAAATCATGTGCGTCGACTAAACACTGAGGTGTTCTCACCCAGTCCACTCAAGCTGTCAGTCTCTATTTCTTTCTTTCTCTCTCTCTCTTTTTCTCTCTGAGACTAAATGCTTGACCAGCAGATAGAGGAATCGAATTATATTTTATTAAATGCTTGAGGTTTTAATGCACTGATTAAGCTTGTTGACAGTCACGTACTGATTGCCATCTTTCTTCACTGAATGTTAGAGATTGGGTCAGCAAACGAAGGATCTGTTGACTGTTACATCGATGAGGAAAGCACTGAAAATTACAATCTTCCATGATGTAGTATATGCGTTGTAAAATTTGTATAAATCACAACAAGCCTGCTTCCCTCCCCATCCCGCTGACTTCTGTATTGTTGCCTAAGGCCGATGTACATTAAAAGTTCTGAGTTCTGAGTTTTTTCTCTTTGTGTCGTATTCCCTCTCTGGATTCGAAGTCCAACCCTGTTTCTCTTCGCATTTCTCACTTCCATTTTTCTCACTCAACCTCTTTTCCCCTCCCTGCGTGCTCTCTGTCTGTTTGCCTGTCTGTCTGTCTATCTCTCTCTCTCTCTCTCCCTCTCTCTCTCTCACTCACTCACTCTCTCTCTCTTTCTCTTTCTCTCTCTCTTCCTCTCTCTCTTCCTCTCTCTCTCTCTCTTCCTGTCTCTTTCTCTCTCTCTCTGTCTCTCTCTGTCTGTCTGTCTCTCTCTGTGTCTCTCTCTGTGTCTCTCTCTGTCTCTGTCTCTCTCTCTCTCTTTCTTTCTCTTTCTCTCTCTCTCAATTCAAAAACAAGCTATGCGAATTATTTCTTTCCAGCAAAGTCAGTGGTACGATGCGTCAGAAGTTCTATCCATCCAATTTCAGACAAAGGGGACAAAGCTTGTAGACAACGACGACTGTCATGCAGAGTGAAATAGCCCTAACTAGTAGGACTACCACCCCTCTGTCTTCGTGCTCCCCTGTCTGGAGGACAATTTGAACAATGAGTAGGAATAAGACAGGAAGTGATCAATAGAGAAAGGAAGGAAAGAAAACACGAGAGATGTACTGAAAATATGGATGGAAGAATTGAACAAATTTGAAGAAAAAGAAATAGGGAACAATAAATGATAAAACAGACAAACACATACATGGATAAATAAACAAGGTAGGGACAAAGCAATCTACAACTGATCAAAAACAAACAATGAGACACTAAAGTCAGTTGTTTTATAGACGACACTTTTTTTTCAACTTGCCTCACTGCATCCCAAACTAAATGTCCTCCCATCAACCCTTTTGCTCTCCATTCTCTACCTCTGCCTTCGTCCCTCTTCAATTCCCCGTCCCCTCATCACCCTACTTACAAAAGCCTATGTGGTTATCCTGCGTCCTCCTCGTTGCTATAAATGTAAATACGAGTGGCTCAGACACCGAAACTGGGCTTGACGTTTGCCGACATGTGTAATTTCCCCAAGACTATCAAGACCGTGCATCCCTCCAGCTTTTGCCCTGTCCATCTTCTGTCTCCATGCCCCCATAATCATCCCACTGTCCTTTCCCATTTCCATGGTTCCTGTTTCTTTTTCATTCATTACCTCTGTGTTGTCCTTCTGTCTCTTGTCCTCTCTCTACCACGACTGCATATCATTGCCCAAATCTCTTCCGTTCTCTTTCTCCTATTCTTTCTTTTTTTCCTACAAACTTTTCAGTCTGACTGTCCTATTCTCTTTTCTAACCTCGTTACTGGGGTTTTCTTATCACACGCAGAGGATGGCAGTTTGCATTTTCCTCAGTGCAGTTGCTGATTTGTTGATCAAGTAATATTTTTGGTACATCAGTTGTTGTCCATTGTACTCTACAATGCAGGATAGATGCAAACCACCTTTTATCTGCGCTGCTCCTGTAGACTGAGAAGGAACCTTGGCTATTATTGTTTAGCATTTGATCAGATAAATAAGAGCGATACATGCAATTCAGTCTCCTGAATTAAGTTTGAAGAATGGCTTTTGCTCAATAACTTTTAGCACTGAACGATAAAGCAATGTATTCTCTGTCTCTCTCTCTGTCTCTCTGTCTCTTTCTTTCTTTCTTTCTTTCTCTCTCTCTCTCTTTCTCTCTCACTCTCTTTCTATATATATATATATATATATATATATATATATATATGTATGTATGTATGTATGTATGTATGTATGTATGTACATATATACATATATCCCTCTCTCTTCCTTTCTATCTCACTCTCTCTTTTTCTTTCTCTCTCCCTTTTTCTCTTCTCCCCATTTTACCATTCGGTTTGTAAACAAGGTAACTGATGACTGGGTCCTAAAGGGTCATGCAACGCATAGACAGCCCCCCTTAGCTTTAAGAAATGACTGCCGATTGGCGTCGGGACTTGGGAGGTAAGCGTCCCGAGAGTGGCGAGGCATTGGTCTGGGTCCCATCCGCACCCTCGTGGTGTTTCTTGTTAACAGTAGAGTACGTCTCATTAAAGCTCTCATTAAAAGACCAATAAAGAAAAAAGATTAGATCACGGTTCTTGGATCCATTTGGCACCAAATGCAATCATTTTCAGCCTTAACTTTTCGTTGCAAGAGCTGTAACTACAACACTGTCCTTCCCTCCTAATATTCTTATTCTAGTGCCTAGAATGACTTGTATTTCCCTTAACTGTGATCAAGAAATGTTATCAATCGCTTTCAAACCTTAGCATGTTGCATGCCTTTCTGTAAGTCTGTTTTACATTAATATTGACATGCATTTAGTTTATGGACGTTTGAAAATCCTAACCAAAACATTGTATCGTTTTGCCATGGTCGTTATAATTGAAATATTTGGCCAGGTCGACCTATTTCTATCAGTCCCCATTCCGTCTTTCTTTCACTAGCGTGCCTACCGTTTGCCTCTTAACCTCTGAATGCTCACCAATCAGTTCTCACTTCATCGAAAACTTCACAGACTGGTATTGACAACTGCATTGTATTTGGCCGCTGACTCACAAAACGCCGTTCGATATGTTTCGTTTTTCAGCTAAAATTAGATACTGATTATGATCAATCAAAATACCATTGATCTCTCTCTCTGTCTCTCTGTCTCTGTCTCTCTCTCTCTCTCTCTCTGTCTCTCTCTATCTCTCTTTCTGTCTCTCTCTGTCTCTGTGTCTCTGTCTCTGTCTCTGTCTCTGACTCTCTCTCTCTCTCTTTCCATCTGCTCCTCTCCCTGTGAAAATTTTATTTCATACAACAGCCTAGTAATTCAAAAGATCCTAAATGAAAACTTTAAACATGTAAAAATAAGTTTAACAAAGTAGCTTACAACATAATGTACATTATCAATAATCCATCATCTTCCAGTTCAAGTAATTAACCATTCAAAGCCATTTGAAGAATTTAGGAATGTTACAAACATGAATGATAAAGTTGTCAATCATCAAATTGGACTAATGCCAGATACAACTGTAGTGTTTAATGATTATTGGTTATTCAATGGGACTGCAAACGCCTGAAATGTCTTAGAAACAGATATGCTAAATCACTTTGCGGTTGCTAGCTATTCCACTTACTCTCAACCTGCATACCTGACCTGTGGTGTTCCACAAGGATCTGTCCTTGGCCCTGTTCTTTTCACTCTTTACACCTCCATTGGTTTTATTCTTGCTTTTATTGCTTTTATTCTTTTCTCCCCATTTGTGGCCATGCATATGTGTGTGTGTGTGTGTGTGTGTGTGTGTGTGTGTGTGTGTGTGTGTGTGTGTGTGTGTGTGTGTGTGTGTGTGCGTGCGTGTGTGTGCGTGCGTGCGTGTGTGCGTGTGTGTCTTTTCTGCGCTTGGATTTGATTTTGTCGAGATTTGCGCTATATAAATATTGTAATTATTATGTATGCATGTGCGTACGTATGTATGTATGTATGTATGTATGTATGTATACGCTTAGATTTATGTATGTATGTATGTATGCATGTATACGCTCAGCTTAGATTTATGTATGTAAGTATGTAAGCATGTATGTATGCATGTATACGCTCATATGTATGTAGGTATGTATGCATGTATACGCTCAGCGCTTAGATTTGATTTTATCAAGATTTTGCGCTATATAAATAAAATATATTATTATTTATTATTATTCTTTCTCTTTGCTTTCTTGTTTTTTTTTTTCTTTCTATCTTCTTCTTCTTCTTCTTTGTTGTGTTACCTCCTTGCTAGAGTACCTGGTCACAACAGGAAAGCTGGAGGGAAAGACAGCACCAGGAAGACCCAGGGTCAAAATATTGGATGGACTTCCAGAGTGGCTAAGGACAGAGAGGGTGCTGATGTACTTGCAGCTACAAGGGATATATTTGTATGGAGGGCCATGATCGCCAAGGCCATGCGGCAGGGAAACATGATGATGATGACCTTCTTGCTTTGCCTACTGGTCCATTACGCTCTACTTTTTCCCACAAAGTCTCCCTGACATTTCTGCTATATTGCTGCACCCTGATGAATAGTCATGTAATAAGATTACAGTAGAAAACACTAGGATGGATGTTTGCTGTCTACTATGCAGTGGTATAATTTACATTTTATTTTTTCTCATAAGTTTTCAAGTTACGCTTTCTTTGGGAAAATTTTAATCTTGGGATGATAATAATAATAATAATAATAATAATTACAATATTTATATAGCGCAAAATCTTGATAAAATCAAATCTAAGCGCTGAAGCAGACACACACGCACGCACGTACGCACGCACGCACGCACACACGCACACACACGCTCGCACACACACACACACACACGCATGGCTATAAATGGGGAGAAAGAATAAAAGCAATAAAAGCAAGAATAAAAGCAATGGAAAATTATAGAGAGCATAGCATATACAATTATATATTATAACCATGTGATTCCCCTCCGAGCGGAGACAGGCTGCAGAGGGGGGGGGGGGGGGGTTGAGTGAGGTTAGGATTTTATGCGGAGGAGAAAAGGTGAGTTTTGAGAGCGGACTTGAAGGAGACAAAAGTAGGTTGCTGACGGACTGAGAGAGGAAATGTGTTCCAGGAGAGTGGACCAGAAACAGAGAAGGCTCGTGGACCATAGGTATTGAGCTTAGTGCGTGGAAAGCGAAAAGTCAGAGGATCGGAGGCAGAGCGGAGGGTACGTGAGGGAAGATAGATCTCAAGTAGGCTTGACAGGTAATCGGGGGCTGCGTTATTGAGGCTTTTGTAGCACATGGTGTCTAGTTTGTACTGTATGCGCTTTGATACAGAGAGCCAGTGAAGTTGTGCCAGGAGAGGAGATATGTGGTCAGCTTTTTTCTTTTTGAGTACAAGGCGTACAGCATTGTTTTGAATGCGCTGTAGGATGTGAATGGTGGAGGCAGGAAGACCAGACAGGAGTGAATTGCAATAGTCAATGCGAGACATTATGAAGGAGAGAACGAGTTTTGCAGTTGTTTCGACAGAGAGATACTTCCTGATCAGCCTTATACGATGGAGATGATAGTAGCAAGATCTGGCAGTTTGAGAAACAAAGTTGTTCATGGACAGGGTAGAGTCAATGCAGACACCAAGGTTTTTAGCTGAATCAGAAATTGGGACTGATGTGTTACATAATGGGAGAGAAAGAGGAGGCAGCTGAGAAAGTTTCTGACGGGTGCCAATAAGGATAGCTTCTGTCTTGTCGTCATTAAGCTGAAGTCTATTGTGTGTCATCCAGTTATTAATGTCCGAGTAACACTCAGTGGTGCGAGTCAACAGGCGCTGTATATTATCAGGTGAGTCACTGTCTTGAAGTTGGGTGTCATCAGCATAGAAGTGGTGTTTTATAGAGTGGGAGTTGATGATGGTGGACAGGGGTGAGGTGTAAAGAGTGAAAAGAACAGGGCCAAGGACAGATCCTTGTGGAACACCACAGGTCAGGTATGCAGGTTGAGAGTAAGTGCCATTGATGAGAACAGTTTGTTTTCTGTTTGATAAATACGAAGTGAAAAAGGAGAGAGCAATGTCAGAGATGCCAAAAGTATGATGAAGTCTAGAAAGGAGAATACCATGGTCAATGGTATCGAAGGCTGCAGACAGATCAAGGAGTGTGAGGAGAGAGACTTTCCAGTATCAGTTGCAAGGAGGAGATTGTTGAGAATGTGTAGTAGGGCAGTTTCAGTGCTATGGCACTGGCGGTAGGCTGACTGGAAAGGATTGAGGAGATTGTTGGCAGACAGGTGAGAGTTCAGCTGGTTGAGGACGACCTTTTCAAGGAGTTTTGACAAGAAAGAGAGATTAGAGATAGGCCTGTAATTTTTCAGTTCATTTGGGTCTAAATTGTGTTTCTTGAGGAGAGGGTGAACAATAGCAGACTTGAAAGAATCTGGGACAGTTCCAGTTTGAAAAGAAGTGTTGATGATGTCAGTGATGAATGGGAGGAGAGTAGGGAGACAATCGGAGTAGAGAGAACCTGGAAGAGGATCCATTCGCAGGTTTTGAACGACATGGATCTGATTGTGTTGAAAATTTCTTCTTGTGAGACTGGGGTAAAAGTAGTGAGAGGTGTGCCAGAGAAGGAAGGGTCAGGTGGGTCAAGAATCTTCGAGGGTCCTGAAAAATTAGATTACTATTTATAACTGACAGACGACAGTAGCACGTCAGTTCAGGTTTTCAGAGAGAAAAAATATGAACACATCAGTATGTTGATCAAAGTGAGCAGTCCATCCGCCCACACACATCCAACTTCACTCTTCCTTCATAAAACAAACTGTAAAATACATTCTTGTTATTGTTCAAAGATTAAAAACCCAAGCCTCTTTTGATCTTCATTGGGATATAGTATTTTAAAAAGCAGCACATAATGCCAAAGGCTGTAGATTTAACCAACCAGCAAAAAACAGCCTCGACCTTTTGAGGACAAACATTTCAGAGAGCAGGAACAGAACACTGGCAGCGAGGGGCAACAACATCCTTTGTGCATGACAGCAGTCCAACTGCTCACCTGTGAAATTCGAGCCTCCGGGACCTACAGAATGTGGATCCATGAGTGAGCATGCCATCGGAAGTTGGTGGAAAGGTGGTCAAACCGTTCTCTCATACTCCCGTACACACTTGAAGTTGCGCAATTCCTATCACCTTTCAACTTTTGTTGGCAACTGTTTGACACATCTACAAGATCTTACTTGTTTTAGAACTGCTGTTGTAATGGCAATGTACTATAATGGGTCAGACCCAGTAAAACTTCGAAATTTATTACTTTTAGTCGGCTGTCTTTACGATCAATATTTTATGGAGGAAAAACTTACCTATTTGCGCGGATACGTTTCATTTGTTCGCTTACAGATGCAAAAGGCATGTACACATGCACACACACACACACACACACACACACACACACACACACACACACACACACACACACACACACACACACACACACACGCACACACACACACACACACACACACACACATACTCACATTTACCAACCAGCCATAGGCTTAAAACAAGCTTAGCAAACTCGCAGTTTATGATGTACTCGTGTGTCATTGATGGGTTTACGGTAGATATGTTTGGCGCAAGCAAAACTGTCACAAACTGTTCATGAACAAAATGTTTGTTTAAAATCATTCACTGTTTGGCAAAAATGACCACAAAATTATATATTTACATCGCTCTCTGATAATTAAGCACAGTGTCCTGACTGCACAGGTTTTTAGATTTTTCCATAATTAAATGTCAAGGCATTAATGTTCCAAATAAAGAGAGAATGGGTGCAGAACTGTAAGACAGCTATTCAGATAGACAGTTAGATCATTAAATGGTATCAATGAGCATTACAAACCTTGCCTGTAGAAAAAGCTTTACGTATGCCTCCACAGGTAAAAACGTAATACCTATTTACACATTTTGATTTTTGTGTGTTAGAAAGACATGATGACAAAAATCAGTTTAAACAGTACAAAGGCTAGATTTTGACATAATTCAATGGTCAAGCATGCAGACAACATTACACACATTATTGGTTGGCATGAATACATTACAGGACTCTCCTTGTTCAGTGAAGACTGAAACAAACATGTCCACACCGACAATAACACAGTACAACAAATAATGTTTGTCTTTAAGAACACAACGCCCGAATCCATTCCACCACATGCAGACATATCATTTTCTATCCTATCTAAAACACACTTCTACATGTTTTCTCTACCATAATTGCACCTTCATATCTATGTGGAATGCTTTTAAAATCTTTCCAGAATCTGCAGTCTTAAACGTCCCCCAAACTGCTACTCCATCTCACTGGATTGTTTAAATCCTGCTGTTTTTCATTTGTCTCCCCACTTCAAGATGGCATGCTCCATTCAGTCTGAACTCCCAAATATTTTTGTACATTCCTCTTTCGGAAAAGCTCACCAAGAGCACAGCGGTCCACTACAATTTAACCAGGTTTTCCACCACCACCCATTTTCTGCCCCTTATTTTCAGATTTTCCTCCTTCCTCCACCCACCTACGCAGCCTCTAACTCTCTTCTCTTCAGGTCTGTCGACCCAAGCTGAAGTGTTGACATGACGCGAAGGGGCTGATCGATAGTGGTCGGCATTGAATGGCAATTATTGAGGGGCGTGCTTAAAGACAGCGGAAACCACGCTTTTAACGTCTCCCCGTCGCCAGCGTCACGTGATCTTGGCCACTTCCTCTCGGTAACTGTCGCTATTTGATCACTCGGCCAACCTCGTCACCTTCACCAGGTCCCATGCTGCTAGGCTGGCCTGCCTTACTCTTATCTCACCCACGGTGCCAGAAAATGTTGCTGGTGATTTGAACTTGCCTGCCTAACTTACTGCCATGGTTCGTATATTCGTTTTCCTGTAGGTCAAAACAGATCAACTGTGACTTGGACTGATATTTCATTCTATTCATTTCCTTCTCCTGTCCTTAATACCTAGTCCATTTTCTTAGTATCCATGGCCACATACGTTGTACCAAAGGCGTCGTATCGGTAATCACTCTTTCTCATTATTTTCCAACAAAACATAGCTTATACAAGAACCAGAAAAACACGAAAAAAGAATAAGAACGCGTATTTAATACAAGACAAGACTGAGCTGTTCACTATATCCACATGAAAGACTTGCATGTTGGACTATGATGATATTAGTGTACCATATTAAGGACATGACGTCAATACTTTGTACCAAAATAGCTGAAATTCTACAATACTGGGTTGTAAGTGATCCACACGAACAGGGTATAAAAAGATCTCACTCTCTGCTTCCACCTTGTCCGTTCACCCTTCTGTAAATTTTCATTAGTTAGTTATTTAGTTAGTTAGTTAGTTAGATAGTTAGTTAGTTAGTTAGTTAGTTAGTTAGTTAGTTAGTTAGTTAGATAGTTACTTACTTACTTACTTACTTACTTACTTACTTACATACGTGCTTACTTACTTACTTGCTTGCTTGCTTGCTTGCTTACTGATTTCCTAATTTACATACTCACTCACTCACTTACTCACTCACTCACTTACTTACTTACTTACGTATTTGCTTGCTTGCTTGCTTCCTTGCTTCCTTGTTTCCTTGCTTGTCTATTATTCATTTCATTATTTATCGTTTATTTGTTTATTTGTTTTGATTTATTTTTGTTTATTTTTTGTTTATTCATCTTTTATTATCCGTGCTTACTTATTTTAAATATAATCATTTCTCATTTATTTTTTCATTTGTCAATTCATCTTTTATCATTCATTCATTAATGGGTTTACTTATTCATTGTTTATTTATTCATTTACTTTTTTATTCATTTTTTCCTTCTGTTGTTTTTCAATGTTACCTCTGCTTTCTTGTCTATTTTCTCCCACATTTTTCCTTACACGCAATCTCTCAAAAACGTGATCTCTCTCTCTCTCCCCCCTCCCCTCTCTCTCCCCTCTCTCTCTCTGCCCTCCCCTCCTCTCTCTCTCTCTCCTCTCTCTCCTCTCGCTCTCTCTCTATCTCAACTCTCTCTTCTCTCTCGCTCTCTCTCTCTATATATATATTTCTTCTTTCTTTCTTCTCTCTCTCTCTTTCTTTCTGTGTGTGTGCATATAGTTACACAAGACCACACACACACACACACACACACACACACACACACACACACACACACACACACACACACACACACACACACACACAAACATACATACATTACATACATACATACATACATACATATATTCGTTCAAGAAAAAATACCCAATAAGAGCACTGACTTTGGCCTTCGTCGCGGTAAAATGACAATAAATGTGTATGTGTATCTATTACAAATCACATGAATGATTTAGTTTTGAACAACCAAACATCCAAATCAATCACAAAACCATTTCATAATGATTAAACCACTGTGCATATAAATAAAAATTAGAGAATCCATTGGGTCGAAATGATATCTAATGTTTGCATTGTTGATATGTTTGTCGATTCATGTGTAATTCATATCTGTGTGGACTCTCTTTTGGTGATAGGTGGATGTAAAAAAGCATATACATTGCTTTTATCACACCCTCTAAATAAAATTTGGCTTTGTTCTTTCTTTGTTTTTATTCGCCCCTCTCTCTCTCTCTTCTCTCTCTCTCCCTCCCTCCCCCTCTCTCCTTCCCTCTCTCTCTCTTCTGAATTTTTGATTATCATTTCATGTCGATCATCTACCTATGGAAACATTTAATGTTGATTTTATTGTGAAGTTTATTATTTCTTTATCTGTTGTGAAGTAAATAGCATGAAGAGGGCAGCGCCAGGGGCATCCCTTAGGACATAATGCGCTAAAACTGGATTATTGCTGTACATTGTTCTTTTTTCCCTTAAAAGCATTCAGTTTAATGGTTTAATGGGAGTGATATTTTTACTTTTAAGTTGGAATGAATTATCGTTTGCATTTGCAGTGTTTGCTTTGATAGCCTTGAAATGGCTCCTGATGTCTGATGGACGATGAACTGAGCTGAAATTGATTTTGAAAACGCGCATGAAAGATGGTGATGGCTTAATGTTAGCTTTGCTTTCATTCCTGTTTCCCCTGTGCTTGGCAACACTGTATTCGTTAAGTGATTCTTATCTACAGCTTTGTTATGACAAACCAAGGTGACCGTGATTTTGTAAGGTCATGACAAGCTGTGGGGTCGATATAAAGGCTCCTGTGTAACATTCTGAGGAAGTCATTGGATCATGTTTCGTGTCTGTCGTCTGAAAGCTGCTGGAATAAATTTTCTGCCCAGGTTTAGTCTTTTGATTCGTCAGCCATAATAACATATCAAGTTTATCTGTTATCCAACTCTGTTGATAGTTGTATAACTTGTTTACTGAAGATGGGCTTTTCCACGCAGAGTGAATGGACATTCGGCAGACTGGTCTGATGGAAAATTTCATTCTCCATGTTCATAGTCTTATTTTCTATCTTGTTCCTTTTCTTATTTCCTTTCTTTAATTGAAATGTAATCGCCTACTAACTGCGATTCTTCTTCTTCTCACATTTACCTTTATCGTCAGCTTACGTACGTTTTGTCAAATGTTTCATTAGCTTGCCTGCGTATGTAGTTCTGTTTTGTATCATGCTCACATACACATACAATCACTTTTTTTTAATTTTGCACATTCGATTCTATGTATTAGAAAATATTTTTTACACAAAAAAACATTGAAAATACTATTAGGACAAAGTCTGACAGCTGAATGGCTTTCTTGTGATCTTATTTTGTTATTCTGTTTTCCCAAATTAAAACAAATTGTATTATTTCCCTATATTGGGTTCCCCTCTCTTTGTCTTTTACTATTTCATTCCGTTATCTTCCTTTCCTTCTCCCCCCTCCCTCACCCCCTTCTGTCAATTTTTTTTCTGTTCCTCCATCCTGTCCAAATCCTCATGTCTGTTTCATTCCATATTCAAGTCTTATGGATGTTTTCTTCCCAGTCACGTATGTGATGGCAAAATCCAGAAGCCCTCTCCCGTCCAGTTCCACAGAAAGAGGACATAACTTACAGACCAAGACAACAGCCATGCAGTGTGAGTAGGCACTAACCGGAAGGACTGCCAGCCGTTTTGTAACACAGTCATTGTGATCCCTGTCTTGAACACAGTTTGAGAGGAGAAGACAATGGGATAAAACAGGAAGAAATAGATATTTAGAAAATATAGAGGAAACAAGTAGAAGGAAATATCAGGATGGAAAAGTTTCAAACTGATTTAAATGAAAAGAAAGTAGCGAGTAATAGGAAAGTAAATACAGACAGACATTAAGGAATTATGAGAAGAAAGTAGCGAGTAATAGGAAAGTAAATACAGGCAGACATTAAGCAATCACGAAAATAATGTGACTACCAAATGCAATGAGGGAGAAAGGGACGACACATGTAGGTGAAATAACTTGATACAGGTTAAAGTGGAGTGGTGGTAAAACAAGATAACTCACTTTGACTTCAGTTTAGTATATCTCGCTCATCTGCTCTTTCTTGTGATTTATTCAAGAAAGCTTCATTTACCGATTCTAACCATTCCATCTGCTCTCCAATGTCCGTATGCTCTCCACCCAAATCTGCCAGCAGTTTTCTGGCAGACTCCTTGAATCTGCACAAAACGCTTGGAATAGGGAGAGTACGGGACCCACGAAACGCTAACACCACCAGAATGATTAGAGCTTGAAGATGACCTGTGAAAAAGACATTTTATGTTGCGGATGAGATTGAACTCGAAACGTTCTAGATGCACGAGGTGATCATAACTATTCTCTTTCCTACATGTTGTAGGCAAAGCTGGACATTTTGTCCAGCATTTTAACTCATTACGTTTTCGAGATGATGTCAAGTTTTCATATCTGGTCTTCCCCTTCCACTCTGACCAGCTGGGATCCAGTGCAGTAACTAATTTGTGGGTCTTGGTGATGAGACCTTAACTATGACCAAACAAACTCGGGCGCTTTTTGCCAATTGCGGTGTGTGTTTGTGCGTGCATGTGTGCGTTGGATGTGTGTGTGTGTGTGTGTGTGTGTGTGTGCGTGCGAACGCTTGTATTTGTGTGTACATGTTTGTGTGTGAGTGTGTGCATGTCCGTATATATGTGTATGTGTATGTGCGTGCGTGCATGCAGTTCTGTGTTCTAAATGAGTCTCTGTATAGCCACAAGTTGGGTTAACCCACTACACCACTCAACCCTACCCCCTCTCTTCCTCCCCCATCTGTATCTACTCTTACATCACCCCTCCATTCCTCTAACCCCTAATTCCTTCTTCCTTTGTCTCTCCCTCATCCCAGGTTCAGGCCACATGGATGTTTCGTTACCATTGAAGCCAATGATGCTAAAGCTCAGATGCTGTCCCCATCCATTTTCACAGAACGGGGACAGAGTTAAGAGATCAGAACACCTGCCGCGCAGTGTCAATAGGCCCTAACTGGACAGATCACCACAACTCCTGTCACACACCGAGCTCCAGCGTCTGAAGAAAGCTTGGACAGTAAATAGAGAGGAGTGGGGGAGGGGTTGGCAGGGACAGAAACGCAAAAAAAAAAAAGAAAAAAGAAGAAGAAGGACGAGATCAAGAAAGATGAGGGAAACTTTAAGTAGTTTTGTATAAAAAGAAAGGAAAGGACAGCTTGGATAATGAATAGGAGGGAAACAAGAATGGAAAGGATACTAGAAGGAAGGAAAAAAAAGAGATGAGGATGGAAAAGCCTGACAGAAACATAGATTTGAATCAACATGCAGGGATCAATGAAAAAGAAAAGAATTATCTAAACAACATGACCATATGCATCATATGAAACAAAAGGCAGGGAGAAACAGAAATCGAGAAAAAGGAAGAAACAACACAAAGTGAACAACGAAGGAAGGAAGCCAGTTTGGCAGATAGATAAAGACAAAGCGACAGAAAGAAAGACCACATTAGAAAGACAGACAGAAATGACAGAGACATGATTAACAACAACAAAAAATAAGTAAATAAATATGCCAACCAACTGGCCGACAGATTTATTGACTGACTGTCTCTCTGTCTCTAGTCTCTCTGTCTCTCTGTCTCTGTCTCTCTTTCTCTTTCCCTCTATGTTTCTATCTCTACGTTTCTCTCTCTGTCTCTTTCTGTCTCTCTGTCTATCAGATTCTCTGTCTCTCTTCGTCTCTCTCTGTCTCTCTCTGCTCTCTCTGTTCTCTCTGTCTCTCTGTCTTCTGTCTTCTCTCTTTCTCTCTCTCTTTGTCTCTCTCTCTGTCTCTCTGTTTCTCTGTCTCTGTCTGTCTGTCTGTCTCTTTCTCTCTCTCTCTCTCTCTCTCTCTCTCTCTCTCTCTCTCTCCTCTCTCTCTCTCTCTCTCTCCCTCCCTCCTCTCTGTGCGATGTGTTTACCCAATTCTTGGTTATGAAATACATGTCTAATATCCGCACGTATGAATTTCAGTATATTATTATGTCATTCCCCAATGTCACACGTGCGTCTAGTTTACTATTCTCTGACAGATTTCCTCTGTGTGTGTCCTCCCTTTCTCTCTCTCTCTCTCTCTCTCTCTCTGTCTCTATCTGTCTCTCTCTCTCTCTATGTCTCTCTCTCTCTGTCTCTATCTGTCTCTCTCTCTCTCACACTCCCTCTCTCACTTTCTGTCTCTCTTTCCTACTCTCTCTCTCTCTTTCTGTCTCTCTTTCTTTGTCACACACACACACACACTCTCTCTCTTTCTGTCTATCTACTGTGCAATAGATTTCCACTGTGTGTGTCCTCTCTCTCTCTCTCTGTCTCTCTTTCTCTCTCTCTCTCTCTCTCTCTCTCTCTTCTGTCTCTCTCTCTCTCTTTCTCTCTCTCTCACTCACTCATTCCTGCTCTCTCTTTTCTCTCCCTCGCTTACCGCTCATCTACCGAACTCTTTCTTTCCAGGAGTGGAGCAATTAAAAAAGAACTACAGCCATTAGCTATCTAAACAATATTGTTTGGAAACAACAGAACCTGTTCCAGACAGTGATATCACCATCATCATCATCAGGTGCCTTGTCACATGGCGTTGGCGATCATGGCCTTCCATCTGTTTCTATCTCTTGTTGCCAAAGCACCTCTTCCACCCTCTTTATCTTCAGCTACTTTGCAAATCCGTCCAATATCTTCTCCCTGGGTCTACCTGGTGCTCTCTTTCCCTCCAGCTTTCCCGTTGTGACCAGGTGCTCCAATTCCCCTTTTCTCATAAAATGGCCTATAAATGTTGCCTGTCTTTTCCTAATCTTCCTTATGAATAATCTTCTTGTGTCTGCCTCCTTCATGACTGTCTCGTTTGTTTTCTTTGCTGTCCATGGAACTCTCAACATTATTCTTAGAAACCACATCTCGGCTGCCTAAGATGTTCTGACTTTGCTTGTTAACTGTCGGTGCATCACAACCGTATAACAGCATTGGTTCTATATCACATTCAAGAACTCTCTTCTTGATGTTAATTGATAGGCATTTGTTGGTAAGACTGCTTTTCATCTTCTTAAATGCTGTTTTGGCTCGGCCGATTCTGCCGGCTATTTCTGATGTACATCTGCCGTCTGGTGAAATGATCGTTCCCAGATATTTAAAGTTATCAACTTGTCTCAAGGTTGTGCCGTTTGATATTATTTTGCATGAGGGGATTTCATGGTTTTTACTGATCACCATGACTTCAGTCTTCCTTCTGTTTAGTTCCAACCCCTTACCCTTGCTTTCTATTTCTAGTATATTCACAAGGTTTTGAAGGCCCCTTTCATTTTCTGCAATTAGCACGGTGTCATCTGCGTATCGAATGTTGTTTATCATTTTTCCTTCAACCTTTAATTCAGGGTCTTCCGCTAGGTTTCTCACGATGTTTTCCCTGTAAAGTGAAAACAAATCTGGTGACAAAACACAACCCTGTCTGACTCCTCTTTTGATATTTTGGAAAGAGCTTATATCGTTTTCTATTCTCATTGCAGCTGTTTGTTCCCAATACATATTTCTGATTATTCGTAAATCTTTTCCATCAATATTGAGTGTTTCTAGTTGGTTGATCAATTCATCATGTCTTACCCGATCGAAGACCCTGGTATAATCAACAAAGCATAAATATAAATCCTTATTTATCTCAACTGACCTCTCTATGATAATTCTTAGGATGTATATGGCATTAATAGTTTCTTTCCCTTCCACAACTCCACACTGTTCATATGCTATTTTTCTTTTGATTCTATTCCTTGTCCTCATCATGACTATTCTTAATAGGATTTTGTTACATGACTCATCAAACTGATTGTGCATTCTATAGCCCCTATCTTCTTTGGAAGTGCAATGAAAATTGAATTTGACATAT
>CM060307.1:67626904-67629404 GCA_030674185.1 Monoplex corrugatus
ACTTGTTCTCCTGGGCGACTTCAACGCCAGAGTGGGTGCAGACAATGACTCATGGCCCTTCTGCCTCGGTTCCTTAGGAGTGGGGAAAATGAATGAAAATGGAGAAAATCTGACAAGCAGGTCGTTAATTACCGCACCAAACAAAAAGAAAAATTCAAATTCAAGAAACGGATCAGGAAAAGGATCAGCAGTGAAACTGGGCTGTTGGAATGTCCGAACAATGATGCCTGGGCTCTCCCAAGATCTGCAAGACATCAGCGACGCCAGAAAAACGGCCGTCATAAACAGCGAACTAAAGAGGCTCAATGTGGACATTGCCACTCTGCAGGAAACACGGCTTGGACAGCGACTGCTTGAGTTTTGCGCCTGCCATGAACTGTGCATCGCCAACTCCTTCTTCAAGACGAAGCCTCAGCACAAAGTCTCCTGGAGGCATCCTCGCTCAAAACATTGGCACCAACTGGATTTGATCCTAGTAAGACGTGCCGCTATCAAAAACGTTCTCCACACTCGCTCTTATCACAGCGCAGACTGCGACACAGACCACTCTCTGGTATGTTGCAAGATCAGGCTAGATCAGGCTACAACCAAAGAAGTTCCACTGCTCAAAGAAACAAGGGAATCCTCGCATTGACGTCAGCAAGATGTCTCAGCCAGATCTTGTAGAACAGTTCGCAGAGGCCTTTGAGAGAGAATACGATGCATTGCAGCCCAGAGACTCTGCCACTGAGAGATGGGAAACGCTACGAGACACCATGCACCGCATTGCTATGGCCACCTTTGGGAAGAAAACTGTGAAGTCCCACGACTGGTTTGAGGCCAAATCATCAGAGATGACTCCCACTGTTGAGGCCAAGCGTGCCGCACTCACCAAGTATAAGCGGTCACCCAGTGAGAAGAACCTGCAAATCCTCAGGGCTGCCAGAAGTAAGGTTCAGCTTAACGCCAGGCGCTGCGCAAACGAGTACTGGACAGAGCTCAGCGAAGAGATACAGAGTGCTGCTGAAAGATGCAACATCCGAGGAATGTATGATGGCATCAAGAAGGCACTGGGACCAACACAGAGCAAGATCGCCCCCCTCAAATCCTCCACTGGGGAAGTAATCAGCAATCCTAGCCAACAGATGGAAAGATGGGCGGAACACTACTCCGACCTCTACTCCACACAGAACATGGTGTCCCCCTTAGCCCTCGATGCCATCAAGTGCATGCCGGTAATGGAAGAACTTGACGCAGAGCCAACTGCGGACGAACTCAGCAAGGCCATTGATAGCCTGGCATCAGGGAAGGCACCTGGCAACGACGGAATTCCCCCAGACCTCATCAAGCACTGCAAGACTTCTCTTCTGCACCCTTTGCACGCAGTTCTCTGTCAGTGTTGGAATGAGGGAGCTGTACCACAGGACATGAGGGACTCAAGATCGTCACCCTGTACAAAAACAAGGGCGAAAGGAGCGACTGCAACAACTACAGAGGTATCTCGCTCCTCAGCATTGTTGGCAAAGTCTATGCTCGGGTCCTCCTAATCCGCCTGCAGAAACTGGCTGAACGCGTCTACCCGGAATCACAGTGTGGTTTTCGAGCAGAGAGATCCACGGTAGACATGGTCTTCTCCCTTCGCCAAATCCAGGAGAAGTGCAGAGAGCAGCGGATGCCCCTGTATGTGGCATTCATTGACCTCACCAAGGCCTTTGACCTAGTCAGCAGAGATGGCCTTTTCAGGGCTCTCCGAAAAATCGGCTGCCCCCCCAAACTGCACAGCTTAATTGAGTCCTTCCACTCAAACATGAAAAGGATGGTGCAGTTCAACGGAAACCTCTCCAAGCCCTTCGACGTACGCAGCGGTGTGAAACAAGGCTGCGTCCTGGCCCCAGCCCTCTTTGGAATCTCCTTCGCTCTCCTCCTGAGGCATGCGTTCAGCACAGCGCAAGAAGGGATCCACCTGCGGACCAGATCAGATGGCAGGCTCTTCAACCTCGCCCGCCTCAGAGCAGGACAAAGGTCCGTGAAGCCCTCATCAGAGACATGCTATTTGCCGACGATGCCGCAGTTGTGACCCATACTCAGCGGAACTTGCAGTCACTAATGGACCGCTTCTCCCAGGCCTGCAAAGATTTTGGTCTGACCATCAGTCTTAAGAAGACAAACGTCCTGGGCCAAGACACGCCATCTCCACCAGCCATCACCATTGATGACTACGAGCTTGAAGCCATCCATCAATTCACATATCTTGGGTCCACCATCACCGATAACCTCTCCCTTGACACAGAGGTCGACAAGAGGATCGGGAAGGCAGCCACAACACTAGCCCGCCTCACACAAAGGGTGTGGACAAATCCCAAGCTGACCACAAAGACAAAGATGGCTGTATACAACGCCTGTGTCCTCAGCACCTTGCTGTATGGCAGCGAGGCGTGGACCACGCATGCTCATCAGGAGAAAAGGCTCAATACCTTCCACCTGAGAAGCCTACGGCGCATACTTGGCATTTCCTAGCAAG
>CM060307.1:67634404-67639404 GCA_030674185.1 Monoplex corrugatus
GCAAATATTCACACAATCTTGGTATATCTGTGCGTATTTGTGAACATTTTGGTTTGTTTCGACTGAGCAGATTTGTTATGTAGTCGTTCTGTACAAAATGAAATGCACTTAATCAAATAGTTGTTGCCCAGTGCTAGATAATTTGCGCGAACAGACAAATTTCATAGACAGCCTAGTACATGCTTATGTGCGATACTTATGTCTTTAAAAAATATACAGAACAGGAAGAAGAGTTTTGGATAGTTCTTGTGTTTAACATTTTAGAGATAAGAGTCTGTTTCAGCATCTGAAACCTTTAATTGATGGGGAAACGTGATTAATATTTGATAATTATACTGCATATTTAGTTTATAATTAATTTGTTCTCTGTTTTAAAAATACAAATTTTCAAACATTTTCGTAAATGCAACCGCCATACAATTGAAGCATTCCTAGTCTTGAGTCATATCTGCTATCTATCTATCTATCTATCTATCTATCTATCTATCTATCTATCTATCTATCTATCTATCTATCTATCTATCTATCTTTCTATCTATCTGCCTCTTTATCTATCTGTCTATCTATCTATCTATCTTTCTATCTATCTGCCTCTTTATCTATCTGTCTATCTATCTATATATCGATCTATCTATCTGTCTGTCTGTCTATTCATCTACCTATCTATCTAGTTATGTATGTATGTATGTATGTATGTATGCATGTATGTATGTATGTATGATGTATGTATGTATGTATGTATGTATTAGTATGTATGTATGTAGTATGTATGTATGTATGTATGTATGTATGTATGTATGTATGTATGTATGTATGTACGTATCTGTCTGTCTGTCTGTTCGTCTGTCTATATATCGATCTTTCTATCTATTTATCTGAGCGTCTGTCTGCCTCACTCTCTGTATATGCATAAGTGAGTGAGTGTGTGTGTGTGTGTGTGTGTGTGTGTGTGTGTGTGTGTGTGTGTGTGTGTGTGTGTGTGTGTGTGTGTGTGTGTGTGTGATTCTCTGTGCCCGTCCACACGCGCATATTTTTCCATGTTTATCCATTCTTGTGGATGCGGATCTCTCTCTCTCTCTCTCTCTCTCTCTCTCTCTCTCTCTTTGTCTCTGTCTCTCTCTGTCTCTCTCTCTCTCTCTCTCTCTCTGTCTCTCTCTCTCTTTCTTTGTCACTCTGTGTCTCTCTCTCTCTATCTCTGTGTGTCTTTGTGTCTGTCTGTTTGTCTGTTTGTCTCTCTTTCTGTCTGTCTCTCTCTCTTTCTCTTCTTTCTCTCTCTTTATCTTGATCTCTGTCTCTGTGTCTGTCTCTGTCTCTGTCTCTCTCCCACTCTCTCTCTGTCTCTGTCTCTGTCTCTCTCCCACTCTCTCTCTCTCTCTCCTTATCTCTCTCTCTGTCTCTGTGTGTGTGTCTCTCTCTCTCCTTATCTCTCTCTCTTTCTTTCTCTCTCTCTCTCTTTCTTTCTCTCTCTTTCTCTTTCTCTCTCTCTCTCTTTATCTTTATCTCTCTCTGTCTCTGTGTCTGTCTCTGTCTCTGTGTCTGTCTCTGTCTGTCTGTTTCTCTCTCTTTATCTCTCTCTCTCTCTGTCTCTGTGTCTGTTTGTCTCTCTCTCTCTCTCATCTCTCTCTCTCTCTTTATCTCACTCTCTCTCAGTCTCGGTGTTTGTCTCTCTCTCCCTCCCTCTCTCTCTTTCTCTCTCTCTCTCTCTCTTTATCTTTATCTGTCTTTGTCTGTGTGTCTGTCTCTGTCTGTCTCTCTCTTTCTCTGTCTCTCTCTTTATCTCTCTCTCTCTCTATCTGTCTCTGTGTCTGTCTGTCCGTCTGTCTGTCTGTATGTCCGTCTGTCTGTCTCTCTCTCTTTATCTGTCTCTCTGTCTCTGTCTCTGTCTCTGAAGATGCAATGGACCCTAAAGCTCAGCAATTCCGTTTTTTGATGTCATACTGTTTATGTATCAGTACTGATTTATGTTGTCTACCGTGGTATGAAAAACATCAAACACCAACGTTAACTCAGAAATAAATATAGGAGCACAGCACGAATGAAACAAACAAGAATTAGAATTTCGACTATAGCTCTTGGACATAGGTAAACCAGACATTCGGTCTCGGTCTTTCGGAAGACAAAGCATCAATGTTTATCAGTTCATCTTGATGTCTTGCTTTGGTCTAAGACCTATCTAAGAAGTTTAGAAAATAAAACCAACCAAACAAACAAAAAGAACAGAGAGGAGGTGGGGTGGGGGTGGGGGTAAAGAGAGGTCTGATAAATGCAAAAACGATTGACCTTCTATGTGTTTTTGTTAAGGATATTTGCATCTTCATCTACATAAGAGTGCACTTTCGCCTTCTATAAAGTTCCGTCCCCTGCTCACCAGTCTTACGTCAAAAAAACACGTGTGCGCGTAATATGACGTACATCATTATTCATTCATCCCACACAATGATGGTGGCACGGGGGGAGATGGGGGAGGGGGAAAGATATAAAAAGTAGCTGCAGGCGGCAGAACTCACCCAGGACTGGTGGCTGACCGACTGGCAGGGGAACTGCAACCAAGCAAAAGCAAGCAAGCAAGCAAGCAAGCAAGCTACGGAGGAGCGGCGACACAATCATCACCACCGCCACCGGCCACCGGCCGCCGTTGTCGTTGTCGTTGTCCGTGTCGGAGTTGCGTTGAGTTCAGCCTCCGGAGCAACGTATGTCTGTCACTTTGCTCGCAACTTTCCGTGAGATGTCAGGAAGCTTGGCGCGGGACTCCTCATCATCAGAGACAGAAGGGATGGCTTTGTGATTCACTGACTGATTATTTCACAGCAGTTTCTTTTTTTTCTCTACTTTTTTTGTTCACTTGTTGTCTTTTCACGCGTTGGGGCTAGCTAGGCTGGCTAGCTGCCTGTCACTTGTTCCTCATTAGTCTGGCCTGTCTGCCCGTCGCCTTCTCCTCCGCGACGCGTATACCAGGTAAAAAATATGTGTGTTTGTTCTTTTCGTCCTTTGTTTGTTTGTTTGTTCTTTTCTTTCTGTTGTGTTAAGCCTTTTTTTTTCTCGTGTAAATGATCTGTGTTTGTTCTTTTCGACCTGTGTTTTTTCTCTCAATTTTGTTTAGCCTTTGTTTTCTCTATCCCTTTTTATGTTAGTCTATCTCTTATTCTATCTCATATATACACATACCCCTTTTTCTTTTTCTTTCCACCACCCCTCTCTCCTGTCACAGGCACACACACACACACACACACACACACACACACACACACACACACACACACACATACAGACACACACACACACACATACAGACACACACACAGACACACACACACAGACACACACACAGACATACACACAAACACACTCACACACACACACACACACACACACACACACACACACACACACACACACACACACACACACACACACAAGCACGCACATACAAATATCCGTTGTAATTTTCTTTTTTGTGTGTCTCATTCTTTTTTTCTCAGACTGCAACAAATGCTGTTCTTCTTGGATTTCCTTTTGAAATATATCTTACATTGTTGATTTATTGATACATTTCTTTTTCTGTAATTTTAGTTCTGATCAGATATGCAGATTAGCAAAGGCAAGGTTTTTAGCTAACTTCTCTACCTTTTGAAAGTAAAATGTGACTCTCTCTCTCTCTCTCTCTCTCTCTCCACACACACACAAAACACACACACACACACACACACACACACACACACACACACACACACACACAAACACACATACACACACATAATGCATATTTGAGGATTTAAAACAATTTTTTGTCAAACACTTTTCTACTGGTGTATATTGTGTCTCTAGTTAATGCAAGTGGGAATTTATATCGTTTTCTTTGTGTGCAAGAAAATTTCACCAGTTCTTACAAAGCAAAATCAATTACATGAAAAAGTTCAAATTCAATATATTTGTCAAGCATCGACGACTCTTTCAAAGGATCTATATGTCCGTATGAAGTGTCATCAATATCACAGCGTAAAATACAAGAAGAAACGTTTATTAATAAAACATTGACGAATATTCATATAATATGTATAAATATATGTGAAGAAACATTTATGGACAAAAGGTTGACAGATATTCATAAGATATGTGTAAATATATAAGTGAAGAAACATTTATGGAAAAAGTATGAACATTATGTGTAAATACATAAGTGATTACATCAAGTTCATCTTTAGCATGTGGTATACATGGCAGGCCATTTTTCTCTGAAGGCATGCAAGTTCTACGTCACTTGTGCGTCGTATTCTTCTATATGATATTTTATGGTAAGGTTTCTGGTAAAATAAGTAATATTCGGGAAAAACTGTATTGAGTTTCCACTTATATGTTCTATTCTCCTTTTGTTTACATCTTACTTTGTTCAATTCTATGTCATGTTTTCTTCTTTGCCGTACGCAATACTCGACCGGTTAACGTTGGACTTCCAATCGGAAGGTCCTGTGTTCGATCCGCCAAGACATTTCCTTCTGCTGGGTAAAAGGGGGAACTGTTTCCCATCTCCTCGGTCAACATGCGTGCAGACCTTCCTGTGCCAGAAATTCCTTCCCTTCGTGTACATATACGCACAGAGCATCAAGTTTGCACTTAAAGATCATGTAAGTCATGTCACGTCACTGTCTGGTGGCTTATCATCATCGTCGTCGTCATCATCATCATCATCATCATCATCAAGTGCCTTGCCACATGGCCTTGGCGATCATGGCCTTCCATCTGTTTCTATCCCTTGTTGCCAAAGCACCTCTTCCACCCTCTCTGTCTTAAGCCACTCTGCAAGTCCGTCAAATATTTTCTCCCTGGGTCTACCTGGTGCTCTCTTTCCCTCCAGCTTTCCTGTTGTGACCAGGTGCTCCAACTCCCCTTCCCTCATAAAATGGTCTATAAATGTTGCCTGTCTTTTCCTAATCTTCATTATGAATGATTTTTATGTCTTCTTCCCATCAAGACTGTCCCGTTTGTTTTCTTTGCTTTCCTCT
>CM060307.1:67661904-67689404 GCA_030674185.1 Monoplex corrugatus
ATTATCTACCATGTTGTACTTCTCAAATCTAACACAGTTTGTGCTACCCATTCAGCTAGCATGGAAGCAGACACAAAGTACAAAAACAGTAAGCTCAGAACACTCCTCAAAAATGGAGCGCCCAAGCCTACCTTTATACGCTGCAACTACCCTACACACAACTATGACAGAGGAGAGAAAAACATACAATATATTGGTCTTATGTTTAAGATTGACAAAGTCTTTTTATTCTTTTGGTTTTGGTGTTTGTTCGAGCTGGATCCATTGCAGTCGTACAATTCCATTTGCGCTCCAGCCATTCTGTCAGTTATTATTTGCAGGCTAATTGATCTTGCTCATAAACTCTGTATTATCAGAAAAGATCAACTGTATGTCGGCATCAGCCACAATAAATGGCGACTTTATGTTACTGTTAGGAAAATGGTTAGACAGACTGCACAAGAAGCTGGTAAGCCATCTTTGACGTGAATGTTTGGTGGTGGTCATTAGTTTCATATCTATTCACATAAATGATCTGTGTGTGCGTGCGTGTGTGTGTGTGTATGTGTGTATGTGCGTGCGCGCGCGTGTGTGTATGTGTGTGTGCACGCGTGCGTGTGTGTGTTGTGTGTGCGTGTACATGCGTAGGCATGGGTGCTCGTGTGTGTGTGTGTGTGTGTGTGTGTGTGTGTGTGTGTGTGTGTGTGTGTGTGTGTATGTGTGTGTGTTGTGTGTGTGTGTGTGTGTGTGTGTGTGTGTGTGTGTGTGTGTGTTCGTTCTTTGATTTAACGTCTTTTCACTATGAGTGATATTAGACGGGGGGAAAATGGAGGATGAGAGTTGGGTGGGTTGGATTGGGATCAGAGGGGAGAGAGAGTAAGAGACATAAGCAGGTGGGAAAATAGAAAAAATGGGACAAGGTCTTAACACTAACAATGAACACTAACAATTAACATCAACAATTCTAACGCTAAAGTACAAACATCATAAACTTAAAGCAATGATTTAACAATGTGTGTGTATGTGTGTGTGTGTGTGTGCGTGCACATGCGTTCGCGTGCGCGCTCATTTGTGTATGTGTGTGTGAGTGTTTGAGACATTAACTTGTGTTCTGTGAGACCTATTAGTTCAGTCTGCTCAAGTTTATTTCCAACAAAGTTTTCCTTTCGACCCTCCTGCAAACCCAGACCTCATACTCATCCTATCCCAGAAGACGAATAATAACTTTTACGTGTGGTTAACCTCTCTGCGGTGGGGTTTTGCTGGGCGTCTGGGCTTGTCCACTTGAATCACTTCAATCACATAACTACTGACCATCCTCAGCAGGCTGCAACTCTCTCTCTCTCTTTCTCTCTCTCTCTCTCTCTCTCTCTCTCTCTCTCTCTCTTCACATACACACACACACACACACACACACACACACATACACACACACTCTCTCTCACTCGCTCTCTCTCACACACACTCTCTCTCTCACTCTCTCTCTCTCACTCACTCTCTCACTCTCTCACTGTCCCTCCCTCCCTCCCTCCCTCCCTCTCCGTCATGTTAAAATGTGCACACCTGTCAGTATTATGCCAGGTGTATCTAGCTGTAGGTGTAAAACTAGGATGTTTCCTTAGTCCTGTGTTGTTTCCTTTTTTAATTTCAGAAGCTCCCAGTTTCGTAATAGAAGAAGTAAACGTGGAATCTAGTTACTTCTTGGTCATGATGAACATCTTAAATGTGTTATTTGCAGACGATTTTGTTGTATTGTCTCAGAGTTCAAAAATGAGATTTTATAAAATCTAGCAAAGGCATCAAAAGATTTAGGACTGATTGGACATCTAGATAAGATTAATTAAGATCATGGTTTTGGAAAAGATCATATATGTCAGTACATAAAGTGTGGTTTGCTTTTGTTTTCTTTTTAAAGGGACATTAATTGAAATTCACAGTCAATTGAAATTCACAATCAAATTGAATCATAATCAAATTAAATTCACAATCAAATTGCAATTCACATCAATTGAAATTCACAATCAAATTGAATCATAATCAAATTAAAATTCACAATCAAATTGCAATTCACAATCAAATTGAAATTCACAATCAAATTGAAATCATAATCAAACTCGTATGGAAAGACTCTGTCATAAAAGCAAAGGGACAGACATGTGATCTGTTGAAAACCATGTGGTCGCTGGGTACATTCATCATCATCAGGTGCCTTGCCGCATGGCGTTGGCGATCATGGATTTCCATCTGTCTCTATCACTTGTTGCCTCAAGCATCTCGTCCACCCTCCTTGTCCCCAGCCATTCTGCAAGTCCGTCTAGTATCTTCTCCCTGGTCTACCCGGTGCTCTCTTTCCCTCCAGCTTTCCCGTTGTGACCAGGTGCTCCAATTCCCCTTTCCTCATAAAATGGCCTATAAATGTTGCCTGTCTTTTCCTAATCTTCCTTATGAATGATCTACTTGTGTCAGCTTCCATCAAGACTGTCTCGTTTGTTTTCTTTGCTGTCCATGGAACTCTCAACATTCTTCTCAGAAACCACATCTCGGCTGCCTCAATCTTGCTCTGGCTTTGCTTGCTGACTGTCAACGCCTCGCAACCGTACAACAGTATTGGTTCTATATGACATTCAAAAACTCTCTTCCTGATGTTAATTGATAGGCATTTGTTGGTAAGAATGCTTTTCATCTTCTTGAATGCTGTTTTGGCTTGGCCGATTCTGCTGGCTATTTCTGATGTGCTTCTGCCGTCCGGTGAAATGATCGTTCTCAGGTATTTAAACTTATCAACCTGTCTCAAGGTTGTGCCGTTTGCTGTTATTTTGCATGAGGGGATTTCATGTTTTTTACTGATCACCATGACTTCGGTCTTCCTGCTGTTTAGTCCCAACCCCTTACATTTGCTTTCTATTTCTAGTATATTCACAAAGTTTTATAGGTTCCTTTCATTTTCTGCAATCAGCACGGTGTCATCTGCGTATCGAATGTTGTTTATCATTTTTCCTCCAACCTTTAATCCAGGGTCTTCCTCTATGTTTCTCATCATGTTTTCCATATATTAACTGTTTTAGCTCTTGGATTCCCATATTAGGCACACGCACCCCTATACAGTAGAAAATTGTAGAAGTCCAATTTTTTCAGTTGTTGAATCTTTTTAAGTCGTTCTCATATAAAAGAATTATGATTATAAGCGATTAGTTTGCAAACCACATATCATATGATGAGGTAGGGTGATGTCCATTGTACATTTATTCCATTATTACAACAGTAAGACACTGGATAAAGTCAAGAAAATAACTTCGAGCAGATTTTCGGATCAAGTCTCGACTTTGCTGCAATGATCAATGCAGGCTAATGGATGAGGAGAATTGTGTGATTGGCTTACACAAGTTAAGTTATGTCTTGTAAAGAATGCGTTTGAGGATATTTGGATAGATGAGCCAGTAAATGATGTAATTTTTTTCTCCGCACTTCGAAACAATCAGTGACTGATAAATTTAATTAAGACTAGTTTGGAAAGTGAACACACTTTTGTACGTTAAAATACAGAGTAATATTTTCGTTCTATTGTAGTTTTAAGTTAGTGCAGTACAACGAAAAGTACTTAATTGAACGATACAACAGAAAAGAAGTTTAGAAACTGCCTATTTAGGATGCGCTCATGAGAGTGAACACTTGAGCACCTTTGAATTACTCTGGTATTAAATTGCTTGTTGACGCTGTATGGTTGGCTGATGAATTGATTAATGAATTGATTTCTATATTGCTTGACTATTTGATTAATTCTTCCTATTGAAATTATAATTTCTATTACGACTTTTTTGCATAAGTAGGCATTACCAATATGAAAATATAATATGTTTATTCAGCCCAGAAAGCAATAAAAATGAACCTTTTCGTCTTTTGTCCCATTTATAAAGATTGCTATTTTTCATATTATCATTTTTATGAATTTGTTGTTGTTATTATTATTATTATTATTATTATTATTATTATTATTTATTATTATTATTATTATTATTATTGTTATTATTATTATTATTATTATCATTATTGTTGTTGTTGTTGCTGTTATTATTGTCATTATCACTATTAGTATTAGTATCATCATCATCATCATCATATCATCATCATCATCATCATCATCATCATCATCATCATCATCATCATTATTGTTGTTGTTATTGTTATCATTATTATTATCAGCAGCAGCAGTATTATTTTCATTATTAGTATTTAAAACCCAGCTGGCTATTCCAAGCCATATCAGGCCTATCATCATCTTAAACGAAATACACATATGAACACATCGATGACACCGGAGAAAAAGAAAACCCAGAAAATAAAATTAGGAGCAAACATTGCATTCATGCAAATTAACAAATAAAATGTTCGTCACGTCTATAAAAAGATAGTCACCAATATACACTGTAATATTTATTTAGCAGACATGATGTAGAATGTACAAGAAATTTACCAATTATACATTAATCTCTGTTTAAAAGCTGAGAGAAGAAAGTTAACCAACATATAATTCAGAACATACTTACAGTCGTGTACCTGAAATAGAGTACTTTAACAGCACACGTTCTCGGAAAAAGTATATAAATATTATTTTTCGGTTGTTGTTTATTATGTCAATTATGTGCTAATACCCCACCACTGTGGACTGTTCCCCCCAACAGTTGCGTACGGGTCGTTGTCCTCACAACTCACAATTAACCCCCCTCTCTCTCTCTCTCTCTCTCTTTCTCTCTCTCTCTCGCTCTCTCTCTCTCTCTCTCTATCTCTCTCTCTTTCTCTCGCTCTCTCTCTGTCTCTCTGTCTCTGTTCCTCTCTCTCTCTGTCTCTCTCTCTCTATTTGTCTCTCTCTCTATCTATCTATCTGTCTCTCTGTCTCTGTCTCTGTCTCTCTTCTCTCTCTCTCTCTCTCTCTCTCTCTCTCTCTCTCTCTCTCTCTCTCTTCTTTCCCTCTTTTAGTTGTTGTTTTTTTTTTTGACTGGCTTCGCGTTGAATAAAAACTGAGGAGGTTTAAAACCAAGAAATGATCTTCCCTAGCGGAGGTAACAAAGAAAAATCGTTTAAAAACACATATATTCTCCAGTTCCGACGGGAAGCTGGACACGACAGAGAAAAAAGGATGGAAAGAAACGGTGGAGGAGGGCACAGAGACTCTGAAGTGGTTAATCCTGTCGGCAAACACATTTATTTTGGGTCCAAATTGATCTCCATTGAAAGAGCAGGCCAAACAAAAGTTGGCGTTCCTTCACTGCGCCCAAAAGAGCTTCAAGTCTCGTTGCCATGACGCGGGACATGCAGCAGATCAATGAACCGGAAGTCGACACCGTAGCGCCATCTATCAGGCTGCCAGAGAGCAGAGCGAGGGGCAGATAAGCCTAATGAACGTGTGAAAAAACCTGCCCATTGTTTCCAAATGAAAAACGGGGAGTGGACACTTGAGTGCTTCGGAATTACTCCCGTATTGAATTGGTTGTTGGGGCTACATGGCTGGCTGATAGATTGATTAATAGATTGATCTTTAGGTTGCTTGACTGATTGATTGGTTGGTTCTCGCATTGATATTCTTACTTCTATTACTACTTGAAATACTATAAGTTCTTAAATGTTTCATCTTTTTCTGTAATTATCATAATGTTTGATGAAATGGTGGCAGTGATGATGGAAGCTATCTGCTCGTTCTTTCCAGATTGTCGATGTTCTTTTCTGTCGTTATTGTGATCATTATTATTTGTAACAGTGCCTTATTGTTCTTACATTCTCTTACAAGGATCAGCTCTTTATCACCAAACACAATGTTTAATCATTCACTGCAGATATGGAGAAAACAAAACGGTCAAGCCATTCTAACAATCTCTTTTTCTATTTAAAATTTATCACAGAAAAATCCAGATTTTGTGGTTGTCAAGGCCATTGTGACTTTGAAGCTGCAGCTACTGTTGAAAAAAATAAAACTTAGCCCTCAGTCGAGGAAAGTAGTTAACTGTTACGAGAGTTAAAAACAGATTAAGAATATAGAGAAGTTTTGAGGAAGTACTATTTACACGTTTTCCCCAGAAAGTGCGCACGCACACTCACACGCACACGCACACACACACCACACACACACACACACACACACATACACACACTGCACACACACACACACACACGCACACTACACACACATTACACACACACACACATACACACATATCTGATCGATATGAAGCAGTCCATTTATTTTTTAAATTTAGAATTCATTCAAAAAGAGAAGGACGCAGAGAGAGAGGGGGGAGAGAGGGAGGGAGGGAGAGAACGAGAAGGAGAGAGAGATAGAAAACGAGAGAGAGAGGTAGAGAGAGAGAGAGAGAGAGAGAGAGAGAGAGAGAGAGAGAGAGAGAGAGAGAGAGAGAGAGAGAGAGGCGGTAAAAGCTCAAACTTTGCTCAGCTCTTGGAAGCAAACATCCCTTTTGTGCAAGTGTCAACTGCTGGCAACAACCGTGTGTTCGAAAGTGACAGTGGGTGCAGAACTCAGCTTGCCAGCCATACAGTGGATATACCAACTAGGGACCACTCTCACAGCTAGGAGGACCATACAGTGCTGACTGGGTTGGTTAAAGCACGTCCTTGGAAAGCCACAAGTATTTGGTTCGGCGGGTGCGATAGTCGAGTTATTGTTATTGTTATTGTTCTTTTTGTTTAAAGCCCAGCCAACTGCGTAGAGCCATATCAAGGCTATAAGCGTTTCAAACATACACAATACTTCAATAGGACAAAATAAGAAAACAAAATTAAGTACACATATCAATGCATTCGCGCACATAATCTAAGGAGATGCCCTTGGCGTTGACCACTCCGTCCACTTTACCGCCCAGAGGATTTAGAAAACACCTGAATATATAATTAACCATAACAAAGGACACTAAAACATATATAAAACAGGCTTAAATTGCCCAAAATTGCTTCCGCATATCTCATTTCCCTAGAGCCAAAAATGAACTTATACATGTACCCAATTATCAGTCCTAAGACAAAGTACGAGACGCTTTATTGAACACATGCTTTATTGAACACATGCTTTATTGAACACATGCTTTATTGAACACATACAGGTTAATGTACCAGCAAGGCAGAAAATGAAAGGAAGAAATGGCAGAAAGCAAAGGAAAAAGGCAGAAACAAAAAGAGTGACAGAAAAGAATAAATTTATAGCACAGAATTTCCAGAAGGTGGGGATACTATTTATTCTGAAGAGCCTCCGGCATCCCCACGGAGGGACGCTAGTGAAGTGGGTACGACATCAGACTTTCTGTTTGTTTGGTCCTGGTTCGGTCCTGCCTGGGTACCTCCCTCCTGGTGCAGATTTTTCTGATTTCCCAGGTCGATATGTGTTCAAGCCTGCTAATGCCTGAAACCCCTTTAAGTGTGAATTCGCACGCAAAGCATCAAATATGGACGTTGACAATCCTGTAAATCTCACAAGTGCTCGATAGCTTATGGAAACATGAAAACACCCAGCATGCCCTCGCACCAGAGACAGTGAAATGAAGATTTATTTCAAGTAGTTATGAACATGATGTAGGCGTGGTGCGAGTATAACGTATATACATTTCAATTTCCAAGTGTGGATTGATTAAGCAATATCGAAGTGAATTCAGTGAACAAAGTATGCAGACTATGCGCAGCATACCACCTTCACAGTGAGGGCAAAACAACGTGCATAAGCCTACACGCATCCGAGAAAAATCGAAACGCTACAGTTTTTTCAAGATGGTATCTTTGCACTCGGAATGAATTCCACATGCAGTAACACCACTAATTTTATACGGTGGAGAAGATCCAAAACGATCATAAGCCGTAAGGCCGTACATAAGCCTTGTGCGCTGGCAAAGCCTTGAAGTCCCATATAGAGTGATGGTTTAATGTCTGTTTCCTTTCTTAGTTTTTCATTTGGAACAACCTAGACTGCACTGAATTGAAAAGAGGATAAACCCAGCTCCCATGTGCAGCACACGTTATTGATCTCACCGTACCAAGGGAGTTGTCCCTTACAAAATTCTGTCAAAAAATCTACTTGCATAGGTAGACAGAAATACAAGCATACAAAAAATGTGTGGTGCGACACTGCGGAGACCTGCTCTCCCCGGGGCGAGCACCTCGAATTTCACACGGTAAATCCACTGAGACAAAAAAGACAGACAGACAGACAGACAGAAAGAAAGAAAGAAAGAAACAAAGAAACAAAGAAACAAAGAAAGAAAGAAAGAAATACAAATACAAATACAAACATATGAATCTCATAGCTTATCTTCTCTTTGTATGCCTTTCAGTTGTATAAATATGATAGGTCTTGCAGAGACAGTATTTACTTGTCTTTGAATTGGATATCAGATTTTCCAAGCATACAAGTACATTGGTTTATTATTCAAAAACATTTTTGGTTTGCTGCTATTCGGTATCTTCTTTTCGTACACTACACCTTCAATGAATAACTTCATTCAGGTGTGTATTGCAAAACTATAAATCTCTCCCCCCCCCCACCCCCCATCCCTATTGACTTTATCCATAAAAAGACGTGAATAAAATAGTTCTCAACAACACAGTTTTCATAAAAGAGATTCTAGGAATGAGGTCTGCAAGGCCTAGAGGTACAAGCTTCTGCATTCCAATATGATTGCGAGGGTTCGAGTCTGGCTCGTGGAAGACAATGCCTTTGTGCATGTGGCCTCCAGTTCATCCTGCTGTGAATGAACACTTGACTGTTCAGAATTATGGAAAGTAATCTGGCACGGAGAGGCGAGAGAAATCACTCGCCCAATTCAGTCAAGACAGTATGGACTCTATCATCATGAAAAGTGATGGAGGTGGATTGGACACGCCATTCAATGTAAGCTGGATAACATCACCTGGACTACCCTTTAACGGATACCAGAAGGAAGACGAGAGATACGAACACTTGGCAGCCAATCGCAGAAGAACTCAAGGCCATGAAACACACCTGGGGTGCCATACAGAGGTTGGTCCAGAACAGGCATGCGTGGTGGACATTCGTTGCTGGCCTAAATGCTCACGGCACAATGGACAGAAGGTAAGTAAGGGAAGAGGTACCGCCATCATAATGCTGGCCCAGAAAAGAAGTAGGTCTGTACCGCCTAAGTCTCATACAATCCCACTGTCACTGATCATTATTTTACCCACGTTTTGTTTTCATCTTTGAATGCACTCAATACAAATAAGCAATATCAACGCAATGTTTTGTTCAAATATGTGTTTCATCACCTTGTGTTTAACTGCCTATTCTCCACAGCATACGGATTGTCTTGCCTTTACTCCCTTCCCCTGTTTTATGATTAGCAACCTAACTCCGGCAATGCAAATTTCCCTTTTGTGTTGATGACTTCATCGCGTCAGGCTGTGCTAACTGCAGGTCGGGGAGTGTTCATATGCAGCTTTGTATTGCTATACTTAATAATACTGGTGTCAGTTACAGTCATGTTACGTTCAAATTGATGATAATGAAGTGGTTTATTATCCAGTGTGCGGACAGAATATTTTATTGAATGATTGAATGCTGGTCTATTTTGAAGACTGCGTGACTGTTTTTCCCGTATGTGACTTCAAAGCGAATATGAAAAGAAGTATTACTGGTTTAATGTTACAAAGACTATTCAGTACCGAAATCAGTAAGTATGTTCAAAAGTAGGATAAATGTATGTTACAATTTCTTAAAACATGATAATGATTCTGTTGTAACTGTTTCGAGACTAATAATGATAATGAATGCACGTACAGCACGTCATCTCTCTTCAGCCCTATGTGCTTCGCAAAAGCCATTGATGGACTAGGGTAAAGTAAATACATGTCAAGCTCTACCATTGTAATGAACGTGACGAACCCTGAAACATGACAGCTAAAGAAGTTACAAAAATGGTTAAATGATAAAATCCGAACTTTTCGATGATAATAGCCATGCAAAACAAAACAAAAAAAGATGCTTTCAAAAGTACGAAAATCATACAATGTCCACACACATACATACTCACTACTATATGATATAACAATACAAATGATATACTATACTATACTATACTATACTATACTATACTATACTATACTATACTATACTATACTATACTATACTTACTATACTACTATACTATACTATACTATACTATACTATATAACTATACTATACTATACTATAACTATGCTATGCTATGCTATGCTATGCTATGTATACTATACTATACTATACTATACTATACTATACTATACTATACTATACTATACTATACTATACTATACTATGCTATGCTATGCTATTATACTATACTATACTATACTATACTATACTATACTATACTATACTATACTACTATACTATACTATACATATACTATACTATACTATACTCATTCTACTATTCCTACTATACTATACTATACTATACTATACTATACTATACTATACTATACTATACTATACTATATATCTATACTATACTATACTATACTATTCCCTACTATTCCCTACTATACTTACTATACTATTCCCTACTATTCCCTACTATACTATGCTATACTATACTATGCTATACTATACTATACTATACTATACTAATACTATACTATACTATACTATACTATACTATATATTCCCTACTATCTTACATTCCCTACTACACTATCCCTACTACACTATTCCCTGCTATACTTATATACTATACTATACTATACTATACTATACTATACTTACTATACTATACTATACTATACTATACTATATACTATACTATACTATACTATACATACTGTAATACAACATAACATACATTAACATAACATAACAAACATACATTAACATAACATAACAAGTCAGTCAGGATGAGACTTGACTTTATTTCGTTTCATCATCCTGTGAAGTTAACCATCTTAAAGCATGCGTGACTGCCTCAATTTCCACTGTTAGACCGGATGTTATAAGCAGTGTTTCACGTCGCGTGAATCAGTTTTTGCTGATTTGATGATATGTTTACAGATTTCAGAACGATTCAGAATTAGCTTTGTTGTCAGCAAAACCAGCATGGTCATGCGACACTAAAATAAACTACGAAACAGAAATAGATAAATAAAGGAATATGAAGGCGTGCGTGTGTGTCTGTAGGTATGTTTGGATGTAGGCAGTAGAAGTGAGTGTGTGAAGTTGTGGCCGTACAATATTGCTAATGTTGTATTTCCTTCAAAGTGTACTGTACACAAACTTGCGTCATAACGCTAAATCGATATGTGCGTGGGAGTTTGTTTGTGTATTTGTTTTTGTTTGGTTTGTTGTTCTTGTAGTTGTTGTTGTTATTTCGAGCAGTCCTGTGTCTGGATGAAGGCGTTTTCATTAAATCCACTTTGTTGTCCCAGCAGTGCTCTTCCACGGCTGTTCAGTTTAGCCACTGTCCGTTTCTTTTATTTCTGAACAGTGGGCAAAAGTAGAACGTACTGTGGTCCTGCCTGGCATGGATATTCATCCGGATGGGATAGACCCATTTTGCACATATGTTGAAGTAGGCGGCAGTGTCAAATCCTCAGGTGTAAGGCTGTGCTTTGTTGTTGCCACTCAAGAATCTTTTTTTATTATTATTATTTGTAACATACAGGTAGATAAAAGAATTTGCTGCAACCTACAGGCAGACATGATTCATTCACGTGTTTTGTGTAGGTCTGCAAATTGTAGGTGTAGGTGCGTAATACCGCCATTTGGCACCAAACGTGGGTTTATAGCTACTGAAGTTCATGGGATGGCATGGACATCTGGGATGCTGCAACTGAAGTTCACGAGAAGGGAAAAGGGTTCCGCCAGCGGTGGATTGTGCGACACATACATCAAGATCAAGAGCTGCATGGTATGTTTGGGCTGCCTGTACTAGTATAAAATGTGCCGTATGTTTCCCTCCAGGGCGAGTTAAGGGTGAGCTAGTACCTCTGATGTGCAGCAAAAACGAACGATTTAAAAAGAGCGAAGAGGACAACTAGAGGGGAGAGAGGGTGGCTGAAATGGGGGATCACAGAGAAAGGGGAGAAAACCCAGACAAGTCAGAACTGAAGACAGATTGAAAAAGGATTGAAGGGGAAAAGAGGGGAATTGAAAAAAAAGAGAGAGAGAGAGAGAGAGAGAGAGAAGGGGAGAGGACAGGGGGCAAGGACAGGGGGGGGTGTTGAGGGGGATGCGACGGAAGATACCGAAAGTAAGCCCCAGGTTTAAAAACGCTGACTTGAAAGCGGCCCAAATTAGAAAATCAGGGGAGGGCTTTCAGGCCCGTATGAAAAGCACCGATTGATCGCGGCTTTTATTCGTCGGAGGGTGGGTCTTTGACGGCCGTGTGCCTCAGCCTGAGACATGCATTAGCAATTTGAGGAACAAGCGCGGGCCCCGTGAACGCTGGTCGTTGATGGGTGTTTGTTCAACTTCTGTATTCACACACGAAGTATTATGGGACAATTTTCCCCGGCACTGCCGATCGATGGCCCAGTCGTGTCCTGTCCCCTGGTCCCCAACACGTTGGGCCAAGTCTGAACTGGCTCTGTCGTCTTGATTAGATGTCTGTCTGCTTCTTGTCTCGCCGTCTTCAGGTCTGTCTCTGCATTTAGAGTAGGTAGGTAGGCGGTTAGAAGGATGGACAGAGAGATAGATAAGTATTTGAAATTTGAAAATACTGTGTTACGCAAGGATATTAGCATTAGGTTCTAATGGACTTGATAGAGAGACAGACAGACAAACAGACAGACAGATAGGTAGATTAGATAGATAGAGCAATAGATAGATAGATAGATAGATAGATAGATAACAATAGATGGATAGATAGATAGATAGACAGACAGATAGATAGATAGGATGAATGAATAGACAGATAACACATCAGAACTTCAAAACCCTATATTATTCCAGGATAATAACATTAAGTACTTCTGCACTTGTCTCACATCTGCTCTACATGTGTAATTTAGGCATAAAACATAAAAAAGGGAAATGCATAAATTAAAACTATACTAATAAATTGTAAAACCTAAGTTAAAAACAGTTAAAGGAGAAGAACAAAATAAAGATTGCTCTACAATCAAACAAGGATAGGGGGCAGGAACTAAATGGTAGTTAATGAAAAACTGGCTGCCTGTAGAAATGATTGACACAAATGAATGTATACAAAAAACAGGCTTGCACATCATGCTACAAATGAATAGACATTTATTTCTTCATGCGCATGAGGCTAAAATATGTGGAAACGAGATTCATGGAATGTTCGTGGTCACACGGATTGAGAGAGAAAGGCTGGAAGATAGAAAGAGTATGAGAGTCAAAGAGGGAGATTAGGTCTTTTCATGCAAAAAAAATGACGTAGTGCAGAAAGATGGCAGCTTAGAACTGGGATAAAAAGGAACTGTGTGTACAGCTACAGCTGACTAGCGTACAGCGTGTGAGAGCTCGAGAAAAAAAGTTCAGTTACAGTAATTTTACATTATACAACCTATGAAGAAATAATCGTGAAAGTTTCGTTTGAAACTGTACAGTGACATTGATGACTTGATATTGGTGAGCAATATATTTCAGACATACGTAGGAAAAGAGAAGACGTATGCTTTGAATACGTTTGATCTTGGTCTTGGAAGTCAAAGTTGTTACTTGAATTTTATATCGTGTGTTTGGCACTGGGTAAATAACCCTGTAGCTCTGTTTACGATTAGAGGCTGTTTGTGTTCTATTTTGCTCATTTGCACTTTTGTTGTGCTTAAATCGTTTTTACAAGATAGCATTTCCATTTATATCTGAACGTGCGTATTTTTGTATTTCTAGATCATTTGTACATATAAATGCTCTTTTGTTCAAAATGTCTTAAGTCATAATTAGGTGCTTTAGTATTATGATCCATGTCCCCTATGGTCTTTTTTCAGCTTATCAGGTAATTTTAGTATGACAGATAAATAGATAGATGGATGAATAGGAAATGGACAAACTTCAAATTACGAGACACGGTTTCACTCAAGGATAGTAGCATTTGGTCAGATTGGGCCTGTCTTGCAGTTAGTCTTTGTTATTCTACACATATGATACAATAATTATCAATGAACATTAAAGTGAAATACATTAATCACAACTCAACAAATAAAATGAAAGTGATTCGTCAGCAATTTTTTACCATAGAAAAGCATTTTGCAAACTCTCACACACACACACACACACACACAACACAAACACAAACACACACACACACACACACACACACACACACACACACACACACACACACACACACAGAGACACACACACACATTCTCACAAACACACACACACACACACACACACACACAAGCACACACACATACACACACAAACGCACACACATACACACACAAACACACATACACACACACACACTCACACACACACACACACACACACGCACTCACACACACACCACACACACACACACACACACACACACGCACGCACCTCTCTTTCTTTCTCACACTCTCTCTGTCTTTCTCTCTCACATACAGTTACATGCACACACGCACGCACACACATATAACTTTCTCTCTAACACACACACACACATACGCACGCAAGCACGCAAGCACACACACACACACACACAAACTCACGCACATACACACACACGCACACACACACACACACACACACACACACACACACACACACACACACACCACACACACACACTCACACACACACGTCTGCTATCTTCTCTTCTACGTACTCCCTTCCGTTGTGCCATGAAGTTATGAATCACACATGTTATCAAATCCATGCAAAAATCAGAGCGACCACAAAACACGATCCTTTCCCCCAGTGTACCTGACCCAACCGTCTGTCACGTCCCTATCTAGCTGGCATTCTCTCGTTTCTTTTATTGCTAGCATTGCACGCCAAAAAAAATAATGGACAGTGTCCTTAATGGCTACATGTAAAACAAAACAAAAATGCAAAGTGGTCACGCTATTTTTTACAAATCTCCCCGTTGATACAAAAATGAATGTACAAGATCTAGACATTGTGTATCTCAAGGTCATTGTGATCTTGAAGAAAGACCTATCTTAATGTTTGAGTCATTCTATCAGTGTTCTTTTTCAGACAAGACAATCCTGGTGTCCTGTTCCTCAAGATTGCTATGATCTTAATTAAAGAAGCACTAGATGAAATTAAAAAAAACCCGTGGGATGCCGGGGGCTCTTTCAGTATAAATATTAGGGTTGATAATTGGGTGCATGTATCAATTGCATTTTTGGCTCTAGGGAAATGAGATATGCAAAAGCAATTTTAGGTAATTTAGGCTCATTTTATATGTTTTATTGTCCTTAGTTATGATCAAATTTATATTCAGGTATGTTTTCAGATCACTTGTTTGATAAATTGGACGAGATGGTCAACGCCAGGAGCATCTCCTTAGATTATGTGTGAGAGTGCATTGATATGTGTACTTAATTTTTTTCCCGATTTTGTTGATTTTTTTTTTCATGTTGAAGAATTGTATGTTTGAAGCGGTTATAGCCCTGATACGGCTCTGCACAGTCGGCTGGGCTTTGAACTAAATAACAATAACAGTAACAGATGAAGTAAAACAGCATGAAGCGAAGACAAATGATAGACTGTGACAACAGTGAAAATAATGCAAATATTGTCCTAACTTCCTCAGCAAGAGCTAGCTGCTCATACACCACCTTCAAAAATTGCTGATCTTATGGGGAGGGAGGGGTGTCCATATCGTCTTGATCTTCATTTCCTGAACTTCCAAACTGACGCATTTCTGCGACACCTTAATCACCCACATCTTGAATTCAAAATGAGTTCAGTTTGATGCACACACAGCTGACAAAAATCTTGCTAAATCGTCTCTCTTTCTTTCTTTCTCTCTCTCCTCCCCCTCTCTCTCTCTCTCTCTCTGTCTTTCTCTCTCCCTCACACACACACATACACACACGTATATACACATACACACATACACACGTACGCGCGCACACACACATATGCATGTATATGTTTTTCTTTATGATCTATTCTTGCATGTTTATATACTTCTCTTATACATCGTTGACAGTGACGGTACTTCATGTGAATAGGCCTTTTGCTGAAGGTGTGGATGTCTAGCGTGTGTTTTAAGTACTAAGTCTTTGATACAAATGATTCTGCTTTACTAATATTGTCTTTGAATCTTGTTAAAGCTGAATGAAAAGAAATATGAAAACAAACAAACATAGAAACAAAGAAACAAAGAAACAAAATCCATATCACAGCTAAAACACATGAATGAATAGACAATAGGCCATTCATATCACGTTGCGCTTGTATAATAAAATGACCATAAAAACATCATATGTCTCCTAATGGCTTGCATTCTGTCTAGTGTCAAATATTCTGTCCTCTGTGTTCGAGTTGGGATGAGATTATTTTGTCTATGACTATTTGTCTAAGGGTCGTGTTGCACTACACCCTTTCTAAAAGAAACAGACCACTCTGTCAATATACTTTTCTTCTTAGTCTACCACCATATCTTTTTAAAACGTGCCTCAAAACGGCGTGGTGGCAGAACTTTATTTCTTTTCAACACATGACAAACTTCATTAATCTAATACTAATTATCCCCCAGCACTAACTGCCAAAGGAAAAACTCGCGTTGTGTTCTTCTTAGGGTGCCTCCATAGGGTGTGTCTAGGTGTCTCCAGGGTTCTCTAGGGTGTCTCCAGGGTGTCTCTCACGTGGGTCGGAGGCCCTTTCTTTTATACACTTCCCTCGCATCAGATAATGTAAAATAATGCAAATTTTATGCTGGCCATAAAAATTGGAACTGACCAAGCGTGAATCCTTTAAAGGGATGTCCACCTTTTTACAATATCTAGGATAAAATAACCATTCAGTTCTCTTACTAGCTGGGCAGCCGATTATGGTCGTGTGACTGCCCCTTTTAGTTACTGAATATGTAATGAACGTGTATGTCCATCACGAGTAACTTCTAAAGAGCTACTCGCCCTGGGCAGTCACGGTTTGACCTCTCTGACCACTTAGAGTGACTTTTCCTGATACTATCACTCACTAGCGTACCTGGCCCTATTTCCATAAGGCCATAGGGCACACCTATTGAAGTGTAACAGTCGTTCTGGTTACACCATTCCTATTAGGTGAGTAGGGCATGTTTTCACTTTTTAACCATCACATGCGTATACCCACGTATTTGTGCGCACACGCAAACAACACACATACGTACACACACGTTTATTTTTAGATTTTAGATTTATCTGAAATGATTTCTTTTCGAATAGTAGTTTACATCAATAGAACAGGGGTTAAAGAAATATCGTTAGCAATGCAGTTCGATTTGCTATATATGTTTTGATTGTCTCATCTATGTTGAAATGAGCTTAAAATAGATCACTGCCACAATGAATGCCGAGGCTTTATTTCATAGACACATTGCTTAAAATGTATATTCATACATGAAAGATGAATAATAATTTGGTACAGAACATAAAGAGAGATAAGAGACACAGAGACAGATTCAGACAAAAACAGAGAGAATAGCTGTAACAATTATACTGAATGATGCTTTATATATCTGTAGTGAATTCCATTATCTGAAAAAGCAATCAGGATACATATTGAATGAAACAGAAACCAAAAGAGAAAGAGACAAAATGTAGGGCCTTTTGCTGGTAATGTGGTTTGTTTTGTATCATATAGTTTCATGTCCTTGATATTTTCATCGTCACATGATCAATTGCTCGATTTTTTGCTTTTTTTTTACATTCCTTTCTTTCTTTCTTTCTTTCTTTATCCATTCGCTTACTTATTCATTTATTTATTTTTTCATCATCTGCAAACTATTATATGTTATGTAAATATTTGTGTATTCTGTAGTAGCGATAGTTATAGTTGTTGTTGTTGTTGCTGCTGCTGCTGTTGCTGCTGTGCTTGCTGCTGCTGTTATAGTTTAATTGTAGCAGCCACATAAGTAGTAGTAGATGAAGAATGACAAGTAGCAGTAGTCTAAGGCTCAAACTCATAATTGCCGGTAAAGTTGGTTTAATGTATTTGGATTGTAAATGTTGTTAATCTGTATGGGTTGAATGTATTTGAAATGTAATTGTTTTTAATCTGGTCATGGTCATAGACTTTTAAAACAGGTACACAGATTAGAAAAATGACAAGAGTCAATAGTTATTCAAGGTGATATCTTTTTTGATAATTCAACCTCTCATCAGTAGAAACTGAACAGCTCTCGGGCACTGGTAAAGGGATCTTGGTTAATCTGAACTATTCAGTCTTTCTGCAAGCGTTCAGGATGCAGCCTGCATATCAGACCGGCCCATTATCATCATCTTGACCATAATATGTCAACCAGTTAACACAAATGCTATTGGATATAGAAATACTGCACCGATATGAACACTCGCTATCTGCAGTTTAGCACACCTTGAGGTGACGAAGTCATAGACACGGGTAAGATAGTCATCACTAGGGTTTAGGGGACCAGGTATGAGAGATACATTATCAGGTATTAAACGAGTCAGAAGACACATTATCAGGTGTGTTGCCAGACAAAGCAGGCTGCCAGGTGAAGCCGACATATACCAAGCCCTGCCTTTTTGGTCAGATCGATGGTAAGCCTGTAACATTATGGTGCACTTTTCGCTTCCAAATAAGAGTTTTTGTATTATCTCACAGATATTCAGGTCTCCTTGCAGAATTAAAAAAAATCTTCTTGTCATAAAGTTGAAATCGTCTACAATATTGCAGACAACAAGCTTGCAATAAAGGCATTGAGTCGAATAACACGAAAATGATGAAATAGTACTAAAAAAAATGGAAAGTAATTTAGGACTAAACGCAACTATGCCTGTCTGACGTAATTACGCTACTGGTGATATACTATCAGCTCCAATAAATGTCAGGCAAACTTTCAGCTCACAAAAAGAAATCTTAAAAATCTAAAGGTCACTTAATTTCAACTTTCAACGATGTTTATCGGTCTACGATTTATTTGTTCCCAAAGGAGTAAATTGGTATCATTCTGCTTCGTTAGATTTATCGTTCCTTCTGGCTGTAAGTATACAAAGATTAACGAGGACAAGGAGTAACAATAACGCCTGAAAGTTACCCCACAGAAATGGACAATACGTTGTCTGTTTTATATAGTGGTCATAGACTTTTTGGACAGGTACTACGGAGGGGAAAGAAAAACCAACATTTTGGCAACATATTATATATATATATATATATATATATATATATATAATATATAAATTAGCTCAAAGCTCTCAATTTTTATTCATTCAGTCAATTGAAAATCAAGGAAATTAAACCAGTCAGAGCATGTCTTTTTCATCAGGTTATCTGTGAAACTTTGAGAAGACATCGTCAGGTATGAAACAGTAAAAAGACACATTGTCAGGTATGATTCATAAAGAGGACACATTTCATGTATGAAATCACTGACATTAAAAGCATTATCAGGGTATGAAACAATTGAGAAGAAACATTATCAAATATGAAATAATTGAGGTAACACACGATCATGTATGGAACATTAGGAAGACACATTATCAAGTATAAAACAATTCAGATAAAGCATTACCAGTTACGGAGCAATCGGGAAGAAACATTATCAGATATCAAACAATAGAGATGAAATAGTAACAGATATGAAGCAGTTGGGAAGAAAATTAGCAGGTATGAAAAATTAGGGAAAAATCAGGTATGACATAATTGAGATCAAGCGTTATCAGGTATGAAACAAATGAAAAGATACATTATCAGAAATGAAACAATGAGAAGACACATTATCAGGTATGAAACAATGAGAAGACATTATCAGGTACGAAACAAGACCTTTCCAGATATAAGATATAAAACAATTCAGAAGAAACATTATCATGATTGAAACAGTTGACAAGATGCATTATCGGGTATGACACATTACGAAGACACACATCAGGTATGAAACAATTCAAAACACACATTGTCGGATACAAAACAGTTCAGAACACACATTATTAGGTATGAAACAATTGAGAAGAAGTACATTATCAGGAACGAAATATTCAGAACGCTCATTGTCAGGTATGAAGCATCAAGAAGACACACTATCAGGCATGAAACATCAAGAAGACACATTATTCGGTATGAAACATTAAGGAGACACATTATCAGGTATAAAACATGAAGAGGACACATTAGTATGTATGAAACATTAAGAAACACACTATCAGGTATGAAACATCAAGAAGACACATTAGTAGGTATGAAACGTTAAGAGGACATATTATATGGTATGGTACCAGGCAAAGCAGACTGTCAAGTGAAGCCGACTTTGACTGGCCTCCTGGTCAATCAGTGACAAACAGGCGGGAACCCTTTGACGCCTTAATAATTCTATAATGTAAATTTACTATCATCACATAGAAAATAAATTTTGGCAGTCAAAATCGAGTTATCTCTCTAGAAGCTTGTAGTAATCCCTAGCATTACAGCTTACAAGCTAAGGTGAAGAACAAATGATTCTTATTGTTAAGGAGAATCTGACGAATGTAAGTGTAAGCATGTGTGCTTTCTCCAACCCTCCTGAATAAAGTTTTCTTTATTTCTATCGAGAATACACGTTTTCAGAAGTAGGAAATTGACGTTATCTCGTTATCCTTATCATGCTTTTGAAACCAACAAATTAAGTATTACATTGAAAGGAGCAGCACTTTATGCACTAAACCATAACTGTAATGACAAAAGATCCAGATTTGTTCTTATCTTGTCCATAAATGATCCATGGTTGTATTCATACCATTGGTGATAGGAACGTTAACACATATTCTGATTTTACTTATTTCAGCAGAATAACTTCATCATATCCCTCGAAACACGCCATTCATGTGCACGATTGGTAATTTCCATATATTTTACATGAACCATTAAAGCTAAACTGTGAAACAAATCACACTAACACATTCAAATTTTGATTATTACAGAAAACTGTGAATTTCAACAAAATTTAGAGTTATAACTACACGAAATATATGTCTTTTAAGGAAGCATTAGAGGCAATCTGTGAAACAAATACACCATTACATTATAGACTTTTGATTATCACAGGCAACTTTGAATTTCAGCAATATTTTGGAGTCACAACTGCATGAAGCTTATGATCTCTCATATTGTATAAACTATAAACTTACCAGTTTCAAAACAAAATCTTGATTGGACTTATCGTATGAATACTGCAATTATTGCAGAAGATTGTGAACTTTCAGGGAAATTGAGAATTCTCCACATGCCAAACAGACAGTGTCCTATATCTTGTTAGTTTGCAAGTAGATGGGAGATTTGTACAGCTCTCAGAGCTACAGCAACAGTGTGGATGGTCCGCTGCATCCTTTGGTGCTTGTATTTAGACGCGCACTAGGACTGTCGTGTCTAGCCACGTTGACATGGAGACTAATGAGAAAGTCGTGTGGAAAACCTGTTAACGTAATTAGCACATGTGACCTGCAGTTTTAGCTCTACTCGCCTCTCTAGCGCTTTTGTGCTCTGGCACAAATATTGATGTATCATCGCGGGTGGATATCGGAGAGATTTAATCGAGGCTGAATGTTGTTGGTGGTGCGTAATGTACCGTTAGGTCCAGCTCGCGTTACACTCTGATTCGCTGGGTCTCTCTCTCTCTCTCTCTCTCTCTCTCCTCTCTCTCTCTCTCTCTCTCTCTCTCTCTCTCTCTCTCTCTCTCTCTCTCTCTCTCCTCGTCTTCTCTTCTGTCTCTTTTCCGTCTATCTCTCTTCTGTCTCTGTTTGTCTGTCATGTCTGTCTGTCTCTCTGTGTCTCTGTCTCTATCTCTATTTGTCTGTATGTCCGTCTGTCTCCTTTCTGTCTGTCTCCTCTCTGTCTTTAGTCTCTGTTCTGTCTTTGTCTTCTCTGTCTTTCTGTCTGTCACTCGATCCTCTTTCTCTATGCTGTCTGCCTGTCTGTCTTCTTTCTCTCTCTCTGTGTCTCTCTCTCTCTTTCTCCCAATCTAACCTATTTGAAGGCTACTTCTATTGTTATCATGTCTTGTCTTTATGCACTTAGATGGGAAATGGAAGATACATTAGAAAGTTCATGCAAAATATAATTTCATTTCCTTTCATTTATTCATCATCTCTCTCTCTCTCCTCCTCTCTCTCTCTCTCTCTCTCTCTCTCTCTCTCTCTCTAACCTATTTCAAGTCAACTTCTGTTTATCCTTGTTATTATATCTTGTCTTTATGTACTTAGGTAGGCAACGGAAGATGCATCTGAATGTTCATGGATAATATAGTTTCGTTCTCTCTCTCTCTCTCTCTCTCTCTCTCTCTCTCTCTCTCTCTCTCTCTCTCTCTCTTCTCTCTCTTTCTTTCTTTCTTTCATTCTCTCTCTCTCTTTCGTTTGATTACCAGCAAAACAGCCATTCTTTCAGTGGAGCAGTAACTTAGAGGTCTTTTGAGTGTAACTCATTCAGTATGCCCTATACCTCCCTGTTCGATAACCCTGTCCCGTATTGTGAACTGGATTACCACTTTTCAACTACAAAGAACAACACAACTCCGCCGTTAGTGACAATGTGCAAAGGACAGCTGTTTTCAGCCCAGGAATCATCATCATCATGCGCCCTGCCGCATAGCGTTGGCGATCATGCCCCCCCCCCCCCCTAAGAATCTGTCCTTTGTAGCTGCAAGCACATCTCATCTCCCACCCTCTCTGTCCTCAGCCACCCAGCAAGTCTGTCCGATATTTTCTCTCTGGGTCTATCTAGTGCTCTTTTCCCTCCAGCTTTCCTGTTATAACCAGGTGTTCTAATTTCTCTTGCCTCATAAAATATCCTATAAATGTTGCTTGTCTTTTCGTAATCTTCTCTATCAGTGTTGTTCTTGTGTCTGCCCCTTTCAAGACAGTCTCGATTGTTTTCTTTGTTGTCCATTGCAGTTGCCTCAGTCTTGCTCCGACTTTGACGTTATCGGTGTGATGCATAACACCGCACATTATCGTCCTTACAGCCGAACGTTGTATATGTGAGAAAGAGTCGAAATCATTTAAATATTAAATATTATTCAAGGAGTCAAACAGCGAAACGGAAATCGGCCAGTCTGCTTTAAAACTAAGATAAATACAATTGATAAAAGCATGTGTTTCCATTTTGTGTCTCTATTGTCTGCTCTTTTGTGAAAGCAAAAAGCTTGTAATAAACCCATTATTCATTTTACATTTATGAATATTAAATATTCGTTTTAGAAAATATGATCTTGACGTGAAAAAGCCGCAGCATTTATTGTGGCAGCGCTATACTTCAACCTTGAACTGAAACGAATGAAAATAAACGGCAAAGCAAACTGGGTTGTTAGTGATGTTTATTTTGGTCCATTTTTATTTGATGTCAGTGCTCATGATTTATTTCACGTTGAAAGCATTTGAGATCAAACTAAAATAAATTGCTGCCAGCCACGTAAGCAGCTAGAGGTTGTCAATGTGTGTGAAGTGTGTCTGTGTGTTTGTGTGTGTGTGTGTGTGTGTGTGTGTGTGTGTGTGTGTGTGTGTGTGTGTGTGTGTGTGTGTGTGTGTGTGTGTGCTTGTCTACTCAATTATGCATACACTTTACACGCACAAATGCACAAACTCTGTCTGTCTGTCTGTCTGTCTGTCTGTCTGTCAATCGGTCTCTCTCTCTCTCTCTCTCTCTCTCTCTCTCCTTCTTCTCTCTATTTCTTTCTTTCTCTCTCTCTCTCTCTTTCACACACATATGCACACATACACACGCGCGCTTGCGTGTGCGCGAGTTGCACGCTTCCACGCTCCAAACCTGGCATGCACGCACACACGCTTGCACGCTCCATCTCACAGGTCTGACCTATTTCTTCACAAGAAGAGCGTGTAATGAACTGCATGCATCCCTTTACATATTTTTTTGTGGTGTAAGAAAAATCAATGATAGAAATGGCGCACAATTTACATTCCCTAAATCAAGATGAGAAAAAATGGAGATTGGAAAAAAGACCAAACAAAAAACAAGAAAAGAAATGACAGAGAAGGAAGTGACGGGGATGAAATAGAAGATAAGAAAACAAAAAAATAAAGAAATGGGGATAAAAAGAGAGGAAAATCCTGAATGAAAGAAAGAAACCAGAAACAATCGAAGATAAACGCGTTCTTAAATAACAAAATTAGACAGACGTAAATTTTCGCCCAACTGGCCTTTGTCAAGCGTACACAGAAAACAAAAGAAACACACACACACACCACACACACACACACACACACACACACACACACACACACACACACAGAAATGAGACAATTACAACAACAGAACTTCCCAGTTTCGCTCTGTGTATTTGTGTTTTTGTTATCATTTATGTACTTTTCACAAAGCCAGTTGGCCGAAAATTTGTACCTGTTGTGTTTTATTAGTTAAAAACAGGTTGACTCTTGTTTTATTTTTGTGTGTTTATGGTCTTTGTTTGCCTGAACGCAGGCAATTACTTTGAATGAAAAAAAAATCAGAGGGTAAAGAAGAAATACATTTAGAAAGAAAGAGAAGAAAGGGAAGAAGGCATGATGCCGAAAAATGGCAGGAAAAAAAGAGAAGACGAGAAAGAGGAAGAGCACAAAATGACAGAAGGAAAAAGAAGAACGTGGAAAGGAAGAAGAGGAAAAAGAAATAGAACGAGGAGAACAAAAAGAACAGAAAGTAGAAGAAGGAATTGAAAAAGGGAGTACGAAGACAAAACAAGAGACGTAATAAAAAAATCAAACAGAAACAAGTAAGAAAAAAAGCCAGTTAAAAAATAAAAAAAAAGATGTTTGATATTCTTCCATTCGTGATTGAGAGGAAGAAGAATATTATCATCATGATTTTCATTGCGTACTTCATATGGCAGTAGCTTGATGACGATCAGGCGTCACCTGCGTAGCATGACATTCCCTACCGGACGAAGGTGCTCTACAGCGACAAAGGATAGATTCGTATATCGAGGGCCATGATGGCCAACGCCTTCCGGCAGAGTACATGATGATGAAGACTATATCGTTCTTCTTCTGGTCAACCTCCATTATCTTCCTCATCAATATCACCAATTTATCTGTAAAATAAATTTTTACCTTTCTCGTTTGAAAATATTTTTACATGATATGTTGGCGTTAGTTCTCATTGGTGGTATCCAAATACAAAGAGAAGTAAAATGAGGAATAACGAAAGAAAACACAGAAATCAAATAAATGAACACCAGCACAAAACAAAGAGATTTCCATCATTCGTATAAAAACAATCAGACACACATATACACAAACAAACACACAAACACACACACTCAAATACACACACACACACACACACACACAAACAAACAAACAGACACACACACGCACACACAAAAACGCACACACACACACACACACACACACACACACACACACACACACACACACACACACACACACACACACACACACACAACAGCATGTCAAATGATAAACTGTCACGCATTCCATTAAGTTGCCAGAGACGTCATCCAGAATGGATCAAGGTCTTTGTGTTTATGCGTGCGTACATGTGTGCAAGTGTGTGCGTTTATGTGCGTACGTGGGAGCGTGCATGTGTGCATGTGTATGGGTGGGTGTTCGCGCATATGTATATTTGAAATACTAGTAATATCCTGATGCCAAAATGAGCGTGCTCACTTGCGCATGTGCAAATATGGGTGCATGTGCACACACACATACACACAACACTAGACGCGCGCGCGCGCGCGCACGCACGCGCGCACTTGTGCAGGCGTGAAGATCTGTCCTCATGATTAGTTGATGAGCCCTGATGATAGCAGGACTCAGTGACAATGAAACGACGAAGTTAGCCTGGCTGTCTGCTATCCCCCATCCCCCGTTTTTTAAGACCAAAGACAGCTCTGCTGAATAATTAATTCGTTGATTGGGTATGGGAGGGGCCGATCTGTTTGATAATGATACTTTAAGGAGAAAGAGAAGGGCTGGTGTTTTGTTCAGGATGGCAGTAGTTTGGGAGGGGGCGTTGGATAGAAGGGACGAAGAAAAGAACTGGAAGGGTTGAAAAGGAAACTTGCAGTGTGCAAAGAGAGACAGACACACAGCAGGGAGATCATTAACACGCACAGGGAGATAGGAAGCACTTCTGTTGCTGTCTGATCAAAATGTCCTAGGTTCGATCCACCTAGGGCGTAAGGGGTGGAGATTATTTTCTTTTTTCAAAATCCCAGGTCAAGATTGTGTAGACTTGCCAATGTCTAAACTCCATTCATCTGTATAGGCATGCAGGACATAAAGTGTGCACGTTAAAGATCCTCTAAGTCATGCGAATGGCTGGCTTATAGAAATGTGAAGACATCCACATGCAAGCCCACCTAAGACGCACATTGTGCAGCAATATATGTGGATGTGGCCAGACCGCCTAACAACTTGAGTTTTCTCTGTGGCGCACAAAAAAGCCTGATTATGTGCAATGCACGGTGAGTCGACATGAGTTTGGAGATTAGCGCTTTACAAAAAATACTTATGATTTATAATGAATTGATCGCCACGGTGTGTCACGTATTTTATGAGCATACAAGGCTAAGTAAATAGCCTTGCTGTGTGTTTTCACCAGAGTTAATTCAGTTGTGTAGCAAATTAATTTGTTATAACAATAACAGGAGATTAACCAAAGAACATAACTCTTGAGAGTCACGTAGGAATTATCTCCCACGTTGTAGAACTTCTCAAATCTAACACAGCTTGCGCTACCCATTCAGCTAGCATAGAAGCAGCTACAAAGCACAAACGCTCATTAAACACGCGACACACTGTGGCAATCAATTCAGTAGAGGAATGTCCTGAGCTTACGGTTTTTGTGCTTTGTAGCTGCTTCTGTGCTAGCTGACTGGGTAGCGCAAGCTGTGTTAGATTTGAGAAGTTCTACAACATGGGAGATAATTCCTACGTGACTCTCAAGAGTTATGTTCTTTGGTTAATATTAAAATTCTCCCTGCTTCCCTCTTATTTCCTTTGAATAACAAGAGATGATAAGCAGTACACATGTCATTCTGAGTTCAGGAATTTATGAAAAAAAAACGGAAAGTTAAAGAGACTTAAAGTTAAAAATGATACAGATGATGATAATGATGATGATGATGATGATGATGATGATGATGATGATGATGATGATGATGATGATGATGATGATGATGATGATAGTGCTAACATTAATAATAACAAAGATAAGAATGATCATATAATGATGACGATGATGATGATGAGTTTGTGTGTGTTTGTAGTGTGTTTGTTTACTTGTGTGAATGTGTGTTTTGTCTCTGTGTTTTGTGTGTAGAATGGTGTGTGTGTTTGTGTGTGTGTGTGTGTGTGTGTCTGTGTGAGCGCGTATGTGTGTATGTCCATTCTGTCTGGGGGGAGCGGCGTGGGTCAGTGGGTGGGGCAGGGTGTGCATGCATGTCCAGGCGCATATGCGTT
>CM060307.1:67691904-67696904 GCA_030674185.1 Monoplex corrugatus
TGTGTGTGTCTGTGTGTGTGTGTGTGTCTGTATGTGCGTGTATGTTATAATTCTATATATATATACATATGTATACATATATATATATGTATGTGTGTATGTATTATGTATGTATGTATGTATTATGATGTATATATGTATGTATGTGTGTGTATTTGGATAAAACGTCCCAAATCACTACCCTGGCTGACCAAGTGTATAAGGGAAGCTATTTCTCACAGAGACACATTAAAAGCCAGCAAAGTGTGGGCATAGCACCAAAAATGCTAAAGACAAATGGTAAAACATGGTTTTATACGCAAAGAAATCTTACGCCAGCAAACTACTCAACATCCAAAAGTGTACAACCGTCTGGCGAGCTCTAAACGTAGTTACTTGGATTTTTCTTTGAAGTGCACTGACATTCCGTAACAACTGACCGCCAACGGCTTTACTGAACATTTTTATCTGTAACTGGAAATATAACACTCACTGAAACGATACTGCTTTATTAGTGCAGAAGAACTCATCCAGTTCTGTGAAAAGAAAAATAAATCAATTTAAACTGTTTATTCACTATTCCTCTCACCACAATTCCTGAGTTTGAAAAATACATCTCCAATATGAGCAATAAAAGATCATCTGGCTTAGATGAGATATGTAGGAAAATTTTAAATCTATCCATATCTCACGTGGCTGAAACTCAGATAAAAAAAAAACAATTTATGAATTGATCACAATATCTTCCCAACCGAATGAAACAAAGACAAGAAACAAAACGTACTCTATGCAGTCACAGGCCAATGTAACGATTGTATGTGATCGCTAAACTACTTCAAAGACACGCTCACAAACACGTGAAGAAATTCATTGAAGATCATTCAATATTTCACTCACTTCGTACAGGATTCTGGCAACATCATTCGTGTCACACTGTTATTTCAAGCATGACAAATTCGTGGTTACTGTCATAAATGAAATAAATTTATCAGTATCCTCTTTGTAGATTTTCAGACAACGTTTGATTTCATTGACCATAGTACTCTTCTTTGAAAACGCAATATTCATCTAAATAACTTCCATATCATACCTTTCTTCTAGTCACACCTTAAGTGTTAACGAAAGGGTGCAAAGTGTACATGCTCGTGGTAAATTCACGTCTGAAGGAAAAGCATAAGAACATATCTTTGTGTACTACAAGTTTCAATTCTAGGTCCTCTTTTATATTGTATCTACATCAATGACCGGATCTTATACATAACTTCAAACTCTGCTGAATGCCATATGCATATTGAGATAGCACTCCTAACACAACAAATAACAAAAACAAAAAAACACATTTCTGAAATCAAAGAAACATTACAGCTATGTATAAACCAAGCGTTAGAATGGCGTAATGCAAACCATATGCAAGTCCATCCTATAAAAACAAAATCAATAACTACTCACCAAAAACACCATCTTTCACAAATATATATTCAATAGACTTGAGATGGTAAAATATAGAACAAGCCTCTGAAAACGGATGCTTGGTGCATAACTACATGAATGGGAAGTATACGTCGATTATCTTAATGAAACTATCTCTAAATGTTTTTCTTCTTGTAAGGCTCTTATACTTCATCAACACTAAAGTAAAGAAATACATATTTTACACCGCCCGTATTAAATCTTATACTGACTACGCGTTAACAGCATGAGATATTTGGAATGAAGCTCTTCTTAAAAATGTTCTCTGCACAGATAATCAGGAAAACTTGTAATAAGTGAGAAGTCCCTAAGCATAGACCTAAAATTGAGAAAATAAGAACTAATATCACTCAAAAACCAATTCAATTACAACAAAATTACACAAATGTATAAAACCGTACACAGATACGCCCCCAAATACTCAACAGAACTATTTACCCCATGTCAAATACTACTACACAAATTTCATAAACAAATTTTATCTTCCAAGACCAAGACTAGACATACATGAAGCAAGCATATCCTTTTTTTTTTTATCTCTGTACTACATCATTCATCAACATCAAGTCATCCATATGACTTAACAGCTTTAAACGAACGCTTCAAAAATACATGCATGAAATAACGCAAACAATTGCCATAATTGAACCCCCTTGTCTGGAGATACATACACTATGCTGATAAAAACCTTTAATCAGCCTCATCACTGCCCACGGTTCTATTTTTATCCAAGTTGTAAGCTGTCATCTTTCTGTATTCATCACCATCATTATCATCATCATCATGTGCGACGTTGGCGATCAGGCCTTCCTTACGAATCTATCTTTTGTGTCTGCAAGTATATATCTTATCCTTTCTGTCCCCATCCACTCTGCAAGTATGTCTAATATTTTCTCCCTGGATCTACCTGGTGCCCTTTTACCCTCTAGGTTTCCTGTTGTGCCTAAGTGCTCAAATTTCTCTTGCCTCGTAAAATGTCCTATAGATGTTGCTTGTCTTTTCGTAATCTTCTCCATGAATGTTACTTTTGTGTTTGCTCCTTGTCAAGATGTCTCGTTTGTTTTCTTTGCTGTCTATGCATTTGCTAACATTTCTCTCAGAAACTACCTTTCAGCTGCCTCAGTCTTGTTTTGACTTTGCTGGTTGATTGTCCAGGCTTAGCATCCGTACAACGATATTGGTTTTATGTATCACTGAAGAGCTCTCGTCCTGTCCTGATGTTAATTGATAGGCATATGTTGGTACTGAATGCTGTTTTAGCTTGGCCAATTCTGCTTGGTATTTCTAATGTGCATCTGCCGTCTGGTGAGATAACTGTTCTCATATATTTACACTATCAACTAGTTTCGTGTAGTGCCATGTGCTGTTATTTTACATGAGATGATTTCTTGTTTTCTTTGCTGACTACTATGAGTTCAGTCTTCCTAATATTTTGCGCTTGCCATTTATTTCTGCTTTCGATTTCTATTATATTCTCAATATTTTGTAGTTTCGTTTTCATTTTCTGCAATTAGAACGGTATCATTTGCATAATAATATAATAATTATTAATTATTATAATCAAGATGGTTTATCATTTTTCCTCCAAACTTTATCCCAAAGCATTCTTCTAGGTTTGGCATGATGGTTTCACTGTAAAGTGAAAACAAATCTGGTGATAGAACACATCCCTGTTTAACCCTTCTTGTGATATTTTGAAAAGAGTTTTTATCATTTTCTTCACTCAGTGCTGCTGTTTACTGCCAACACGTTATCCTTATTATTCTTAGATGTTTTCCATCAATAATGAGCGTTTCCACTTGCTTGATACATTCTTCGTGTCTTACCCAATCAAAATCTCTGGTATAATCAACAAAACATAAAAATCAGACCTTATTCAATTCAGTTGATTTTTCTATGAGAGTTCTTAGGATATCTATAGCATTAACAGTTTCCCTTCCAACAACAACTCCACATTGATATGTTGTTTCTGGTTTTGATTCTATTCCTTATCCTCATTATGATTATTCCCAATAGAATCTTTGTTACATGATTCATCAAGTTAAGATAGATAGATAGATAGATAGATAGATAGATAGATAAATAGATAGATAGATAGATAGATAAACAGATACGTAGGTAGATAGATAGTCAGAGAGATAGCTAGATATATTGTATCATTATTATTGTTACGATTTTAAAGAATATTGATACTCCTAGTGCTCCTGTTATTTGTGTTTTGTTATTGTTATTGTTATTGTTGTTGTTGTTGTTGTTGTTGTTGTTGTTGTCTTGTTATTGTTACGAGTTGATATGTCTTTTGCTTTATGTGTATCTGCCTTTATCTCTCATGCTTTTGTAATATGCTTGATGGCAGTCGATATTTAATCGTAGTTCATTTTCACAATTTTGTTGACGTTTTTGTGTTTATGCTTATACGTCTTCATAATAGCGTTAGTTGGGTTCTCTTTATGTTTCCTTTACTTTTTATCTTCCTTTGATTCTGTGTCTGTAAATTACTTTTCTATTCACGAACATGTCTACATTAATGTTATTAATACTGTTATTGTTATGTTATTATTGTTGTTTGTGTTGTTATTGTTAGGGTTGACATGTATTTGTTTGTTTTTCATTTGTCTGCCTTTGTCTCTGATGCTCTTATACAACGTTTGACTGACTGACCTACAGACGTCAGTGTTGTTTTTATTATTCATTTTTATGACTTCTTTGACGTTGATTGCCTTGTTAAATGTTTATGAAATATGTGTACAATAGCAAAGATTAGCTGTAAGACATGTCTAATAGCCGTAATGCATAAGTGATAAGGTGTCACAATTTTTTGAAGATTTTAAGCTCTGCCTGCCTGTCTGTCTGTCTGTGTGTGTGTCTGTCTGTCTCTGTCTCTGTCTGTCTGTCTCTCTCTCTCTTTCTCTCTCTCTCTCTCTCTCTCTCTCTCTCTCTCTCTCTCTCTCTCTCTCTCTTTCACTCTGTGCTCTGTGAATAAGTACGTTTGTTTCTATATACAAGTGCGTGTGTGTGTTTGAGTGTATGTATAGTTTGTGCATTTATTACATGGGAATGTGCATGTGTATATGCGTGTATGCGTGTGTGAGTGCGTTGTTTGTTGTGTGTGTGTGAGAGAGAGAGAGAGAGAGAGAAGATGTGTGTGTGTGTGTGTATGTGTGTATGTGTGAATGTATGTGCGTATGTGTGTGCGTGCGTGCGTGCGTGCTTGCGTTGGTTGTGTGTGTGTGTGTTGTGTGTGGTGTGTGTTGTGTGTATGTGACACTGAGTGTGTGTGCGTGTGTGTCTGTATGGTTTATGAGAGTGTGGTGTAATGTTTGTGCCTTTCTCAAACCCACCAGGGAGAATTTTTCTGCCTTTTTAGTTGTTGTTTATGCTGCTTCCTGTAATGAGTAGTTTGAACAAGTAATCGGTATAGCAAAAACTTAAAAGGATACGATCCATTCTTCGCTTTACGAGTTGTCCAATGCCTTACAATTCAAGAATTTTCAGCGCTAACAATATGCTCAACGTATGATTATTATAAAAAAAAACTTTAAAACTCTTTT
>CM060307.1:67704404-67709404 GCA_030674185.1 Monoplex corrugatus
ACACACACACACACACACACACACACACACACACACACAACACACTAACTCGCTCAATCAATCACTCACTCATTCACTCACTCACGTACACACACACCAGAGAAAACCCACACAGTCTGACGGTCTGAGAACAGAGAGACAGAGACAGAGAGAGAGGGAAGGGGAGGAAGCCTTTGCTGTTTGAAGATCATCAGAAGCACGTCAGACAGAGGAAGACTTTCGTCAACTTGACTTATGCACCCACCTCCTTCCTTCCACAAACGGAGTGGTAGGAGATAAAAGAGAAAGGGGAAGGAGAGGGAGGGGGGAAGTATGAAGAATCCTGAGAGAGAAAAGGGAGAGAGTTGATGAAGAAATGCTGAGACAATGCTAAGAGAGAGCAATAGACAGGGGAAGGGGCAGTCTGTTTTGCACACCTACCTACGTACATACATTCATCCCCACCCTCATTCCCCCCCAAAAGATAACCATGAGAGAGAGAAAGAGAGGAGCGAGAGAAGGGGCAGGAGAAGAGAAAGATATTAGCAGAAAGAGAAGAAAGAGAAAGACAGGAATGGAGAGAGAGTGAAGGGGAAAGAGAGAGATGAACAGAAAAGGAGGAAGAGAAAGAGGGGAAATGAGCAGAGAGTGAAGAGGAAAGAGAGAGATTGAACAGAAAAAGGAGAAAGAGAAAGAGAGGAAATGAGGCAGAGAGTGAAGAGGAAAGAGAGAGAATTGAACAGAAAAAGAAGAAAGAGAAAGAGAGGAAATGAGACAGAGAGTGAAGGGAAAGAGAGAATTAAACAGAAAAGGAGAAAGAGAGAAGGAGGAGTGAGAGAAGGGGGGAAGAAGAGAAAAAGAGAAAGCAGAAAGAAGAGAGGAAGAAGAGAAAGACAGGAAATGAGACAGAGAGTGAAGGGAAAGGAAGAGAGGGGAATTAAACAGAAAGAGGAGAAAGAGAGAGGAAATGAGGCAGAGAGTGAAGGGAAATGATAGAGATTAGGCAGAAAGAGGAGGAGAAGAGAGGAAATGAGACAGAGAGTGAAGGGGAAAGAGAGAGATTAAACAGAAAGAAGAGAAAGAGAAAGAGAGGAAATGAGACAGAGAGTGAAGGGGAAAGAGAGAGAATAAGCAGAAAGAGAAGAAAGAGAAAGAGAGGAAATGAGACAGAGAGTGAAGGGGAAAGAGACAGGTCAAACAGAAAAAGTGAGAAAGAGAATGAGAGGAAGTGTGACAGAGGGGGCAGGAGAAACAGAAAGAGATAAAACAAAAAGAGAATTTGAGAAAGTCAGAAAAGGAGAAGAGAAAGAGAGAAAATGAAGTGTGGAAGGAGAAACATGCAAAAAAGAACGACAGAAAACACAAAGAGGAGAAAGAGAAAAAAATGAACAAGACAGATGAAGAAGGGAAACAGAAAGAGGGGGAAAAGAGAGGGTACAGACAGAACCGGGAGGGCCTGTGGGTTAGGAGACGGTTAGAAAGGGGAAGAGAGAAAAAGAAGAGTAAGTGCAGAGCAAATACAGAGAAGGAGAGAAGTGGAGGAGGGAACGTGAAAGGAAAAAGCACTTTTTGTTTGATAAAAAGTGCTGTATAAATGTACGATTGTTGTTTTTATTATGAATAAATCCGTACCTACGTGCTTTCTTTTTTTTTTAATTCGTATGTATTTACTGTCACATTTAAGTTTTATCACACACACCACACACACACACACACACACTCACAACACACAACACACATACACACATACACAAACAACCACACCACACATACATACACACACACAAACACACACACACACACATACATACATATACATATATGCATATATAAATCATAAAAACAAGAACAAAAAGAACAAAAAACGATGAGCAGGAATAACAAGTGAGATATAGACGAAAAAGAAGAGAAAGAAAGAACGTGAACTTGAACGAGAACAACAACAAAAGGAAAGAGGAAGAAGAAAAGGAACAAGAAGAGCAAAACGAACAAGCGAGAAAAGTGGAAAGAAAAGCGGAAAGAATGAGAAAAAGAAGAAGATCAATAACAAAATTAGCAACAACAACAACAACCACCAAAATACGAAGAACAAAATCAAAAGAAAAGCACAGAAAAAAAAAAAGAGATAGAATGGAAAAAAAGATATAGAGACTGCAGACGTTTAAGGCCACAGCCCCTCATGATGCGGTGTGAATTACAAAAGCAAATATGAACCAAACGATCAACAAAATCTCTAAAAATGACTCTTTGAGAACATCCAATCATTCACATAAAAAATACATGCAGGTTACAAAGAAAGGCATGTTAAAATTTACAAGTGCATGGACAATAATTATGACTTTCTTCTTTATTATATATATATATAGATAGATAGATAGATAGATAGATAGATAGATAGATAGATAGATAGATAGATAGATAGATAGATAGATAGATAGATAGATAGATAGATAGATAGATAGATAGATAGATAGATATATTATCTTTTCAAAAGATTTCTGTATAAATGATGCTTAAATTTCTTAATCGTTGGATTTTTCTGATTGTTGTGTGTATGTGTGTGTGTGTGTGTGTGTGTAAACCACTAGGTAATATTCGTACATTCCACTCTGTGTGTGCACATGTCTGTGTGTGTGTGTGTGTGTGTGTGTGTGTGTGTGTGTGCGCGCGCGCGCGCGTGTGTGTGTGTGTGTGTGTGTGTGTGTGTGTGTGTGTGTGTGTGTGTGTGTGTGTGTGTGTGTGTGTGTGTGTGTGTGTGTTTCGAGAAAAGCTGAATTATCTCTCTTCTTGTGGGGAATTCGCAATATGTTTGCAGGATCAGTTCTTTACTTAGGTCATAAAAATCAGGAACAGAGAAAAAGAGACACGAGGAAAGGTAGGGACAGCGAATAACAGGGGAGACAGCAAGGCAGAGACAGAAGTAGCAGACCAAGAAAAGAAGAAAAAGAAGAAGAAGAAAAAAAACGAACAAGAAAAAGGAAGGGAGGGAAGCAAGGAAGAAAACGGAAGCCAAAAGGGGCACCACCGCACGCCAAGATGACGGACGCACGCGCGCGTCCGTCGCGCGACCACGTGCAATTTGCAATTATATTGGACATTCAATATGGAAGTCATTAGGGACGCCAATCCAGCCGCGAAATAAACCGATAAAGATCACTCAGATGAATTTGTTTTATGTGATTGCATGTCAATACGCGAAGGATCGACCGCAAGGCGCTGGGGGTGGGGGTGGGGGTAGATGGTGAATGAAGGGAGGGAGTGCGTGGGGTGGCGTGGAAGAACAGACTGGAAACTGGGGACTGGGGGGAAGGATATGTGGTCAGATAAGAAAGGAGGGAGGTTGGACAGGACGAGAAGAAATAAGGAAAGACTTGTCGGCCTTCTTGCGTCGGCAACACAGTGATTTTTTACTACGAAAAAAAGGGGCTGAATAGAGAAACATATTTTACTCTCATCACAGAGAGAGAGAGAGAGAAAGAGAGAGAAAGAGAGAGAGACAGAGACAGAGAGAGAAATATTAAAATCTTCAAAATCCATTTTTGCTCATGGATGTTAGCATTCCATTCCATTAGACTTACCTTAGAGCTAGTCCTTGCTACTTCACACATCTCATATAAACATATAAATAAAGAAAATCATAACATACACAATGTCAAATAAGTCATAAAAATGAACTATAACACAATATTAACTTCTTTATGTCAATAAGCCAAGCCCTTTAAAAACGCATGAGTCAAAGGCAGACGCATATAAAGCATAACTCAACTACATGTCAACAATCAACGATAACAATAAAAACGATCTAATAACATGAAAGGCAATTTACGCCTGTAAACATACAGAGAGAGAGAGAGAAGAAAAGAGATGGAGAAAGACACAGAAAGAGGTACAGGAACACAGAGAGAGAGACAGAGAGAGAGAGACAGAGACAGAGACAGACAGACAGACAGGCAGGCAGGTAGGCAGGCAGGCCGGCAGACAGACAGACAGACAGATAGAATGTGTGCGTGTCTGTGCGTAAGAGTGTGTGTGAGAGACAGACAGATTGGAATACAGGCAGACAGACAGACGAGTAGACAGGCAGACTAACAGAGTGTGTGAGAGAGACAAACTGACAAAGAGAGTGTGTGAGAGAGAGAGGCACAATACAAAGACACAGGCTGACAACAGAGAAACAGAGAGATAGAGGCAGACAAACAGAAAGTGGGCAAAAGAGAGATGATGCTATTCGTACAGTGAGGGATTGCAAGAGGTGAACTGTATGAGGAGAAAGAATTAAAGGAGAGAAAAACAATAGATAATGAAAAAAGCCCTTGAGAACAAAAGAATGGAGAGAGTAGACGGTAGAAAAGATAGAGGGAGAGAAAGGGGTGGGTGGGAAAAGAAAATGGAGAGACGAAGTGGGAAAAGAGATTTGAAAGAGAGAAAGAGACAGACAGACATACAGACTGACAAAGAGAGAGAGGGAGAACTCAGAACTCAGAAAATGTTTATTGTACATCGGCCTTAGGCCACAATACATGCATGGGAAAGGGGAGGGGAGGAGATCAGGTTTTCTTATACATTCATACAAGTTCTACTATCAAACTGCAGTGAACTCTGTCACATTGTCCCTTTTATCGTTTACCGTCACATAAGCTGGGATACATTCATCTTTGCATTTACAGTAGTCCTTTCATTTGTATTCTTGTCCATATTCCTTAACAGGCCAGCTAAGGGAGGAAGGAGAGAGAGAGAGAGAGAGAGGAGGAGAGAGAGAGAGAGAGAGAGAGAGAGAGAAGATGCACAAGAAAGGGAAAGAAATAGAATAGAGACAGAGATGGAGACAAGAAAAAAGAGAAAGAGTGGAGACAGAGAGAGGGGTGGGAGGGAGAGAGGCACAGAGAGAGAGAGGCAAACAGGCAGACAGACAGAAAAAACAAAAAGATACAGAGAGAAAAATGGACACAGAGAGAAAGTATGGAGGTAGAGAGACAGAAAGCGAAGAAAGGAAAGAGAGAGGGGGTGAAAGAGAGTGGGAG
>CM060307.1:67726904-67729404 GCA_030674185.1 Monoplex corrugatus
TTCGATCCTCGGGCGGACCACAGGTTTTTGCACGCTGCCTGGCTCTTTTGATACAGCCATGGACTCAAGATCTCAAGACCTTGCCAGTGTATAGGGTTTTGCGCAGGCTTAGGGAGTCTGCCAGGCAATTGTTGTCAGATTTCGGTGGAACGCATATGGAATTGTCCGAGTGCGATGAATCCCTCTTGTGTGTGTGTGTGTGTGTGTGTGTGTGTGTGTGTGTGTGTGTGTGTGTGTGTGTGTGTGTGTGTGTGTGTACATACATATATATATATATATATATATATATGCATATATATATACATATTGTATATATGTATATATGGGTAAACATGCATATCAAAGTGTTCGTTTGTCACTGCTATGTGTTATATGATCTGTTGCCGACCCGTCTGTTGACGTGGGTTCATTAATATGCCGTTTTATCACTGTCTGCCACAACAACGACTAGACTTTACTTTACAGCCTGTTTATGCAAAAGCCATTTTCACCTGCCATTTATCTGTTTGAAGACGAAATTGATTTGTCATGTTATTATCGTTATTTTTGTTTATATAATAATAAAAATCATAATAATAATTACAACATTTATGTAGCCCAAAACCTTGATAATAAATCAAATCTAAGCGCTGAACATGCACATACGCACGCATGCACACACACGCACACACACACATACACATGGCTATAAATGGGGGAAAAGTGGAAAAGCAATGGAAAATTATAGAAAACATATTATATACAAATATAAATTACAATGTGATTCCACATCGAGTGGAGACAGGCTGCAGTGGGGGCTGAGTGAGGTCAGGATTTTATGCAGAGGAGAAAAGGTGAGTTTTGAGAACGGACTTGAAGGAGACAAAAGCAGGCTGCTGACGGACTGAGAGAGGAAGTTTGTTCCAGAAGAGTGGACCAGAAACAGAGAAGGCTCGTGGACCATAGGTATTGAGCCCGGCCGACTGCGGAGAACCATAGCAGGGCTATAACCGTATACACAATACTTCAATGGGATAAAAATGGAAAAGGAAATTATGTACACACATCAGTGCATTCGCGCACATAATTATGGATGTGCCCCAGGCAATGACAACTCCGTGCAATTTAACACCAGGGGGGTTTAACACAACAAACCTGAATGCAAATTTAAACATAACTGAGGACACTATAACAAACGTAAAAACTGAAATACATGTAGCTTCTTCACATCACATTTCCACAGGATGGGCGAGGGTGGCGTGGAGAGTGGAAGGAGAAGGACAGATGCGCGCTGTTAATTAGCTGGCAGGGCAGAACCAACGATTAGTGGATATGGGCGCCTTGGCGTGAGAGTGTGTGTGTGTTGTGTGCGTGTGTTTCTTCGATTCCGTGGATGACCCACGTATTTGTCTTTTATGATGTTGAATATTGTAATTGTTGTGAGGCGTGAGTGTGATTGTATGTATAGCCAAAATATTTTCCTTGTGTCTATGCACTGGGCTGAAATAAAATCTTGTTATCTTGTTATCTTGTTATCTTGTTATCTTAGAGCTAAAAATGCACTTGAGACATGTAAACAATTATCAATCCTTAGAGAAAGTATGTAGAGAACATTTACAAGTGAATGAACCAGCAAGGCAGACAATAAGAAAAGATGGCAGAAAGCAAAGGAACGAGGCAGAAACAAAGGAGGTGACAGATAGGAAATTTCTAGCAGAGAATTTCCAGAAAGTGGAGATACTATTCATACTGGAAGAACCTCCGGCATCCCCACGGTGGAGACTTGTCGCTTTACCGCTGCAAAAGTATTTTAGTCTGAGATCACCGACAGTTGAATGTTGGTCATTCATAGTTTGGAAGCTGGAACAAATGACCACCTCTCATGTTCTAAACATATCACTGATGATGGACTGTATCGTCGATCTCATACTGGTCATCATTGCCTGGTATGAGTTTTAATGTGGGATACAAGGCTGATCCTGGAGATTCATGTTCTTCAGCAAATGTTGCATGGAAAGGGGTCCTACGGCCTTGGGATCTGCTGCCGTTGGTCCCTCTTATGTTGCATACCAGCTGTTCTGTATTTTTCAAGTATTATAATGCCCTGCGTGCGCTGCTGTCGCCAGCATACTGAGTTCCCGGCAGTGTTTTCCCAATTGGTGGTGATTCCACACTTAATGAAGATGGCCTTCAGAGCATCCTTGTAACTCTTAAGTGATCTTCCCTAGTCATGATTTTATTTGCAATACATTTGGTGCCCTTGGTGTAACTGACGGTAAATGGCGTGGAGAAAGACGCGCGTAACGCACACACGTGCTTGTGTGTGTGTGTGTGTGTGTATGTGTGTGTGTGTGTGTGTGTGTGTGTGTGTGTGGGTGTGTGTGTGTGTGTGTGTGTGTGTGTGTGTGTGTGTGTGTGTGTGTGTGCGTGTGTGTATTTGTGTGTGTGTGTGTGTGTGTCTGTCTGTCTGTCTGTTGCTGTCTGTGTCTGTGTCTATGTATGTGTGAGTGCGCGCCAACAC
>CM060307.1:67734404-67741904 GCA_030674185.1 Monoplex corrugatus
ACTGATTTTCATGTTTTGGTCCGGAATTAAGCTCGAGATACAGATTTTGAGATCACGATAGTATCAACTGAGCACTGCAGATGTATTGTATCTTTATGGCTTGGAGAGGACTGATCCTTGGGAGAGATAACCAGCCTCATTTCAACACGCTTGCTTTTTCTCCGGGTTGTTTTCTGACAGTAGACTACTATCATTTGTTGAAACATCACTGATGACACATTTCCGCAAACTGGGTCACTGGGAACATAAAACACAGTCCATACCCTGATCATATCACGCGTTGGCCACTTCCAGTCGACGTTTGTTTGCATCTGTGATCGCAGGTTTATGTGAAAGATCCATAATGTTGTGGGGCCAGAGAAAACTCGCGCCGACGACAGGTTTTGTTCTCACAATAACACGCACGAGCTCGTCATACATAAAAGTCTTTTGTCCGCTTAAACCCTGGCACGCGCGAACGCTTTTCGTCTGTTATATCATCTCAGTAATGGAAAAATAGGGTAAAGGAGTAGGAGCGGAAGGAGAGGACGAAAATGAGTAAGATGGGGAAGAGAGTGGAAGGGAGGATGTGCAGGAGTCTTCAGTGGAGTTTTCGCCTTTCAGTCAGCGCGGCAGAGATCGATCAGAATTGACGGACTATTTTACGCCGTCACTTTCACCTGAATAGTGGCTCTGCCTCGCTGGACTTTTTGGTCCCACTTTCTTTCTTCAAAGACTTGGTTGACATCAGTGTACCTGTGACATTTTGTTCTTCTCTTTTATGTCTAATAATAAAAACTGTTCGAATCTTATCTGACTCTGTGACATTATGTTTGTCGTCAATGTTTGTACTCAATGATACTTTCATACTTCCTGAAGAATCTTAGATATCAAAAGCTTGACCACCAGGTTGTTGTTTGTGCGCTGAAAACTTCCAGACATTATCATTTATCAAAATAAAGATCTCTGACCAGCATGATGTGTGTCTTTTTTGTTTCCATTATCCATGTTCCATGGTGTACCCATGATTGTGTGTGCGTTCATGGTCACTCGGCTACCTGTGATGTCTTGAGCGGTGTAACAAGACTTTGGGTAAGGTCTGTGTCATTTGTAATGTGCATCTGTAGCTCCATTGCTCTGTCTCTATTCTCTGTCTCTGTCTTTGTCTGTCTGTCTCTCTCTCTCTCTCTCTCTCTCTCTCTCTGTCTCTGTCTCAGTCTCTGTCTCTCTCTCTCTCTCTCTCTTGCTCTCTCTCTCTCTCTCTCTCTCTCTCTCTCTCTCTCCTCTTTCTCTCCCCAAAACCAAGATCAGATATATTTACATTAGTGTCTCCTTCTCTGCAGCAGTCTCTGGAATACATTACTCAGCAGCAGCAGATCATGTATGTCGCTAGTACTTAAATGAAAGCTTCATTAATGTTTCCATGAAATGACAGTGACGACCTTTTTCTGTACACTTTGCTATACAGGTTGCCGTTTCCTCGTGGATAATTACTTCCCCTTTGTTTCTTTGTTCATTTGTTTGTTTCTTTCTTTCTTACTTTGTTTCTTTGTTTCTTTGTTTGCTTGTTTCCTTGCTTGCTTACTTACTTGCTTGCTTGCATGTGTGCTTGTTTGATAGTGTGTTTGCTTATTTGTTTCTTGTCATGCTTTTCTGTCTTCTGTCCTTTACCAGTATGTTTAAACACGTTTCCTTTTTTTTCTTTCAGTTCTAGCTGTTTCGTTCATGCATTTCGTTCTTATGTTTGTGTGGTTATATTGTGTGTGTAGAATAGCAAAGACTGGCTGTAAGAGAGATTCACCAGAACCTAATGCTACTATCCTTGAGTAATAAACCTCAAAGTTTAAATTCTCTGTCTGTCTGTCTGTCTGTCTGTCTGTCGGTCGGTCGGTCGGTCGGTCGGTCGGTCGGTCTTTTCAATCTACAACGACGCCACCCACCAGAGAAGACACGGCTCTGCTGCAGTGTCACCTCAGTGGTGGTTTACAGTACCTGCTGTGGTCCACCTTACTAAAGACACTGCCTACTAAGGCCATTACTAGCGATGGTAAATCACTCATTTAGAGAAAGCTAGACAAGTAAGAGACTTCTATTAATAAGGAAACAACCACCACAGTCCTTCAGCAACAGCCCCCCCCATGAAGCACTGATACCGAATGCCCCAACTTGAAATCATTTTAGGCGTGGAAGCGGCAGAGGAAACCCAAAACTGAGGCTACCACAAAATGAGGGCCCGAAGAGCTATATAATCTGAGACAGTTCTCATGGTGCTATTGTGACTGATGTTTCATGATGAAGGGATGACAATCACGAGCCTTGGAGTTTCATCTAAAACTGGGACTGTATGACAGGGTTATACTGTATGGTTACTAGATCCATGGAATGATATATCCTGGAGGCAGCCAAACTCGAGAGATGGAGACACCTGGAATACTAGTCAGGAAGTTTGAGAACAGGTCTCAGTGATACACCCATAAAGTGGATGAGGCTCAACTGTGTGGTACCAGTTCTTCCAATGACCCCAAAGCACTCTCAACTCTCGGTAACAACTGGTCAGGGCAAAAAAAAAAAAATCTCGCAATATTTTTCGATCATTTGAGTTTCTAATCGGTAGTCTGATGCATGACCACATTACCATGGCGTGGCAGGTGGTTGTGATTTAACCCTTTGATTCTTGCACCCAGTCCATCAGCTTCCTGCATTGTCAACCATGCTAGCAAGTCAAAAACTTAACCCTTAGATTCTTTTACTTTATCCACCAGCTTCCGGCAGGAAGCTGGTGGTTGGAGTGAGGGACTCAAAGAGTTACGTTTTTGCAGTTCTTGTATAGAGTGCGTGAGTCAAAGGGTTAAATTTGCAATTTCTTGCATTCTAGGTTGGTGTTTTAACCAGTAGATCCCCACAGCACTTTTTCTAACTAGCATTTCGTGTATCTGATGTGGGCGCTTTAATGTCACTAGATCTATTCTGTATCCTCATCCTAAGTGGGTACTTTATCCAGCAGATAGCCACAGCACTTTTACTCTCCAGGATTTCTTGTTTCCTATATGAGTGCACACTTCTTCTCTGGGATTTTTTGTTCCTTGCATCGTAAATGGAATCTTTAACCAGTAGATCGCCACTGCACTTTTCTCTGTAGGAGTTCTAGCATCTTATATTGACGCTTTAACAACTGCACTTATACCGTTTAAAGACAGAGATGCCAGAGACCACCAGTTCTATTGAAACTGCTTGATTCTATGGGCTTGTTTTCTGACACGTTTGTCAGTTGTTATTTTATAAATGTTTGTATGAATGGTTGACACATCAGTGATGCATTTTCCACATTCTGGGTCAACATGACCATTAAAAATGATCAGTCTGTGTCTTTATTATGCATTGGCAACTACTACTTAAGACTTAAACTGCACCAGTGATCTTAGTTTTATATGAGCTACTACACACACACACACACACGCGCGGCGCATACACACACACGCGCGCGCACACACACACACGCGCGCACACACACACACACTCACACACACACACACACATACATACATACACACTCGCGCACGCACACACACACACCACGCACGCACACACACACACACACACACACACACAGCGACACACACACACACACACACACATCGTTAGTGAAAACTTCACAACTAATGCAAGGTGTGTTCTCACACAAACAATCACGCGCTCGTCATACATCAAGTCTTTTGTCCAGTCAAAACCTGGCACGCGCGCACGCCCGTCGTCCGTCACATTGTCTCAATAATGGAGGAGCGGGGGGGGGGTGGGGGGGAGGGGAGGAGGGGGGAGGGAATGTGATGGAAAAAGAGTAGGGAAGGAGAAATGAGCAGAGACGTGAGTGCAGGGGGGAGGGATGATGGGGAAGGGGTTGAGGGTGATGTGTAGGAGGAGTCTGTGTGGAGTCGTCACTTTTCAGTCAGTGTGGCAGGAATCGATCAGAATTGACGGACTGTGTTCCTGTGTGCCGTCAGCGTTCACCTGAATACCGGCACTGGCTGGACGGTCGTAATGGTCCCAAGACCTTGGTTGACGTCAGTGTACCTGAGACACTGTGTCCCTAACGTCTGCGTCTAATCAGAGATAACTACTACTATAATTCCTGAAGAAGATCGAATAGCGAATGGTTGACTACCTGGGTGTTTTTGTCTTGTGCTGAGAAATTTCCAAGATAATTAGATCATCAAAACAAATGTCTCCCGTCTCTTGCTGTGTGGCTTTTTGTTTCTCCGTTTTGTGTCCCATGGTGTACCCATGGATGTTTTCCAGAATGTTCATTTGCCTCTGACTACCTGATCCAGAAGTGTAACAGGACTTGAGGTAAGGTGATTTGTACTGTGTGAGTTTTAAATATGTTCAACCTGTGATCTTTCACTATAACTTTGTCTTTTACTTGTTTCAGTATATATTACTAATTTTACGTTTGAAAAAGTTGTCTTTGTACACACTTTGTGTCTCTCCTCTCCCTCTCTCTCCCGCTTGCTCTCACTCCGCTCTCTCTGTTTCTGACTCTCTCTCTCTCTCTCTCCCCTCTCTCTCTCTCTCTCTCTCTCTCTCTTACTGTCTTTTTCTGTCTCTCTGTGCGTCTCTCTGTCACTCTGTCTTTCTGTCCCTGTTTCTGCCTGCCTGTCTTTCTGTCTGCCTGTCTGTCTGTCTGTCTGTCTGCTTGTCTGTCTGTCTGTCTGTCTGCCTGTCTGTCTGTCTGTCTCTCTCTCTCTCTCTCCCTCTCCCTTCTCTCATTCTCTCTCTCCCTCTCTCTCCCTCTCTCTCTCCTCTCTCTCTCTTTCTCTCTCTCTCTCTGTTCTCTCTCCTATCTATCTATGTATCTATGTATGTGTCTATCTATCTATCTATCTATCTGTCTGTCTGTTTGTTTGTCTGTCTGTCTGTCTTTCTCTCTCTCTCTCTCTCTCTCTCTCTCTCTCTCTCTCTCTCTCCCCTGTCTCATTCTCTCTCTCTCTCTCTCTCTCTCTCTCTCTCTCTCTCTCTCTCTCTCTCCCCTGTCTCATTCTCTCTTTCTCTCTCTCTCTCTCTCTCGCTCGCTCGCTCGCTCCTCACTCGCTCGCTCTATCAGGCACGGCACTGAAAGTTATTCTGAAAACCATCCAGCTCGCAACTAAGGGACTATATAACACTATGTATATTCCCATGAAAGAGATGTTTGCTACCAGCGAGGTAGCAATCATCCCTTTGAGGGTTACCTGACAGAACCGTAAATCACAAAAGGACTCAAGAAGGCAGATACACTTTTCTGGCAGCTTACTTTCAATTTATGCCCAATTTTGTTCAGGATAAACAGTCCTAACAAAATGTCATACAAATTCACGACATCCCACCATGCATCAACTTCCAATACTTAGGATTTACATATTCACAAAAAGTCCTCGGAACTCTAGTTAATCTGGAAACACTCTTCTACATAATCTAAGGTTTCATCACAATGGAGCAACTTAAAAGAGACTTTCTGTTACATTTCACAAATACACGTAAAAGCATGATACATTGCAACCACACAGCATTTCATTTATCATTACATTTGATTAAGAATCTGCGTGAAGTTTTTTTTACTGACTCAGCTTACCATTCTGTTAAATGACCAATTGTCATATGGTATATCTTGTAAGAGAGTAAACGCGCTGAATACAGTAACAATAGTAATGGTATTGGTGATAGTTCTTACATGTTCTCTTTTTCTCTGTCTCTCTTTCCATCTCTCTCTTTCTTCCTTCTTCTGTTTCTCCCTCTTTCTCCTTCCCTTTTTTGTCTCTCTCTGTTTCTCTGTCTCTGGTTTTGTCTCTCTTTCTCTCTCTGTCTCTCTCTCTATCTACCTCTCTCTCTCTCTCTCTCTCTCTCTCTCTCTCTCTCTCTCTCTTTCGCTCTATCTGTGTCTCTCTGCCTATCTGTCTGTCTGTCTGTATATCTGTCTATTTCTCTCTGTCTGTCTGTCTTTCTCTCTCTTTGTCTTTCTCTCTGTCTGTCTCTGTTTCTGTCTCTGTCTCTGTCTGTCTGTCTCTGTCTCTGTCTCTCTCTGTCTGTCTGTCTGCCTCTCTCTCTCTCTCTCCCTCCCTCCCTCTCTCTCTCTCTCTCTCTCTCTCTTTCTTTCGCTCTATCTGTGTCTCTCTGCCTGTCTGTCTGTCTGTATATCTGTCTGTCTATTTCTTTCTGTCTGTCTGTCTTTCTGTCTCGTTGTCTTTTTCTCTGTCTGTCTCTGTTTCTATCTCTGTCTCTGTCTGTCTGTCTCTGTCTCTATCTCTCTCTGTCTGTGTGTCTGCCTGTCTATCTCTCTCTCTCTCTCTCTCTCTCCCTCCCCCCCCTCTCTCTCTCTCTCTCTCTCTCTCTCTCTCTCTTTTCTGTCTGTGTCTTTTTCCTTTCTATGTCTCTCGTCTGTATGTATGTCAGTACGTCTTTCTTTGTGGTGGTGCGTCTTCCTGTGTGTATATATCTATGTATGTTCCAAGGACGAAGGATAAGAATTAATGATCAATACACAAGAGCTAATCAGACAAAAAGCTTTCCTTTCCCAAGACGAAAAAAAAATCCAGCTAGATAAAAAGTTCAGACAAAAACTTAACACAGACAACGTTGTAACTACTCCCTTTTGCCGGCTTCTTTACAGACAACCAGTGTTCACCGGTTCGTTAAGTTGGCTTATCCAGTGTTTTACAGCAACTTCTTGTGTGGCAACATACGAAATATCTTCCCAGGGTATTATTATATAACAGGGCTGTGACAGAGAGAAGGCTATAACACAGAGCTGATAACCTACACTAAACAAAAGCAATAAGAACTTATGACAGGCAATGGCTCTTTTATAATCCTACTCCAGCTGAAAGATTGCTTTCTCGTGATCAATTAGTGAAACGATGGGTGAAAGAACAGCTTCTGAGTCAAAGGACACACAGTATGAATGAAATGAAAAAAGAAGTAATGACAGCTTGTTAGTAGAGTATGTAAAGCATTCATATACAGAAAACTGATTTATTTCGTTTGCTTGGTTTACGCTGTAACCAGCCAAGTCTGAAACAGTCAAAGTTGAATGGGTTATGTTTGTGTATTGTCTATTTATCGCTCTGCACATTAAAGGTTTTATTCTTATCGGTCATTGTGTTTTTTCTTTCGGTAATGACAAAGTAAATTATCCTGTTGTGTGTGGGTTAAATTGTTGCCCCATTTAGAATTCATAGTACGAAGAAGAAGAAGGAGGAGGAGGAGGAGAAGGAGGACGAGAAGAAGAAGAAGACGAAAAAGAAGAAGAGGAAGAAGGAGAAGAAGAAGAAGAGTAGTTTCATGTATATAGAGTAAACATTCCATATCAGAGAATGCTCACTTTCTTAAAAAGATACGTTCCAATATCATGCCATACGCTATTCCATTTTTCCTCTTCATTGTAATAATCACATTATTTTACATTCATACATGGAATTACATGTAATGATAACGATAATTCATTTTAGCCAAAGTCTGTGAGTGTATTCAAAAACCACCAAATCACCTTAG
>CM060307.1:67749404-67789404 GCA_030674185.1 Monoplex corrugatus
TGATAGATCCTGTTCTTTTCACTCTTTATACCTCCCCCCTGTCCACCATCATCAACTCCCACTCTATAAAACACCACTTCTATGCTGATGACACCCAACTTCAAGACAGTGACTCACCTGATAATATACAGCGCCTGTTGACTCGCACCACTGAGTGTTACTCGGACATTAAGAACTGGATGACACAAAATAGACTTCAGCTTAATGACGACAAGACAGAAGCTATCCTCATTGGCACCCATCAGAAACTTTCCCAGCTGCCTCCCTTTCTCTCCATTATGTAACACATAGTCCCAATTTCTGATTCAGCTAAAAACCTTGGTGTCTGCATTGACTCTACCCTGTCCATGAACAACTTTGTTTCTCAAACTGCCAGATCTTGCTACTATCATCTCCATCGTATAAGCCTGATCAGGAAGTATCTCTCTGTCGAAACAACTGCAAAACTCGTTCTCTCCTTCATAATGTCTCGCATTGACTATTGCAATTCACTCCTGTCTGGTCTTCCTGCCTCCACTATCCACATCCTACAGCGCATTCAAAACAATGCTGTACGCCTTGTACTCAAAAAGAAAAAAGCTGACCACATATCTCCTCTCCTGGCACAACTTCACTGCTCCCTGTATCAAAGCGCATACAGTACAAACTAGACACCATGTGCTACAAAAGCCTCAATAACGCAGCCCCCGATTACCTGTCAAGCCTACTTGAATCTATCTTCCCTCACGTACCCTCCGCTCTGCCTCCGATCCTCTGACTTTTCGCTTTCCACGCACTAAGCTCAATACCTATGGTCCACGAGCCTTTCTGTTTCTGGTCCACTCTCCTGGAACAAACTTCCTCTCTCAGTCCGTCAGCAACCTACTTTTGCCTCCTTCAAGTCCGCTCTCAAAACTCACCTTTTCTCCTCTGCATAAAATCCCAACCTCACTCAACCCCCCTCTGCAGCCTGTCTCCGCTCGGAGGGGAATCACTTTGTTTTAATATATAATTGTATATGATGTGCTCTCTGTGGTTTTCCATTGCTTTTATTCTTGCTTTTATTGCTTTTATTCTTTCTCCCCATTTGTGGCCATGCGTGTGTGTGTGTGTGTGTGTGTGTATGTGTGTGTGTGTGTGTGTGTGTGTGTGTGTGTGTGTGTGCGTGTGTGTGCGTGCGTGCGTGCGTGCGTGTGTGTCTTTTCGGCGCTTGGATTTGATTTTGTCGAGATTTTGCGCTATATAAATATTGTAATTATTATGTATGCATGTGCGTACGTATGTATGTATGTATGTATGTATGTATGTATGTATGTATGTATACGCTTAGATTTATGTATGTATGTATGCATGTATACGCTCAGCTTAGATTTATGTATGTAAGTATGTATGCATGTATGTATGCATGTATACGCTCATATGTATGTAGGTATGTATGCATGTATACGCTCAGCGCTTAGATTTGATTTTATCAAGATTTTGCGCTATATAAATAAAATATATTATATATTATTATTATTATGATTGGTTCCTTTGATAGATCCTGGAGTTTATGATAATTGGTTCCTTTGATAGATCCGTGGATTCAAGATTTGATGTATCGAGTTTATGATGATTGATCTCTTTGATAGATCCGTGGACTCAAGATCTGATATCTCGAGTTTATGATAGTTGGTTTCTTTGATAGATCTGCAAAATGTAGAGTTTATGATGATTGTTTCCTTTGATAGATCCTGGTTCAAGATCTGATATCTCAGTTTATGATGATTGTCCTTTGATAGATCCTGGTAGATTATATGATGAGATTGTTTCCTTTGATAGATCCTGGAGTTTATGATGATTGTTTCCTTTGATAGATCCTGGAGTTTATGATGATTGGTTCCTTTGATAGTGATCCCTGGAGAGTTTATGATGATTGGTTCCTTTGATAAATCCGTGGACTCAACATCTGATGTATCGAGTTTATGATGATTGGTGTCTTTGATAGATCCGTGGACTCAACATCTGATGTATCGAGTTTATGATGATTGGTCTCTTTGATAAATCCGTGGACTCAACATCTGATGTCTCGAGTTCCGTACTAACATGCAACATAAAAACTGGCTTGTTCGCTGTCTATCTTCATGCTCCAGTCATTCTGCTTGTGTCATGATAGTGTATCATGGGGCCTTTCACCCATCCTTTCCCATTTCAAGACTTTGCCAAAGCATCTAGTGTTTTGCGCAGGCTAAAGGAGTCTAAAGGAGTAAAAAACATAAAATCCCTTCATGCAAACTAACAGCAAACTGCATAACCTTGAGACAGGTTGATAAGTTTAAATATCTGGGAACGATCATTTCACCAGACGGCAGATGCACATCAGAAATAGCCAGCAGAATCGGCGAAGCCAAAACAACATTCAAGAAGATGGAAAGTATTCTTACCAACAAACGCCTATCAATTAACACCAGGAAGAGAGTTCTTGAATGTTATATAGAACCAATACTGTTGTACGGTTCCGAGGTGTGGACAGTCAACAAGCAAAGCCAGAACAAGAATGAGGCAGCCGAGATGTGGTTTCTAAGAAGGATGTTGAGAGTTCCATGAACAGCAAAGAAAACAAACGAGACAGTCTTGATGGAGGCAGATACAAGTAGATCATTCGTAAGGAAGATTAGGAAAAGGCAGACAACATTCATAGGCCATTTTATGAGGAAAGCCGGAGGGAAGGAGAGCACCGGGTAGACCCAGGGAGAAGATACTAGACGGACTTGCAGAGTGGCTGAAGACAAGGAGGGTGGAAGAGATGCTTGAGGCAACAAGAGATCGAGACAGATGGAAGTCCATAATCGCCAACGCCATGCGGCAAGGCACCTGATGATGAAAGGAGTCTACCAGATGATTTGCTGGTAGATTTGGAGTGAGAGCCTCTTCTGAACAAACTCCAAACCAATATCACAACTGCTGTGTGATGAAAAAGATGCTGCAGTAATAGCATTAGCAGTAATAGTAACAGTATTAGAAGTAACAATGATAGTAAAAGCAGTAGAAGTGGCAGTGGCGTTTTTGTTATTGTTGGTGTATTGAGATTGTTCTTGTTGCTATTACTGCTGCTGTTTTTCTGTGTGAAAATGATGTGCTGTTATTCTTTGATTGACATCGATATCATTGTTGTCGTTATTATTATCACATTCATTCTTTGTCATTTTGTCCACGTTTTTATTTGCCTACTTATTTTTTTATTATTATTATTATTATTATTATTATTATTATTATTATTATTATTATTGTATTATTATTATTATTATTATCATCATTATTATCATTATATTATTATTATTACTGTCATCATTATTATTATTATTATCATTATTATTGTTATCTTCATTATTATTATTTTCATTATTATCACCATTATTATTGTTGTTGTTTTTGTTGTTGTTGTTGTTATCATCATCATCATCATCATTACCATCATAAGCATGTTGATTGAGAGAGAATTTTCTGTGTCCAGCAGGGAATACAGCAACAGTAGAACTGACCACAGCATCTACATCAATTCACCATGGCGTTGATGGACATATTTGGACTGTGTCATAACATCACCGACCGTTTCGCAAAATTCCGTCAGTCCCGCTCTCTCATCCTTTTCATCGTCTTCGTCGCCATTTTCCTCGATAACATGCTGCTGACCACTGTTGGTGAGTTCCTTTGCTCGTAATTTCTTTTAACATTTATTTACATATGGTGCTTTTAAGCTATTTTGGTTCGTTTTCTTTCGTTTTATTTCATTTCGTTTTGTCTATTTTTTTTCTATATTATTTCATTTCATTTTACTTCATCTCATCTTATCTCATCCCATCTCATCTCGTCTCATCTCATCTCATCTTATCTCATCGTATCTTATCTTATCTCATCTCATCTCATCTCATCTCATCACATCACATCTCATCTCATCTCATCTCATCTCATCTCATCTTATCTTATCTCATCTCATCTCATCTCATATCTCATCTCATATCTCATCTCATCTCATCTCATCTCATATCTCATCTCATCTCTTCTCTCATCTCATCTCATCTCATCTCATCTCATCTTATCTTTTCTCAGACGCGGGTATACACGATGTTTTGCCCACACTGTGCAAGCGACATGTTGCTGCACAATCTGCGCTATCTTTTTCGATGGACGTGCATACTGGGTGTTTTCAGGTTTCCACTTATCGCCGGACACTGATATGATTAAATGATCTTAAACGTGCATATCTGCTGCTCTGGATACATAGTGTGCACGTGCATATGTAGTTTTTTTTATGTATTGTTTATGCATATGCTGATATGTTGTTTTGTTGTTGTTGTTTTGTTACGATCATTGCACTCAGGGAGATTTTCTTTGTGCTCACTTTGTTTTTCTTTTCTTCACACTCCCCCCCCCCCCCCCCCCCCCCCCCCATTCTCTGCGCCACCTTAATTGTCGCAGAAGCTGGCACAGATTTGTAAAATGCGATGGGGAAGATGGTGACGATGCCGGATGATAATCATGATGCTACAGAGTTCATCTAAGATCGAGACTGCGTGACAAGTGTATACCCTACACTTGCTATGAGTATCTATCCTGGCGTTAGCCAGGCCCGAGAGATACAGACATCTGCGGTGTTGGTCAGAAGATTTAAGCAACACCGCCAATGATGCATCCATGAGGGATGAGATTCGACTGAGCGGTCGCAGTCTTCCCAATGAGCCCGTAGACTTCGGGTAGGAGCCAGTTAGAGCCATAAAATCCCACAATTTTGAAGGGATTGATGGTGATTCGAACCTACAACTTTCCAGTCTGTAGTCCATTGCACTAACCACTACATCTCGGCGACTGGTTGCTAATATGTATTTCCGTTTTACTTAATACAGCTACCAGAAAAAACACGAAAGAAGAATATGAACGCGTATTTAATACAACAAAACAAGACAGGCGCAAATTTTCGGCCAGCTGGCCTTTGTCAAGCGTAAGATTACAAACAAACAAACACTAGATACAAAAAATATTGAGAAAAAGACTGAAACTTCCCTGCTGCTGTCTTCAATCTGACAAAGGCCAGCTGGCCGGAAATTTGCGCCTGTCTTGTTTTGTTGTATTAAATACGCGTTCATATTCTTCTTTCGTGTTTTTTCTGGTTCCTGTTTGTTTGAACGCGGGCAGTCACACTTGTTTTGGATTACTTAATACAGCTACTCAAATTAACAAATCGCTTGAGTTCTTTATTGCTGTTTGGTCTGGGGTTTTTGTTTTGTTTATTTGTTTTGTTTTTGTTTTGTTTTGTTTTTGTTTTTGTTTTTTTTGTTTGTTTGTTTGTTTGTTTGGTTTTTTTTTTTTTTTTTTTTTTTGGCGCTACATAAATACAAGTCATTATTTATATTACTGTTAAACCGTTCACTTTATCTCTCCAACATGCCTCCAAACCCATCGCAACATATGTTACATAAGAACATGGTATCAAGAGCCACAAAATGTGAGACGATTCTTCACAAAGCTATGATGATGACAGTGGGGTTGATAGTGATTATGCTATGGAGTTCCTTTCGGATTGAGATCACGTGAGAGTTGTGCTCTACGCACATTACATCCTGGCGTCAACCAGGCCCGGGAAATACAGACATCAGCGGTGCTGGTCAGGAGACTTGAACAACATACTCAATGAATGCATCCGTAATATGGATAAGACTCGACTGTGTGGTCCTACTTTTCCCAAAGAGCTTATAGTTTACTCAAGTCTGAGTAGGAGGCAGAAAACTCCCGCATTATGTATACATATGTGTATATATATATATATATATACATACACACGCACACACACACACACACATATATATATATATATATATATATATATATATATATATATATATATATATATATATATATACGTATATATATATATATATTATACACATATATATGTATATATATATGCTGTATAATACAATGACTCTACCATTTCGTCTGTATGTTTGTCTCCAACATGGACAGACTAACCACACGTTCAATACTGAGAGATTAACACAAAATACATTCAGTATTGGATTTCTACACGTTCTAAGTATTGAGCGTTGTTTCGATTCATTAGATCATTGACAAAGTGACGACGTACCACTCCCTGGCATCTCCCATCCTGAGACGGCTAATTAGGCCCACGCCTTCACACCCAAAATACCACATATCTCTGCCCACCCACCAGTTTTGTATAACAACTCCTCTACGTTTATGTAGGCACACATACATACACACACACATGCACACACATACACACATATATATATATATATATATATATATATATATACATATATATATATACACATATATATATATATGTACATATATATATATATATATATATATGATACATATATATGTGTGTATGTGTGTGTGTGTGTATGTATCCATCCATCCATCCGTCCATCCATACATACATATACATATATACATACATGTATACATACATACATACAATACATACATACATACATACATACATACAATACATAGCTGCACGCGCGGCGCGTGCACGCAAACACACAGATTCACTTACACATACACACACACACACACACACACACACACACAACACACACACACACACACACACACAACACACACACACACACACACACATACACACACACACACACACACACACACACACACACACACACACACCACACACACACACACCACACACACACACACACACACACTCACTCACTCACTCACTCACATACCCACTCACTCACATACACACTGTCATATACACACGTATGCGTACACATAAAGAAAGATGGTGGATAGTATCATACTGCTAGGGAGACAGAATAAGAGAAAAGAAGGGGTGAAGTAGAGACAGAGAAAGACAGACAAACAGGAGAGAAGTGAGACAGACAGACAAAGGCAGAGACAAAAATAGAAAAAGACAGAGTGACAGAGAGAGACAAACATAGACAAAGACAAAGTGACAGAGAGAGACAAAGATAGACAGAGTGACAGAGAGAGACAAGGACAGACAAAGACAGAGTGACAGAGAGACAAAAGTAGAGACAAAGACAGACAAAGACAAAACAAACGTCAAAACAAATATTCAGTGACCTGATGTTCCCTGTTAGCAGGACGCTGTAGCAAAGGAGCTCTTTGCCTATAATAATTAAGTCCAAAAACAGGTCTGCACTGCAGGGCGTTGTTTCACTCAGTCATAACTACAATCTTTCGTCACTCAGCTCTTTGCCCTGTCTGCAAGCATTGATTTTGGAATGGACGGAGCCCACACCTGATTTTTTTCGTTTTATAGTTTCATTAAAACAATGTAAAAATAGGATGGTCTAGCTATGCTAAAAAAAAATCTGTTTGGATTTGTTGTTTTGTGTCCGATGTCCTAACCAGGCCGTTTCAATATTGCATTTGGCAGAATCGCAAATCAAGTTTCGAGCTTTGACCTCTGAAACTGTGAAATTGATACAATGAGGCTTACTTCCTTGCTCCTGTACCTAAAGTCTATACACGTTTCAGGCACTTCCAATGCTCATTTTTAATTCCCATGCATAGCATTTGTGCGGTTTTGCATGTGTATGGTTACCTTCACGTTGTATCGCATTCATGAGCAAACTGAGAGTGACACTATTCAGTTACTTATTCTTCAAATTTCCTTGATTTCTGAAGTAAAATGAATTACTTAATGCACCTAATGAATAACATAGTATTCTATTTTGTGTTCTATAATAAAAGATTTCATAATTATTTTAACAAATTTGAAATAAAACTGAAAGTAACAGCCACAAAAAATGGGCTACCAGGTCCAGTTTTCTCCCCCGTGGGGGTGCCGAGGGGATCTTTCAGATTAAACAGTATCCCAAACTTCTGGAAATTCTGTGCTAGGAATTTCCTCTTGTCTGTCATTCTCTTTGTTTCTTTCTTCCTAGTTTGCTTTCGGTCATTTCTTCCTATCATTTTCTGTCTTACTGGTCCATTCACCTGTATGGGTTCAATGAAGTCTTACGCACTTTCTCTTAGGAGTGTGTATATAAGTGGGTACATGTATAAAGAACATATTTGGCTCTAGGGAGATCTGCGAAAGCAATTTTCGTTCAATTAGGCCCGTTTTTACATGTTTTAGTGACCTTATTTATGTTTATATTTGTGTTCAGGTATGTTTTTTTAAATCCCTTGTGTGACAGATTTGACGGAGTGGTCAACGCCATGGGCATCTCCTTAAACTATGTGCGCGAATGCATTGACACGTGTACTTAATTTCTTTTCCTTTTCTTCCTGTTGAATTATTGTGTGTGTGTTGCAATGGTTATAGCCCTGATATGGCTCTACGCAGTCGACTGGGCTTTAAACAAAAATAACAAAAACAATCATTCTGGAGTCAGATAAATGCTTCATCAGTTTTGCTTTAACTTTCAGTGTTTAATTAATTTTAATGTGATGGTATTTTATTATTTTTATTATTGCAGTACCAGTGGTGCCCAACTTCTTACGCAAGCAGGAGTCCCCATACATCCACGTCAACCGCACAGTCGTCGTCTCCGTCACGGAGGCCACCCCCATGACCCCTACCCCCACAATCATGTGCGTGCCTCGTAAGGACAAACCGGACGGAGACCGGGAAGGGTACATGTGGATCCGGACAGTGACCGAGTACTACGTGCCCTCCACCGTGCCGCCCGTGCTCTGTTACAACGAGAGCAGCGACGATTTCGACCGAAACGCGTCGCATACGTCGTACGTGTTGGTGACCGAAGAGATACCCCGGTCTGCGGAACTGGGCAACGAGAATGTGAGGGTGGGAGTCCTGTTCGCCTCAAAAGCCATCGTGCAGCTATTGGCCAACCCTTTCATGGGCCCTCTCACGAACAGGTTTGTGACCTTGCTCATCATCATCATCATCATCAAGTTCCTTGCCACACGGTGTTGGCGATCATGGCCTTCCATCTGTTTCTGTCCCTTGTTGCTGCAAGCACCTCTTCCACCCTCTCTGTCTTCAGCCATTCTGTGACCTTGCTAAATATCCTTATTCCCCGAGTGGAGACCTTCTTTATCTCTTTTACTACAAATGGCCACTAGCAGCTGATCAGTGGTTGTGGTGCGTTGGTTAGAGCAACGGACAAATGACTGGAAGGTTGTGAGTTCGAATGCCCTTTAGTCCTGTCAAAATCGTGGAGGAATTTGTTCGGCCTCCAACCGGCTTGTACAGAATAGTTGGTTGTGTAATGGGATCATTGGAAAGACTGGGACCACACAGTCGAGTTTCATCCACTTCGAAGTAGTTTATATCTCTCTGGCCTGGTTGACGCCAGGATATTAGAAAGAAACCGTATAGTACAGCCCTGTCAGGTCCCACTAGCCTCCTCACTTACACACACACATACACCCAGATACATACACGCACTCGAGCGCGTGGACACTCACACAAATGCACACGCGCACAGACACACACACTTACATAATTATATATATATACACATGTATATATATATATATATATATATATATATATATATATGTATATATATATACATGTATGTGTGTGTTTGTGTGTGTGTTTGTGTGTGTGTGTGTGTGTGTGTGTGTGTGTGTGTGTGTGTGTGTGTGTGTGTGTATAAAGCGTACGTGCAGCCCTGTCAGGTCCCACTACCGTCTCTCTTCTCTCTCTCTCTCTCTCTTCTTCTCTCTCTCTCTTCTCTCTCTTCTCTTACTCGCCCATCTCTCTCTCACACACACACACACACACACACACACACACACACACACACACACATACACACACACATCATTTTCACAACTAAAAGAAAAGAACAAAAACACGAAAATATCATAATTAAGCAATAAAAAAAATCAAAGTGAAAGGTTGAAGCACAGCAAAATTCGCGCCAGTATCAAAAACAATGAAGTTTTCACCCCTAATAACTACTCCTGTTCATAGATCAAGGAGGCTCCGTTTGCTCATGTGGTTTTAAAACTTCCTGCTGGTGACACAGCGATGGTAGGTTCAGTCCTCACTTAAGCCACAGTTTGTTTGTATTTTGCGAGTTACTTGGATATTTATACGGAGCCGTGGACTTGCAATCCGATGTCTAAAGTTTAACCCCAATCCGCTACAAAAAAAAGTAAATAACTGGCCTGTTTGCTGCCTATCATCATCATCATCAGGTGCCCTGCCGCATGGCGTTGGCGACCATGGACTTCCAACCATCTCTATCTCTCGTTGCCCCCAGCATCTCCCCCACCCTCCTCATCCCTAGCCACTCTGCAAGTCCGTCCAGCATTCTCTCCCTGGGTCTATCTGATGCTCTCTTTCCCTCCAGCTTCCCCGTTGTGACCAGGTGTTCCAAAACCCCCTTCCTCATAAAATGGCCTATAAATGTTGCTTGTCTTTTCCTAATCTTCCTTATGAGTGATCTACTTGTGTCTGCCTCCATCAAGATTGCCTCGTTTGTTTTCTTTGCTGTCCCTGGAACTCTCAACATTCTTCTGAGAAACCACATCTCGGTTGCCTCGATCCTGCTCTGGTTTTGCTTGCTGACTGTCCACGCCTCACATCCGTACAACAGTATTGGTTCTATATAACATTCAAGGACTCTCTTTCTGATGTTAATTGATAGGCATTTGTTGGTAAGAATGCTTGTCATCTTCTTGAATGCTGTTTTGGCTTGGCCGATTCGGTCAGCTATTTCCGATGTGCATCTGCCGTCTGATGAAATGACTGTTCCCAGGTATTTGAACTTATTAACCTGTGTCAAGGTTGTGCCATTTGCTGTTATTTTGCATGAGGGGATTTCATTTTTTTACTGATCACCATGACTTCAGTCTTCCTGCTGTTTAGTTCCAATCCCTTACCTTTGCTTTCTGTTTCTAGTATATTCACAAGGTTTTGTAGGTCTCTTTCATTTTCTGCAATTAGCACGGTGTCAAATGCGTACCGAATGTTGTTTATCATTTTCCCTCCAACCTTTAATCCAGGATCTTCTTCTAGGTTTCTCATGATGTTTTCGCTATACAGTGAAAACAGATCTGGTGACAAAACACAACCCTGCCTGACTCCTCTTTTGATGATTTGAAAAGAGCTTATATTGTTTTCTATTCTCATTGCAGCTGTTTGTTCCCAATACATATTCCTGATTATTCGTAGATCTTTTCCATCAACATTGAGTCTCTCCAGTTGGTTGATCAATTCTTCATGTCGTACCCGGTCGAAGGCCTTGGTATAGTCAACAAAGCATAAATACAAATCCTTATTCGTCTCAATTGACCTCTCTATGATATTTCTTAGGATGTATATGGCATTAATAGTTCTTTTCCCTTCCACAAATCCACACTGTTCTTCTGCTATTTCTCTTTTGATTCTATTCCTTGTCCTCATCATGATTATTCTCAACAGGATTTTTGTTACATGACTCATCAAACTGATTGTGCGATGGAGTTCGCATTCTATAGCCCCTGTCTTCTTTGGAAGTGGGATGAAAATTGATTTTGACATATCTTTGGGGATTTTTCCAGTGTCATAAATCTCATTTAGGAGGACTGTTATTTTTTCTATGCCAGATTCCTCCAGGGCTTCAATCATCTCTGTAGTAATGTTGTCTGGTCCTGGGGCTTTTCCTGGTTTCATCTTTTTCAGTGCTGCTCTAACTTCATCTTTCATTATGGGTGGTCCTTCAAAGTTCTTTTTTATAATGTGTTCTTCGTTTCTGTCATCCTCAAAAAGGTCTTTAATGTACTCTACCCATCTGTCCAGTATTTTGTCTTTTTCCATGATAAGCGTGCCATCTTTCGATTTTAAGCAACTAGTTGATGTGTATGTATTTTTCCTGTGGACAATTTCTTCAATTCGTCTGTACATACCCTGAGGATCCATTCTGTGTCTTTCTTCTATCTCTTTGCATTTTGTGTTCAGCCAAGCTTCCTTAGCTTCATGGCACCTGTACCTGATTTCTTTGTTTATCTTCTGTATATCACCTCGTTTCTCTTTGCCTTCCTCCTTTCCTCCATCAAGCCCAAAATTTCATTAGTCATCCAGCTCTTTTTTGTTTTCTATCCGCCTTAGGGATTTCTTCACAAGCTTCATTTATAGAACTTCTCAACTTTGTCCATTGTTCCTCACTGTCACCAACGTCTTCTAGAGCACTGAATTTGTTTTGAACATGTACATTAAATTTTTGACGTATCATTTCATCTGTCTTTAAGAGTCCAAGTTTGATGTTGCTTTTGGTCTGTTTGCTGCCTATATCAGCTCTAAACATTCTCATGGTGTTAGCTTTGTTTCATTGCTACAGCCTCCCACTCCCGATTTCAAGACCTTTCCAACGCATACGGTTTTTGCACACCCTCAAGGATTCTGTTAGCTAATTGTTCTTTTTGTTTAAAGCCCAGCCTACTGCCTAGAGCCAAATCAGGGCTATAGCCATTTCAACACACACACAGTACTTCAACAGGAAAAAAAAAAGGAAAAGAAAATTAAGAACACACATCAATGCATTCGCGCACATAATCTAAGGAGATGCCCTAGCGTTGACCACTCCGTCCAATTTATCACACAAGGGATTTAAAAAACACACCTGAATACAAATGTAAATATAACTAAGGACTCTTTAGGGACGCATATAAAAACACGCCTACATTACCTTAAATCGCTTTCCCATATCTCATTTCCCTAGAGCTAAAAGCACTTAATACGTGTACCCAGTTATCAATCCTAAGAGAAAGTACGTAAGACACAGAATTTCCAGAAGGTGGGGATACTATATAAATTACACTGAAAGAACCCCGGCATCCCCACGGGGGGGGGGATTGTAGGCACAGTTAGGTGGAGTTCATATGAGATTGTCAGATGCGATAAATCCTTCTGGAACAATCTCCAAACTCCAAACAGACCATCATTTCTTTCGGTTACGCAATTTACTGAGTTTTTAAATATAAAGTATGTTGAATAATTTACATAAACGAGTAAAAGCAGGTGAGATGCAAATTAGCCCAAAATATCAAGTAGGACACTTGTACTTACCCAAAGATGTAAGTCAAATGTCAGATCGTATTTCGAGCTCATCCTTATACGACTTGTGTGTGTGTGTGTGTGTGTGTGTGTGTGTGTGTGTGTGTGTGTGTGTGTGTGTGTGTGTGTGTGTGTGTGTGTGTGTGTGTGTGTGTGTGTGTGTGTGTGTGTGTGTGTGTGTGTGTGTGCATTTTGGTGAATCAGTGTAGTTTTCTCAAACCCCCTTTCTAAACCAAAATCTGAGATCGTTTACTGTTGTGTCAGTGACTGTCTATTTATTTACCTGTTTGTCACGATGTCTCTTGACTAAATATGTCGACACAAATGGCTAAGTTGTTCAGTGTATGCATTTTTATCTGGGTTAATTTTTTTTATGCAAGCACAAGCTTACGTTCACGTAACACATAAGCAAGCACTCTTCTACACACACACACACACACACACACACACACACACATACAAACACACGCACGCACACACACATACACACACGCGCACGTGCTGCGCGCACACACACACACATACATACACCTAAGCGCGCACACACACAGACACGCATGCACTCTCTTATGTCTCTGCCTCTGCCTCTGTCTCTGTCTCTTTTTGCCTCTGTCTGTCTGTCTGTCTGTCTGTCTGTCTGTCTGTCTCTCTCTCTCTCTCTCTCTCTCTCTCTGTCTGTCTGTCTTTCTCTTTCGCTTTCTCTTTCACTCTCTCTCTCTCTCTCTCTCTCTTTCTCTCATTCTCTCTCTCTTTCTCACCCACTCTCCCTCTATCTCTCTATCTCTCTCTCTTCTCTCTGTCTCTCCCCCACCCTCCCTCTCTCTCCCTCTCCCCTACTCTCTCTGTCTCTATCTCCTGTCGTCATCATTTCCAGCAAACAGCTTCCTGACAGGTCTCTTGTTTCCAGCTGGGTAGTCATTTGATGAATGCATGAAATGATCGGCCTGAATCTGTCCTTTTGGCCACATGTGCTACCTGTACTGGTTTTTCTTCCATTAGAAAAGGGAGGATATTTACGCGTGAAACGCACACAGGTTTGAGAGGGTGGTAGTAAAGGGAGGTTGTGTGGGTGGATTGGGATGGGTGAATGGTTAAGGGTGTGTGTGTGTGTGTGTGTGTGGTGTGTGTGTGTGTGTGTGTGTGTGTGTGTGCGCGTGTGTGCGTGTGTGTGTGTGTGTGTGTGTGTTCACGCGCGCACGTGTGTGTGTGTATTTGAATATGTGTCTGTGTATCTCTCTATTTGTTGTGTGTGTTGTGTGTGTGTGTGTTTTTGTGTGTGTGTGTGTGTGTGTGTGTGTGTGGTGTGTGTCTGTGTGTGTGTGTGTGGTGGTGTTCATTGGTATAATGTCTATTCACTTAAATGATTTCAGACAAAATAAATGAATAAATAAAGAAAGAAATAAACAAACAAAAAACAATGATAATGATGATAATAATAATAATAAAAACAATAATAATAATAATAATGATAATAATAATAATAATATAATAATAATAATGTAATAATAATAATGATAATAATAATAAAAAATAAATAAATAAATAAATAATATATATATTTGTGTGTGTGTGTGTGTGTGTGTTGTGTGTGTGTGTGTGTGTGTGTGTGGTGTGTGTGCGTGTGTGTAAATGAAGAAATGAATAAACAAATAAATACGTAAGAAAAACAAAAGCTATGTCGGAAAGGGGAGTAGAAACAGGAAGGGCAAATGCAGGTGTTTTTATGTGTAATCAGTCTTGGTTTTAAAAAAACAAACAAACAAAAAAAGAAGTTCAATTTTAAATTCATATTACTTATAGCCCACTCGACCATCAAAAACAATATTCGGACCAAAGCCATGTGTAAAACAAGTAAGAAACAAGGACAAGGCAAATGGCGGAGGGGAGCGTAACCATAACAAATGAAGTAGCATACTACAACAAATATTTACAATAAACTAGCTAACGGTAACTATGAACAGAAAGATGAACGAATTATAAATATTTAACTACTGGACTTTTAGACAGGCTGACGTGTGTGTGTGTGTGTGTGTGTGTGTGTGTGTGTGTGTGTGTGTGGGGTGTGTGTGTGTGTGTGTGTGTGTGTGTGTGTGTGTGTGTGTATGTGTGTATGTGTGTTTGTTTGTGTGCGTGTGTGTAGGTGTGCCTGTTTGTCTATCTATCATCCTTGTCGTCGTCGGAGTATTAGTGATGGTGTTGATGGTAACTTGGGGTTTTATTAATAATATCAGTCGTTTAGCGGTGGTTGTAATACTTATAGTCGTAGCACAAATAGTTGTAGTACTAGTAGTAGGAGTAGTAGTAGTGGTTGTGATACTGATTGTAGTAGTAGTAGCAGTAGAAGTAGTAGTAGTTGTAGTGGTTGTGTAACTGTGGTGCTGATGATAGCAGTGGTCGCCATCGTAACAATGGTGGTAGAAGTAATAGTGAACGCGTATGTGGATGTTTTAAGGATATTATTGTGAATTGTTGTGTATCCATCAATAACAAAGACTATGAATAATTGTGTGGTGTTATCTTTTATATCTCCACCATTTGACATAAAGCTTCACTACAGTTTATGGAAATTGGTTTTAATGCCGTAATCATTCTGATTGTGCCAGTTTAAGTTCTTCATAAGTTGTGTTCTCTTCCCTCCGTCTTCCCTATTTCAAGACCTTTCCAGCACATAGGATTTTGCGTTGGTTTAAGGAATCTATCAGATAATTACAGGCAACTATGGGTGAAACGCATATGGAATTGTTCGAGCGCGATGAATTCCTCAGAGATAAATTCCATACTCCTAATACCGACAGAAGAAGACCAATGAAATTGTCTTTTTGTTACAGGTGTTTTAAACAGTTTGAGTTTATGTAAAACCCACGCATGCACACACACATACAAACACAAGCACGCACGCACGCATCGCGCACACACACATACATATGCATACACACACACACACGCACACACACACACACACACACACAGGGGAGAGAGAGAGAGAGAGAGAGAGAGCGAGAGCGAAAACGGCAGGTGGCATGTCGTGGTGAGACATTTCTGCATGGTGTAGCGATAACACTTTGTCTGAAATGAAATACACTTCAAGACCATGAATAAGCCATTAATGTAATTAGTTCCGCTCGCTGTAAATCATGTAACAGACAGATCGTTTCTGCTGTTGATGTAACAATTTGATGGACTACATTTGTCTCACTTTTCTCGTTGTTGTATATGCTTTGTCCATTTGTCTTGTATTGTCTCTTCTATGTGTTCTCCAGTTCTTCTTAATGCTTTTTTTTTTACAGTATATAACAAATATTCACACATTAATGTAAAGAAAGGATTAAAATCTGCAAGAGAAGAAATAAAAAAAAATGAATAAATTGATAGTCAGAAAATACTCTCTTGACATGTCTCATCTCGTCTCTCTCGTCTCGTCATGATTTTCGTGAGAACGGTCAATTATTATAACGCTCAGAACGTTCAAAATCCAATATAAATATCTCGCCAGTACATACAGTTTATACATTGGAAACATATCTTATCTGCCATGTTCATTTTGAATGGCCATCCCATGGCATAATTTTGATATGACGTGGTGCAAAACAAGTATATTGTGTGCACCTTAGGACTTGATATAACAATAATCATAGAGAATTCATCAATCTATTTCGACGTTTGGTTCTACAACAGGGTCCAAAAAACAATATACATGCACGTTTACAAAACAGAACAAACTCACAGAAATGTATCCATGGACAGGCATGTGCGGGGTATGAAGGGGCGGGATAGCCATAGACAGGGAGAGGCGGGGTGTCATCCATAGAGAGGAAGGAGCAAGATGTCATCCAAGACAGGAAGGAGCAGGGTGTCATCCATAGATAGGAAGGAGTGGGATGTCATCCATAGACAGGAAGGAGTGGGATGCCATCCGTAGACAGGAAGGAGCAGGGTGTCATCCATAGACAGGAAGGAGCAGGGTGTCATCCATAGACAGGAAGGAGGGGATGTCATCCATAGACAGGAAGAAGCGGGATGTCATCTATAGACAGGAAGGAGCAGGGTGTCATCTATAGACAGGAAGGAGCAGGGTGTCATCTATAGACAGGAAGGAGCAGGGTGTCATCTATAGACAGGAAGAAGCGGGATGTCATCTATAGACAGGAAGGAGCAGGGTGTCATCTACAGACAGGAAGGAGCAGGGTGTCATCTACAGACAGGAAGGAGCAGGGTGTCATCTATAGACAGGAAGAAGTGGGATGTCATCTATAGACAGGAAGGAGTGGGATGTCATCTATAGACAGGAAGAAGCGGGATGTCATCTATAGACAGGAAGGAGCAGGGTGCCATCCATAGATAGGAAGGAGCAGGGTGTCATCCATAGACAGAAGGAGTGGATGTCATCCATAGACAGGAAGGAGCAGGATGTCATCTATAGACAGAAGGAGCAGGGTGTCATCCATAGACAGGAAGGAGCAGGATGTCATCTATAGACAGGAAGGAGCAGGTGTCATCTATAGACAGGAAGGAGCAGGGTGTCATCTATAGACAGGAAGGAGTGGGATGTCATCCATAGACAGGAAGGAGTGGGATGTCATCCATAGACAGGAAGGAGCAGGATGTCATCCATAGACAGGAAGGAGCGGGATGTCATCTATAGACAGGAAGGAGCAGGATGTCATCTATAGACAGGAAGGAGCAGGTGTCATCCATAGACAGAAAGGCGGGTGTCATCCATAGACAGGAAGGAGCGGGTGTCATCCATAGACAGGAAGGAGCTAGGGTGTCATCCATAGACAGGAAGGAGCAGGGGATGTTCAATTCATATAGACAGGAAGGAGGGGATGTCATCCATAGACAGGAAGGAGCAGGATGTCATCCATAGACAGGAAGAGAGCGGGATGTCATCTATAGACAGGAAGGAGCAGGTGTCATCTATAGACAGGAAGGAGCAGGATTCATCCATAGACAGGAAGGAGCAGGTGTCATCCATAGACAGGAAAGACAGGATGTCATCATAGACAGGAAGGAGCAGGATGTCATCTATAGACAGGAGAGAGACAGCGGCAATGTCATCTATAGACAGGAAGGAGCGGATGTCATCCATAGACAGGAAGAAGCGGATGTCATCCATAGACAGGAAGAGCGGGATGTCATCCATAGACAGAAGGGAGCAGGATGTCATCCATAGACAGGAAGGGCGGGATGTCATCCATAGACAGGAAGGAGGGATGTCATCCATAAAGAAGGAAGAAGAAGAGGGGTGTCATCCATAGACAGGAAGGAAGGGATGTCATCCATAGACAGGAAGGAGCAGGTGTCATCCATAGACAGAAGGAGGGGATGTCATCCATAGACAGGAAGGGCAGTGTCATCCATAGACACATCCAAACGAGCGTGTCATCATAACAGAGGACATTCACTAGCGAGAAGGACCTGACAAGCGTTCTCATACAGAAGACGGTATATAAGAGAGTGCATCATAAGAAGAGTGTAAGACAGAAGGGGGGTACATAACAGAGAGGAGTCATAGAAGAAGAAGGGGTCCTACAGAGGAGGTGTCCAACAGAAGAGGATATATAGAGGCAGTCCCATAGAGAAGTTCCATAAAGGAGGGTTCTACAGGAGAGTATCAAGCGAAGTATCAGACAGAGGGGTCAAAGGAGGAGATCTCCATAAGAGAGCGTCATCTAGCGATGCTCTGGTTAGATAACAACTTATATACAAGAATGTTCATAAGCGTGTATAAGGGTTCATTGAAGGTGTCTATCGATGATCGGGTGTTTCATACGGTTTTTGATCATTAAGGAGTGTTCAGGATGTATGAGAAGGGTGGGACTTATGGGCGGTCTTAAGGGAGGTGGGTTATTGAGGTTTTGCAAGGAAGGAGTAGGGTGTCATCTATAGACAGGAAGGAGTGGGGTGTCATCCATAGACAGGAAGGAGGGGCATGTCATCATAGACAGGAAGAAGCGGGATGTCATCCATAGACAGGAAGGAGCGGGATGTCATCTATAGACAGGAAGGAGCGGGATGTCATCTATAGACAGGAAGGAGCGGGTGTCTCCATAGACAGGAAGAAGCGGAGATGTCATCTATAGACAGGAAGAAGGGGGATGTCATCTATGACAGAAGGAGTAGGGTGTCATCCATAGACAGAAAGGGGGGAGTCTCCATAGACGGAAGGGGATGTCATCCATAGACAGGAAAAAAGGATGTCATCTATAGACAGGAAGAAGGGGATGTCATCTATAGACAGGAAGGAGTGGGGTGTCATCCATAGACAGGAAGGAGGGGATATCATCTATAGACAGGAAGGAGCAGGATGTCATCCATAGACAGAAATAACAGGATGTCATCCATAGAAGGAAGGAGCGGGATGTCATCATAGACAGGAAGAAGCGGAATGTCATCTATAACAGGAAGAGGGGGATGTCATCCATAGACAGAAATAACGGATGTCATCCATAGATAGGAAGGAGCGGGATGTCATCTATAGACAGGAAGGAATGATGTCACTCATAGACAGGAAGGTGCGGAATGTCATCTATAGACAGGAAGGAGCGAATTCATCTATAGACAGGAAGAAGAGGGTGTCATCTAAGACAGGAAGGAGAGGATGTCATCCATAGACAGGAAGGAGAGGGTGTCATCCATAGACAAGAAGGAGCGGGATGTCATCCATAGACAGGAAGGAAAGGATGTCATCCATGACAGGAAGGAGGGGATGTCATCCATAGACAGGAAGGAGGGGATGTCATCCATAGACAGGAAGGAGCGGGATGTCATCCCTAGACAGGAAAGAGAGGGATCATCCATAGACAGGAAGAAGCGGGATGTCATCCATAGACAGGAAGGAGCGGGATGTCATCATAGACAGGAAGAAGTGGGATGTCATCCATAGACAGAAGGAACGGGATGTCATCCATAGACAGGAAGGAGTGGGATGTCATCCATAGACATGAAGAAGCGGGATGTCATCTATAGACAGGAAGGAGAGGGATGTCATCATAGACAGGAAGGAGCGGGATGTCATCATAGACATGAAGAAGCGGGATGTCATCTATAGACAGGAAGGAGCAGGATGTCATCCATAGACAGGAACGAGCGGGATGTCATCCATAGACAGGAAGGATAGGGTGTCATCCATAGACAGGAAGGAGCGGGATGTCATCTAAGACAGGAAGGAGCAGGATGTCATCCATAGACAGGAAGGAGCGGGATGTCATCCATAGACAGGAAGGAGCAGGATGCCATCCATAGACAGGAAGGAGCAGGATGCATCCATAAGCTGGAATGATCGGGATGTCATCCTTTGGAGTTGTTTTTTTCATGATGTAGTGCGTATTGAAACATCCTCGCTGTAACACTTACTGATATAAACCAAACATGAAAACTGCCTTTTCTTGCATTGTATGCTGGAAATGTCTGTTCTGTTCTTGTCATGTTAGTATATTCTGGTATGGTCTGTTCTATTCTTGTCATGTCTCAATAGTCTGGTATGGTCTTTTCTATTCTTGTCATGTCATTCTAGTCTGATCTGGTCTGGTCTTGGCATATCATTATAGTCTGGTCTGGTCTGGTCTGTTTTTGGCATGTCATTATAGTCTTGTATGGTCTGGTCTGTTCTTGTCATGTCATTATAGTCTGGTATTGTCTAATCTGTTCTTGGCATGTAATTATAGTCTGGTGTGGTCTAGTCTGTTCTTGTCATGTCATTATAGTCTGGTCTGGTCTGGTCTGTTCTTGGCATATCATTATAGTCTGGTATGGTGTAGTCTGTTCTTGGCATGTCATTATAGTCTGGTATGGTGTAGTCTGTTCTTGGCATGTCATTATAGTCTGGTATGGTGTAGTCTGTTCTTGGCATGTCATTATAGTCTGGTATGGTCTAGTCTGTTCTTGGCATGTCATTACAGTCTGGTGTGGTTTGGTCTGTTCTTGTCATGTCATTATAGTCTGGTGTGGTCTGGTCTGTTCTTGGCATGTCATTATAGTCTGGTGTGGTCTGGTCTGTTCTTGGCATGTCATTATAGTCTGGTGTGGTCTGGTCTGTTCTTGGCATGTCATTATAGTCTGGTATAGTGTAGTCTGTTCTTGGCATGTCATTATAGTATGGTCTAGTCTGGTCTGTTCTTGGCATGTCATTATAGTCTGGTGTGGTCTGGTCTGTTCTTGGCATGTCATTATAGTCTGGTATGGTCTGGTCTGTTCTTGTCATGTCATTATAGTTTGGTGTGGTCTAGTCTGTTCTTGGCATGTCATTATAGTCTGGTGTGGTCTGGTCTGTTCTTGGCATGTCATTATAGTCTGGTGTGGTCTGGTCTGTTCTTGGCATGTCATTATCGTCTGGTGTGGTGTAGTCTGTTCTTGGCATGTCATTATTGTCTAGTGTGGTCTAGTCTATTCTTGGCATGTCATTATAGTCTGGTGTGGTCTAGTCTGTTCTTGGCATGTCATTATAGTCTGGTATGGTCTGGTCTTTTCTGGGCATGTCATTATTGTCTGATATGGTCTGGTCTGTTCTTGGCATGTTATTATAGTCTGATATGGTCTGGTGTGTTCTTGGCAAGTCATTATTGTCTGGTATGGTCTGGTCTGTTCTTGGCATGTCATTATAATCTGGTATGGTCTGGTCTGTTCTTGGCATGTCATTATAGTCTGGTATGGTCTGGTCTGTTCTTGGCATGTCATTATAGTCTGGTCTGGTCTGTTCTTGGCATGCCATTATAGTCTGGTCTGGTCTGTTCTTGGCATGCCATTATAGTCTGGTATGGTCTAGTCTGTTCTTATGTCATTATAGTTTGATATGGTCTGGTCTGTTTTTGTCATGTCATTATAGTCTGGTATGGTCTGATTTGTTCTTGGCATGTCATTATAGTCTGGTGTGGTCTAGTCTGTTCTTGGCATGTCATTACAGTCTGGTGTGGTCTAGTCTATTGTTGGCATGTCATTATAGTCTGGTGTGGTCTAGTCTGTTCTTGGCATGTCATTATAGTCTGGTGTGGTCTAGTCTGTTCTTGGCATGTCATTATTGTCTGGTATGGTCTAGTCTGTTCTTGGCATGTCATTATAGTCTGGTGTGGTCTAATCTGCTCTTGGCATGTCATTATAGTCTGGTGTGGTCTAATCTGTTCTTGGCATGTCATTATAGTCTGGTATGGTGTAGTCTGTTCTTATGTCATTATAGTCTGGTATGGTCTAGTCTGTTCTTATGTCATTATAGTCTGGTATGGTCTAGTCTGTTCTTATGTCATTATAGTCTGGTGTGGTCTAGTCTGTTCTTGGCATGTCATTATAGTCTGGTATGGTCTGGTCTGTTCTTGGCATATCATTATAGTCTGGTATGGTCTAGTCTGTTCTTGTCATGTCATTATAGTCTGGTCTGGTCTGGTCTGGTCTGTTCTTGGCATGTCATTATAGTCTGGTATGGTGTAGTCTGTTCTTGTCATGTCATTATAGTCTGGTGTGGTCTGGTCTGTTCTTGGCATGTCATTATAGTCTGGTATGGTCTAGTCTGTTCTTATGTCATTATAGTTTGGTATGGTCTGGTCTGTTTTTGTCATGTCATTATAGTCTGGTATGGTCTGGTTTGTTCTTGGCATGTCATTATAGTCTGGTATGGTCTGGTCTTTTCTTGGCATGTCATTATAGTCTGGTATGGTCTGGTCTGTTCTTGGCATGTCATTATTGTCTGGTATGGTCTGGTTTGTTCTTGGCAAGTCATTATTGTCTGGTATGGTCTGGTCTGTTCTTGGCATGTCATTGTAGTCTGGTATGGTCTGGTCTGTTCTTGGCATGTCATTATAGTCTGGTATGGTCTGGTCTGTTCTTGGCATGTCATTGTAGTCTGGTATGGTCTGGTCTGTTCTTGGCATGTCATATCTCGTGTTGTGTGTCCATGTGTTGCCTGCCACCATCAGTCCTGAAACAAAAAAATCAGAACCTAACACATTTGCAGAGCAACGCTTCTTAAATTTTGAATGACAGACGTAGATTCACCAACAACTGATTTGCAGCACAGGTAATATTTCACTTTGTTACACCAAACATATCCTATATCTTTTTGTCTGAATTGTTCCATATCTCTAAAGCAAACATTCCCATTATCTATATTCTCGCTCTCTACGGAAGCAGTTAAAAGATGTTTTGCATTTACAAATTGTTACATTTCCAAGGTGTAGACGAGGCCATATGTTTACGCTCTGATCTAAAACAATGTTCCCTACGACTGCTCTACCCATGCAAAATTTAAGTTTAAAGATTTTTACTGCTGACGAATTTTATGCAAAATATTGAGAAGCGTGACGAAGTGCTTGATTGTATTTCAGATCCTAATCCTGTGTGATAATGGTTTCATGTGAAATTTTGCAGACAATTAGGCAGGAAGATTATGTGTCAGAATGGGTTTTCGTGGATTAAATGAGTCGTTTTAGAGACACGAGTCTTCCAGGGTTCTGCAACCACCAAAATGTCAAAATTCCACGCTAGCTTGTCTGCATCATATCTGAAAATATGTTTGAGTATGTCTGTCCTGATGAAAAAATTATTCGTTTTTCACTTACTTATTCAACTTTTTCCGCCCACTAGTACCGGAACGTATCTGAAGGAAATGAAGCTGTTGATTTGCAACTAGACCAGAAGCTGTCGTAGAATTGTGTATTAGGTGTGAAGTGTGTCTGCAGCTCTGTCTATCCAGCGTCACCGCATTGTTCCTGTGACTTTAAAGCCTGACCATCTGATATTGAAGGCTCAAAAAGCTGGTCGGTTGACTGCCTTCCTGGTCAGGTTGCCAAACTTCTTGATCCGATATTTAGAAATATAATGGTTGACAGGTATTTTTCCAAGCATCGTTTCTAATCCTGTCTCTTCTGGATATGTCTGCTGCTGTTCTGAGACATCTCATCTTGCAAGGTGTCGTCTTTCTGTCAATGGTTTTAAAGTCCTGGTCTGGCACTGGTACGTCAGGGTATTTTCATATAAATGTTGTTTTCTATCCCAACCTCGATCTCCTTCTCTTTTCGATGGAAATTCCAAAAATCATGACTGTATACCCTGAACTTGTGTATACACGCCAGGTATGGACATTTTCTAAAACACATATTAGAGTAGTAGCGTGTAGTGATGGTAGCAGGAGGAGGAGGTATAATAGCAGTAACACTTGTAGTAGTAGTTTGTAGTAGTGGCAGTAGTAGCATGTATTGATGGATGGATGGATGGATGGATGGATGGATGGATGAACATATGTATGTAGGTATGTAGTGTATTTATGCATGTATGTATGTGTGTATGTGTGTATGTATGTATGTATGTATGTATGTATGCATAAATGTATGTATGTGTATGTATGCATAGGAACAACACTTTTGTTGCTGAGGGATCTTTAACATGCGCAGAGTGCGCGTAGCACACAGGAACTTGATTCAGCGTCTCGTCCAAAAAATATCACCCAGACCACCGTTTAGGATCTAATGGAGGAGCAGATGGAATCCCTGTTTGATCCTGATTCGAACCCTGGTCCTTCTTTTCTAGGCAGGTACCTTAACCGCTGGGCCCACGCATTCAACTCTGCCTATTAGAACAATAAGCGATTCTCCCACTGCAGGGCTACTGTTGACCACACAGCTCAGGCCACTGTCAGACCCATAAACTATTTATACGGGAAGCTATAATAAGATACCTTTCTTTGGTTCTCGGTTCGATGAGAATGCACGCGCTGTCTTGAATGTACAGACTCGGTACCAGTCTCCTAATCGACTTCCATTTTCTGTGGACGAATTGACTGGCTGACCCTTAAACAAACGTCACTAGAAAAGTTCAAACGTTGTCCATGGCTGAGCAAAGTGACCTTTGTAGAGTTATGGCCCTTTTTCCGTCCCACAGAAACATTTTCTGATCAGCTGGCTGTTGGTTGCTGTTATTGACGTTAACGCCCCCCCCCCCCCCTCTCTCTCTCCTCTCTCCCCTCTCTCTCTTTCTCTCTCTCTCTCTCCCTCTCTTTTTCTCTCTCTCTCTCCCTCTCCCTCTCTCCCTCTCCCTCTCTCTCTCTCTCTCTCTCCCCTTGTCTGTCTGTCTCTGTCTCTGTCTCTGTCTCTGTCTCTGTCTCTCTGTCTCTCTGTCTCTCTCTCTCTCTCTCTCTCTCTCTCTCTCTCTCTTGTGGAAAGGTGGTGTGTGTGTGTGTGTGCGTGTGTGTGTGTGTGTGTGTGTGTGTGTGTGTGTGTGTGTGTGTGGTGTTGAGTGAATAGGTGTTTTGTGCCTGGTTATCTCAGTCGGTCGGTCTGTCTGTCTGCCCGTCTGCATTTTTTTTTTTTTTTTGGCATCTATGTATGTGCTTTTGTTTCAGCGTGCGTGTGCATATGTGTGCTCGTATTTACATGTATGTGTGGGGGCTTGTGTGTTTTTTATGAAATGTCTGAGAGTACGACTTCTGTTTGTCTACACATGTGTACGTTTTTGTTTTTTTTTAAATGTAATTGTCTGTCCGTATGCATTGTTACATATCATTTCATTTCACGAGTATTATGACTACTTCTGTGAATATTACATGTAGATCGGTCGATGTTTTGATCATGATCGTTCTTTTCTGCCAAAAAACGCTGGCGCGGTCATTAAGTAGATAAACTTGCAATCGTACACAATCTTGAGTTGGTTGCCTCTAGATATCTCCGCCTGGTGGGTAGAGGGTTTGAGAACTCTCTGATCTCCTAGGTCAACATGCATACAGACTTCCCAGTGCCTAAAAATCTTTCATATGTATACACATGCAGAACACCATAATAATATATATGTATATATTATTATTTATGTATGTATAGATATATGTATATAGAAATAATTATATGTATATAATATATATATATATATATATATACACGTTACAAATTCCTGTAGGTCATGCCAGTGGCTGGCTTTTGTAAACATGAGCACACCCAGTATAAACTCCCACCTGAAAATGTAGACTGTGGAACAACGTGATGGAATGTGGTCATCTGGCTTAACAGTTTGAGTTATCCGTGTTCCACTAAAAAGTCTGATTTGGTGTAATATACAGTACATGTAAGTCCACATGAGTTTTGAGGACAGCGCTACATACAAGTACGATTTATATACGGGCATGTTTGTATGCACATCAAAACATCTGATCTATCCCCACTAGCATCAGCTCAACCGTAACCAACAGTAAAGCATGCAGTCACAATTGGTGGACGCAAATGATGATATTAAATGGTCTGTGTCACGGATTGATGGATCGATGATAGTTTTTGTATATTGTATTTACCGTTGTTTCTTTTTGATCACCATGGTCTTACCATGCGAAATTTAGACAGCTCTTCCGAGGGAGAGTTTGTCTCTGCACTACATATCCACCAGTGTACATGTGTATGTGTGTGTGTGTGTGTGTGTGTGTGTGTGTGTGTGTGTGTGTGTGTGTGTGTGTGTGTGTGCTTGTGTATGTGTGTGTGTGTGTAAATATCCACCAATATGTATATCTCTGTGTGTGCGTGTGACGTGATAGAGCGTGCATGCGCGCGTGCGTACGTGCGTGCGTCTGGGTGAAGTTGGTAGATAGTGTATACGAGTGTGTGCGTGTAAAAGTGGATTTTGCTAGAGAATTTTGCCTTGGGTAATTGTTTTGTAACCGTGGAACCTTTAACTTGCGCTGAGTGTGTGCTGCACACTAGACTTCAGTTTATCTTCTCATCAGAAAGACTAATACTTCGACCAACACTTCGGATCTAAAGGAAGATCTCTGTCAGATCCATGTTATATGAACTACACCTCCAGCAAAAAAAAACCACAACAAGAAAAGAAAAAAGCAGCAAATGAATAAAATCAAAAACCGAAACCGAGCATAATTATAAAATCTAAAAGTCACTGAAATGGTTCATCCATTTGGCGAGTATACTTCTTTCTTTCCTCCATCCGTCTGCTCTAGCATCGTGTGTGTTGCGGAGAGAAAGAAGTGATAGTCAGCAATGATCTGAAAGGCCTGAAGAGGAGAAATGCAGAGTAAATTCAAGGTCTTCTTCACATCATTGATCCAAGTATTCCTTGGTCTGCCTCTCACGCTGAGTTCCGGTATTGTCTTTGTGTGTGTTTTTATGCTTGTTGAGCCACCTAGAGAGGTAGCATTCTGGCCAAATACCAAGCCACTTGATTCTGTGCCGATAAATATGATGGGCTGGTGTTGCTCCAACGTTTCTCACATCTTGGAGTTACTACTTGTCATGTCTTGTCTTGCTGACTGTCATTTTCAAGCAACAGACGATTATACACAGTGAAAAGAAGGACTTGTTTGAATGTTGATGAATGTATTGGAAAGAAAAGACACTGAAGGGGAAAAAGAAAAAGTGAAGAATAAAAACAAAAATAACAAAGAGAGAGAGGGATGAAGAGAGGGAGAGAGAGAGAGAGATAAAAGGACTTATAAAGAAGGATATTTGAAGTACAAAAAAGAGAAAACAAAACAAAATAAAAATGATGAACATGAAAAGAAAGGTGGTCTGTGTACCTGCATGTAACTTAGATCCATTAAAACACACACACACACACACACACACACACACACACACACACACACACACACACACACACACACACTCACACATACATACACACAAACACATACACACACACAAACGCACGCACGCACAGAGAGAGAGAGAGAGAGCGAGCGAGAGCACCGTCATGTATGAAACACGTGGGCCTTTGATATACGTGTACACGTTGTATGTTTGTTGCAGGATTGGATACACCATTCCTATGTTCACTGGATTCGTCGTGATGATGGTCTCCACCATAAGTCAGTATACATTTTGTCTCTCTATGTGTATGTAATGTTTGGCGATTACATGTATGTTTGCTATGAGTAGTAGTTGATAGCCTGTTTCCGTTTTCCGTCTGTGTGCGTGCGCGCGCGCGCGCGTGTGTGTGTATGTGAGAGAGAGAGAGAGAGAGAGAGAGAGAAAGAGAGAGAGTGTGTGTGTGTTTATATGTATGTGTGTGTGTGTTCGTTCGTTCTTTGATTTAACTTCTTTTCACTATAAGTGATATTAGACCAAATCCAGAAAGAGAGAGAGAGAGAGAGTGAGTGTGTGTGTGTGTGTGTGTGTGTGTGTGTGTGTGTGTGTGTGTGTGTGTGTGTGTGTGTGTGTGTGTGTGTGTGTGTGTTTTGTGTGAGAGAGAGAGAGAGAGTGTGTTTGTGTGTGTGTGGTGTGAACATGCGTATGTGTTGTTGTTGTGGTTGTGGTTGTGGTTGTTGTCATTGTTGACAGTTTGGTTGTCTGTCTGCCTCTTTCTTCGTATTCTATAGCATGTTGATAACGTAAGGATCATGGCTGCAGGTGGACCACAGTTTTATTTCGATGTCTTCATTGCGACGGAGACCATAGTATCGAGACCATGCTCCTCAAGCATGTGTTCAGGATGGAAGCCTTTTGCCTGCCAAACATGGCACTGTGGGGAGAACTGCCCTCTGGCTATCGAGACAGAGAAGCACCATGAAAGAGATACAAACACTTTGAAAACATCGCTTACAATTTGTCGCATCGGTCACCATTAATAAACAACTCTAGCAGCAGATGGCAAGGCATGGAGACGCACAATCACCAGGTTTCCACTTCTTTGAGAACAACCGAAGGACCAGTATAGAGGAAAACAGGAGCAGATGGAAGAAACAAGGCCCTCCAGCATTCAGCTCAGACAAGACCTTCGCTTGCAGTCACATCACTTTGAAAGGACCTGTATCAGGCATAGTCATCGTCAGCCACAAACGCACTTGCAGTAAAAATGGATCTCCCACCTCTTGAATCTCGATTCGCGAGGCCAAGCCATGTCATACCGAGTTACAGCATTGAGTTTCACAAGAGTATTCTTTTACTCAGTTGTACTGATCAGTGACACTCTTAAGATAGTTAAACATATGTCATCTAATTGATGATGGGCATGAATGGATTAACGAGATTCCCACTGTTCCTATCTAGTCAAAACAAAAAGAAAGAAAAGAAAAAATACATAGCCATGGGAACGGGTTTGGAGGAATCAGCGGGGAAAGAAGACCCTGCTGAGCTGGACTCTAGTCCGACTTGTATAAAGACACAAGACAGCTGTATCATAGATGGAAAAGCAAGCGACCTTGGAATACGAGGGCTGAATCAAAAGTCTTGACACAATAATCAACACTGGACGAAGAGCCATCACAGAGCAGATGACACTGGTGGCCTGGCAGGCAGTGAGCAAGAACTATCCAAGTTTGTTAAAAGACTGAATAAAGCATCGACAAGCTTAACATGGAAACATGCCGAGAAGACTAGGCTCATGGCCACCCACAACAGCATCATCGCTACAGATGTAACTGTGCATGGACTGAAGCTAGGAACTGCTCAAGAATCCAATTACCTGGGTTCCATTATTAACAATGAGGGATCCAAACCAAACATTTTTTTCGAAGGCACAAAAACATAAGCACTTTCCAGGCTGAAACCTGTATTAAAGGACCAGAACATCTCCATAAAACACAAAATCAGGCTCTTACGTGCGCCGGTATATTTCATCTTCCTATGTGCACTCGTAACATGGACCTTCAATGCTGATTTCGAAAGACAAATCCAGGCCATGGAAATGAAATGTTATCACAAAATTATAAACATCAGACACACTGATGCTATCACCAGTCAATGAACAAAGGGGCCAAAACTATCAAGCAGCACACTGGACCATGTCAAGATCTGCCCATGTGCAAAGATCATGTGGCCGTGCTGAATCTTTGGAACTGTTTAGACAGGGAGACGGAGGTGAATCAGAAAAAACAATATATCTATAAAAAGATGGACCGACAACATTGTGAAATGGACAGAGGAACTATTTGCAGAACCCCAGGTTTTGATACACAACCGACAGAACTGGAAGAATCTGGTGAAGTGCGGAGCACCAATGATTCTTCGCGGATTTAATGGAAGAAGAAGAAGAAGAAGGACAACAACAACAACAACAAACAACAACAACAAAAAACAAGAACAAGAAAAAGAAGAAGGAGAAGAAGAAAGTAGAAGAAGATGGAGAAGAAGGAGAAGAAGAAAGAAGAAGGAGGAGGAGGAGAAGAAGAAGAAGAAGAAGTGGAAGAAGAAGAAGAAGAAAGAAGAAGAAGAAGAAAGAAGAAAAAAAGAAGAAAAAGAAAAAGAAGAAAGAAATGAAGAAGATACGACCATCCGTTGCAACCTACTGATGACTAGCTATTGCTGGGGTACTGTCCAACCAGTCGAACTACCTAAAATACTGATGACTGCAACTTATGCAGCAGGCCTTCTGTGATGACGGAGTTCCGTACCACTGGAAGACTTACTGTCAAGAAGAAGAGAATGATTCTGTCGCTGTGGTGCGGCATTTTCACTTGTTTCAAGCACAGCTTCCTATAGCAGCTGCTCAATAGGTGGTTGTTTCGTGTCTTCTTCGGTCTCGAGAGACAGCCGCTACTCATTTAGTGCTGTCTGTTTATTAGCAAATATGTAGTTAGTAAATTATGTCAATAAGACTGTGTGTGTGTGTGTGTCTCTCTCTCTCTCTGTCTGTCTCTCTCTGTCTCTGTCTCTGTCTGTCTGTCTATTCTCTCTCATTTTCTCTCGATCTCTCTCTCTCATCTCTCTCTCTCTCTCTCTGTCTTTCTTTCTCTGCTCTGTTTCTGTCTCTGTCTGTCTCTCTCTCTCTGTCTGTTTGTCTCTCTCTCTCTCTCTCTCTCTCTCTCTCTCTCTCTCTCTCTCTTCTTCTTTCACTCCTCTCTCTTCTTTCTTTCTCTCTCTCTCTCTCTCTATCTTTCTCTCTCTTCCCCCACTCTCTCCTTTTTTTTCTCTTTCTTCTCTCTCTCTCTCTTTCTCTCTGTGTGTGTCTCGTGCGCACGCTCTGTCTCTCTTTCTCTTGTCTCTGTCTCTCTTTCTCTCTATCTCTGTCTCTCTGTCTTTGTCTCTGTCTCTCTCTCTATCTGTCTCTGTCTTCGTCTCTCTATTCTCTCTGTCTCTGTCTCTGTCTCTCTTCTCTCTGTCTCTCTGTCTCTCTCTCTCTCTCTCTTCTTTCTTTCTCTCTCTTCTTTCTTTCTCTCTTTCTTTTTTCCTCTCAATTCTCTCTATCTCTGTCTGTGTCTGTGTCTCTGTCTGTCTGTCTGTCTGTCTGTCTTCTATGTGTCTGTCTGTCTGTTTGTTTGTCTGTCTGTCTTCCTCTCTCTCTTTCTTTCTTTATTTCTCCGTTTATCTTATCTATCTCTCCCTTTCTATCTCTAGTTCTATTTCCCTCTCTTTCTCTTTATTTCTTCTTGTTCATTTTCTTGTTCTTCTTTTGTTCTCGTTGTTGTTCTTCTTCTTTTCTCTCTGTCTCTCTCTCTCTCTGTCTCTCTCTCTCTCTCGCTCTCTCTCTCTCTGTCTGTGTGTCTCGTCTCTGTCTCCCTCTCTCTCTTTCTCCTCTCTTTCTCTCTCTCTCTCTCTCTCTCTCTCTCTTCTCTCTCTCTCTCTGTCTCCTGCTCTCTCTCGACCCGACCCATTCCCAAATCAGACTCTGTCTATAGTCCATCTTTCTCTCATTCGATCTGTGTTTGTCTGTTTGCATGACTTGTCTGTGTGCCCGCCTGTTTGTGTGTCTGTGTGTCTGTCTGTGTGCCTGTCTGTATGTCTGTCTATCCTGTCTCTCCCTCTCTCTCTCTCTCTCTCCTCTCCCTCTCTCTCTCTCTCTCTCTCTCTCTCGCTGTCTTTCTCTTTCTCTTCTTTCTTTTTCTCTCTCTCTTCTTTCTTTCTCTCTCTTCTATCTGTCTCTGTCCCCCCCCTCTCTCTCTTTCTCTCTTTCCTGCTTTCTTTCTCTCTCTCTCTCTGTCTCTGTCTCTGTCTTCTCTATCTCTCTTTGTCTCTCTGTCTCTCTCTTTCTCTGTCTCTCTCTAGGTCAGTCCGCCTGTCTGTCTGTCTGCCAGTCTGTCCACATTTCGGTATGATTGAACATGTTCAATCATGTCTATGTGTTTGTCTTGTTGCATTTCGTTCGGTTTGATCGCCTGATGTGTGATGTGTGGATGGCATGCTTTCGTGCCTTTCATCTCGTTTGGGATGGAATGGAATGGACTCTCTGTCTGTGGTTACCGACTGAGAGTTCCACCATCTTACTCCCCACCCTACCCCACCCCCACCCCCACCCCCCAAAACTACACATAAAATCCTCCCTTTTGAGAGCAAAATGGATGGAGATTGACTGTTGCAAAGGTGTGTGTGTGCGTGCTACGTGCGTGGTGTGTGTGTGTGTTTGTGTGTGTGTTTGTGTGTGTGTGTGTGTGTGTGTGCGTGTGTGTATGAGTTTGTCTCATTGTGTGTGTGCGTGTGTGTGTGTGTGTTCTGTGTGTGCGTGTATGTGTGTGTTGTGTGTGTGTGTGTGTGTGTGTGTGTGTGTGTGTGTGTGTGTGTGTGTGTGCGCGTGTGTGCTATGGGCTTACTGGAAAGACTGGGACTACATAGTCGTATTGAGAACGGTCGTCAGTTCCCTGACCGGCACTTCAGGTATTTGTATCTGGTTGCTGTCTGCCTTAATGCTCCAGTCAGTCTGGTGGTGACAGCTTAGTTAATGGTTTATAGATCCTTTTGTTCTTCCCCTTCCCGTTTCAAAACCCCGCCAGCGCATAGGATTTTGATGCTAGTTCAAGAAGTGTTTTTCCAGACTATTATTTACACATCTGGGTGGAGCGCATACAGGCTATAATTCTTCAAACATGATGACTCCCACTTGAACAAAATCCGAAAAAGAAGTCTGGTAAGGTATAGAAGAAGACGATGAAGAAAACATGCAAATAGGCGTCAAGGGAGCTAATGATCGTTTCTAGATATTTACGTCCCTTATATCAGACTAAATGCAGAGAGTCCACAAGTAATCATTCCTAAAGCCACATAACTGCCTATAAACATGTTGGCAAGGCCGAGATATAGAAGTGCATGCAAGGGACAGGGAACTAACCGCAGATTGCTTTCAAATGCTGAAGTCTCTTGTTTCATGGTGTCGTTTTGTTTTTCTTCCTGTTTGGCCGTAGCAAGAGGTTTGCTGGTATGGATCAGCCCCCTGTATTATTCTGCCGTTTAGGGCTTGATTCCAATTAATCCATTCGCCATTGCCTTTGTTTGCCTTTGTCCTTCTCTTTTGTGCATGTGCCGGTTGCTCCGTAATCTTTTAATTTTACGATCACGAAAACTGAAGCTTTTAGCCCACTTCTGCCCTTCCACTCGTTTCCTTCTGTCCCCGTCTCCGCCTCTTCTGTTGCACGATTTCTGTCTTCCACTCTGTGTGTGAATGTGTGTGTGTGTGTGTGTTGTTGTGTTGTTGTTGTTGTTGTTGTTGTTGTTGTTGTTGTTTATGTTGTTGATGATGATGATGATGATGATGATGTTATTTACTGTGTTCATGTATTGGCGTATAGTTTAACACACGGAGCAGTTTAGGACGCAACGGAAAGCTATGCTAACCTTACTTACGGCCCATGATGCAATAGGCATGTAGGGCAGCGACAAGGGTCCTACATTTCTTTCTGTTCTGGGTCAGCCTCTATATAGTACTTCAAGTATGTTTCAGGGCCTTTAGGTCATCTTCTGTTGTTCGTCACTAGCTGTTCTTGGTCCTCCTCTGTTGTGTCTTCCTTCTAGAGTCAAGTGAAGGGCAGACTGCGTGATACTATCCTGCTCTCTTCGAATGATGTGTCTAATCCACATCTCCGTCGTTTTTTCATGATTATAATGTCTTATCTTGTGATTGCATAGGACAAGTAGTGGTTGGTTGGAGAGAGTTTGGAGCCGGTAGTTTTTGCATGACTCTTTGGAGCTTCTTTGTTGGAAGGTTGATAGCTCGGTAAGATGGCTTCTTTCTTTCACCCCTGCATTCTTTGGGGCCAGAAGTTTTTGCATGATTCTTTGGAGTTTCCCTCTTGGAAGGTTGATAGCTCGGTAAGATCGCTTCTTTCTTTAACCCCTGCATTCTGGTTCGTAAAATAGGGCGAAAAGGACACAGCTCTGGCACATTCTCAGCTTGGTATTGGTGCTGTACTGGGCGAGGTGGGGTGGGGAGGGGGGAACTTCAACCCGTTGCTCAGCATTCTGACGGTGCTTCTGGCTCTGCTGAGATGGCAGTGATGTTATTGCCTGCTCAGTCAGAAAAAGCTTTTCTGTTGTATGAGAATGGACTTGGATGTGTGTGGTTAACTCAGATGTGTTGTTTGTTTAATTAACGTTATGCGTGCTCTTCGACGGTGCTCGATGGATTGTAGATAGCAGAAATGGCATCGTCATGTTGATAGTGTTGACAGATTCAGTCCGTACAGGACATTCTGTAGTGTGCGTGATGTGAAAATTGTATTTGCTGATGACAATGGACTGACATGCTGAATGTGTAACAGTCTTTAATTAATCTCTCTGTCTCTCCCTGTCTCTCTCTGTCTCTGTCTCTCTGTCTCTGTCTCTGTCTCTCTCTGCCTCTGACTCTGCCTCTCTCTCTGCCTCTCTCTCTCTCTCTCTCTCTCTCTCTCTTACACACACACACACATATATATATGTATGTATATAATATATGTATGTATATAATATATAATATATATATATCTATAAAGGCAACAAGAGTTTTTATATTTCTGATATATATATATATATATATAATATATATATATATATATATATATATATATATATCAGAAATATAAAACTCTTGTTGCCTTTATAGATTTTAAAAAAGCATATGACACTGTGAGTAGAAAAGCTATATGATCTGTATTATTACGAGTGGGTATCAAGGGTAAGGTCTTCAAAATGATCCGAGCAATTTACACAACCGTCCAAGCACATGGTATTATATCGCAATAAAAGTGGATAATCCGATTTCTTTCAATGTCTTCAAGGCCTAATGCAAGATTGCATCGTAAAATCTATTCCGTTTTCTTTGCTGATCAATAAACTTGCAAAGGTAATCATTTTAAATTGAAAACATGGTATTACGTTCATTTCAGATGAAACAGAACTGTTTCACATGGTTTTTGCAGATGATCACACACTTTTGGCTTCAACCGTGGAAGGTCTTCAACATCAATTAAAATCCTTCTTCGAGAGACACAGAGTTTACGATTGACAATAAATTTAGATAAGTCTAAAATATCTTTATTTTCGGAAGAGGGATTTCCTTGGTTCAACAGAAAAATGGGATTTTAATGGCAGTAACTTGGAAATAGTAAACTCTTACAAGAGTATAGGCCTCATTTTTTCCAGCTACACATATTTTTATGGCTGCAATGGACGAAGCTAAAGTTAAAGGTAAGAAAAGTTTTAACGTCATTTTATAGGCACTGAGGAAGATCAAAACTTAATTCACCAGGCATTTTCTTTAGACCTTCTGATGCTCAGGTAGTTCCATAACTATTTCATGGTGCAGAAATTTAGGTTACGAGGCTCGCTATCAACTTTAACAAGTGCATCTTTCTGTTTGTAAGAAATTTTTATATGTAAGAAACAAAACGGTTAATGATATGGTATATGGAGAATTGGGACGTGTTCCTCTCTGGACGAGTGCTATTACTAGATGTATTAGATATTGGTTTCGGCTGCTGAAACACCCAGAGACTAGATACTTGAAAACGCAAAAAAATATTACTCGCTACGCATGAAAAAGATTATGGAACTTGGGTGACTAAAATAAAACATATTTTATGTGAAAATGATTGTAAAGAACCTTGGATGTGGTGATGAAAAATGATTCGGCAAAGAATTGAAAGAAGGATTACGCAGCAGTTTCTGTCACAATTAGCGAAACCACTTAGATACCAGTCTACATTGTTCACTGTTAGGTAAATTTCAACCTTTATTTGTAAGAGCAAATTGCACTGAATTGCTGTATGTGGAAGTGGAAAAAATGCTATGGCACAATTTAGGATGGGCGTGTTCCAGATACAATGTTCACAGATATTACTTTGCGCTTTAGACTGAAAACACTTCATGTCCAGTTTGTCCTAATGTGGAGGAAAACGAGATATTTTCCCTGCTTAAATGTCCTCTGTACAATCAGGCCAGACAATGTTATCATTTAAATATCACTGAAGGCGATAATTAAGAAACTGTGTTTATAAGCACAATGACAGACGGTTTTGCAGGAACCATAGTAAACTTGGTGAAGTCTCTGGTCGTTGCCTTTACAATGAGAAAAAAATAGGTATTTCTAAAGTGCGAATACGAATCATCAGCAGTCCATTTCTATAATTATTAGTAGTTTACGTATATCATCATCTTCATTTATTGAAGTGTGTTGATTTTATGCATAATTGTATATTGAACAAAAATGTGTGTCTTATGATAGTTCCCAGTTTCCGAGTTTCTATTTATACGCCTGCCTTTCCCTTTTTATTTGTATGGCCACTCTCATTCCATGAGCCAGCGTCATATTTTATATCTTCATGTGCACAGAGACATACATATTATTTTATTTGTAGCTTGATACACAAGCATGTTTCCATAAATATGTCAGATATTTATGCAGGCAGCCAATCCGTTATTAACTAGTCTTCTCTCGGCTTCTCTCTCCACTCTTATCCCTCTTGTTCGTTTGAGTATTTTGTTTGTTTTTGATATTTTCTTTACTTTCTTCTTTTCCGTTCATTGTATGTTTCTATGATTCTTTTTACTCTTTATTTCAATTGTTTTTGTTTCTTTCTCTCTCTCTCTCTCTCTCTCTCTCTCTCTTTGTCTCTTTGTCTCTCTCTTTCTCTCTCTTCTTTGTCTCTTTGTCTCTCTTTCTCTCTTTCTTTGTCTCTCTCTCTCTTTGTCTCTCTCTCTCGCTCTCTGTCTCTCTCTTTGTCTCCCTCTCTCTTTGTCTCTCTCTTTCTCTCTCTCTTTCTCTCTCTCTCTTTGTCTCTCTCTTTCTTTGTCTCTCTCTCTCTCTCTTTTGTCTCTCTTTGTCTCTCTCTGTCTCTGTCTCTCTCTCTATCCGTATCTCTGTATCTCTCTCTCTCTCTCTCTCTCTCTATCTATCTATCTATCTATCTATCTATTTCTATCTCTTTCTGTTTCTATATGTGTATATGTGTATATATATAAAAGATAGATACGCATTAGTCACTGACATATTTTCATAGTCGGTAAACTCAGTGTATAATCATATTTATTTCTTTGAAGTTTGATATTACTGATATGTAGTGTTTGCATTCTTGATGTACTGATGTTGATTCATGTACAAAATTAGACAAGGGCTGAATGTAAAGAAAAAGAAAAAATACACTGTCACTTATTTCATACCCTCGTCAATGAAATTTGTCCTTGTTCTTGTCTCCTCCTCCCTCTGACACTCTCTCACCCCCACCCCCCCACACACACATACATGCACACGCACACACACGCACACACATACACACACACGCGCGTGCGCATGCACGCACACACATACACATATATACAGGCACACATATACACACGCATTCTCACACAAACATACCCACACACGCACATATACACACATACACACACGCATACACATGCATATACACACGCACGCACACACACATACACACACACTCTCTCTCTCTCACTCACACACACACACACATACACACACGCACACATGCTCACACACACACACTCTCTCTCTTTCTCTCTCTCTCTCTCTCTCTCTCTCTCACACACACACACACACACACACACACACACACACACACTATTTTCAGCCTACATCTGACATTCCTTCTCTCTCAAACAATAACAACTGTTCTTCCTATTTAATTTCCTTGTGTATTATGTATTATGTGTTATATTACCGATATATTGATGTATTTCTTTTTGCCTACTTTTAGCATCTAGGCAGATGTGTAGACTACCAACACCAAGCTTTCAAAAATGGATTTAAGTTTATAACTACTACCCGTCGGAAAAATACAGTATTATTGTTATTGTCATCGTTTTTGCCATTGCCATTGTCACTGTCATTGTCATTTGTCATTTGTCATGTCATTGTCATTGTTTTTGTCTTATTTTCCTCTGCCCACCAGATAAGGCTTTTTGCCTGCAGGTTGTCTTTCTGTCACTACGTCGATATCTTCTTCTCTTTCTTCTTCTCCTTCTTCTTCTCCTTTTCCTTCTTCTTCTTTTCTTCTTCTTCTTCTTCTTCTTCTTCTTCTTCTTCTGCTTCTTCTTCTTCTTCTCCTCCTCCTACTTCTCCTGCCCCTGTTCCTCCTCGTTTTCCTTCTTCTTTCTCGTCCTTAAGACTGTGAAGGGTCAATGGGGCGTTGCACTGAAACTGTTCACCAGATTCCTCCAGCTCTCTTGGGTTTCGGCAGAATGATTTCTCTGTCCCTTCGGCAATATTTTCAGTCCATCTTTCTTTCTTTCTTTCTTTCTTTTTCCTGTCTTCCCTTCCGTCTTCCTCTGTCCGCAATTACCTAGGGGATTGATTGAGCAAGGCCACTAGATCTTGTTACATGGTCATTGGAGCGTTGTTTTCCTTTCTTAACTCTTTGACTCACCAATTGCAAAAAAACAAATCTTTTGACTCCCTCACCTTATCCACCAGCTCCTTGCATGGAATCAAAGGGTTAAGTTTTTACTTTGCTAGCATGGTTACAATGCAGGATACTGGTGGACAAGGTGCGAGAGTCAAAGGGTTAACTGAAGTCAGCAGATCTTCATATGGTTCAGTGTGCTGCTGGATGGTTTGTGACATCTTATTTCCATGGCTGTCGGCATGCAGCTTGTCTATTGGACTGGCAGAGTGATATGATCAGTGTATTTAATGTTTACTATCTTGTGATGACATCTTATTTCCATGGCTGTCGGTATGCAGCTGTTTATTGGACTGGCTGACCTCTCATTCGTCTGTATTTGTGTACGATGGAACCTGTCTGGTTGTGTGTTGCCTGTCCTTTGGTTTGATCGTCTGATGCAGCATGTGTGTATGTGCATGCTTTCGTGCTTTCCATTTCATTAGGGCGGGAATTGAATGGACTTTCCTTTGTGATTAATCATTTAGGGGTTTTCCCAGTCCTTCTTCCTTCCGTATTCCCCCTCCCTCCCTTCCTCCTCCCCTCCCGGCTAACGTCCCTTCATGTGGGAAGTGGATGCAGTTTGACTGTGGTAATCTTGTGTGTATGTGTGTGTGTGTGTGTGTGTGTGTGTGTCCCCATATGTGTATGTATGTGCGTGCATGCCTGCATGCATGTAGATGTGTGAGCAAGTTCTGTATTGGTGCAAATGTACATGTGTGTATATATATATGTATATATATATATATATATATATATATATATATATATATATATATATAAAACATATATGTGTGTGTGTGTTTGTGCGTGTGTGTGTGTGTTTGTGTGTGGGTGTGTGTGTTTGCATTTGAATTCTGTGATGGTAGAAAGAAACTCTAGGGAGAGCTAGACAACAGAAGGTCTTCAGAGAAGTAACCCCCTTTAGACAAGTGTTTCGGCCCTAAATTCCTTACACTCTCGGGGGGCCGGGCCACATCCAGGTCATGACTCCTGGATGCCCTTCTGCTGTTGTCTATTTTTTTTTTTTTTTTTTTTTTTTCCCACGCCGGGGATCGAACCTGGGCGATTCTGCGCTTCAGAACTGCGGTACGCGGTTTTACCAATGTGCTAACGGGGCACACATCATCTGTAGGGAATTTAATCCTTATGAAGTTCACTTTTTTGGTTCTTCCTTGCCCAGATCCAGCTTGAGCTCCTTTCTGCTGCCTCTGCCATCGCTTTAAGGGCTCTAGTCCTCTTCTTCCCAGAAATGGCGAGTTGTTTCATGAGATCATAAGCGGAGGTGCCCACAAACCCTCTTGCCCCGACCTCTATGGCGAAGATTTTGACCCGCAGACCTGCTTTCTTCAGGGTGCTGGCAAGACCGGCGTATTTTTTCGGTCTTGTAGATATGTGCTTCTTCCATTCTGCTTTCGTATGGCACAGTGAGTTCTATCAGAATCACTTGTTTCGAGGAGTCAGAGTGGAGAGCGATGTCTGGTCTCATGCCTGTCTTGCTGATGACATCTGGGTAA
>CM060307.1:67794404-67799404 GCA_030674185.1 Monoplex corrugatus
CGGTTTACAAGGTATCACCACAACATAAACACACGACATACAATTGCTTATATACATTGGGACTTAGGAAGGAACAGGGACCGGTTACCTCCAGCTTGGTAATAGGGTGACCATCATCATCCCAGCAGGTTACAGGTGACCTGCGGATGTGACCTGCGGATGTAGAAGTAGCTCTGAAATAGGCCTGGCTTACCTTGACGAATAAACAATCGTGGACCGACTAGTGATGATGAGGCGGGGTGGGATGGTACCTGGCAAAACCACACCCAGAAAACACTCTGTCTATCTTGTGACAGAGCCATCAGGCCGATAGGGGCCGCCTAAACCCCTAGTCACCAACGTTCACAGAGTAGATCTTTTGGCTATAAACTAAGTGTGAGGTAACCTAGAACCTAGAAAGCTGAAGCCAGAGGTACCCGGCCGGCAGGTGCCTTCTGACAAAGTATGGTACCATGCCATGAAACGGAAATGTCTACTCTATCATGAGCATCAGACGACAATGGAACCCGCTCATTGTGGCCACATCCGTTGTCAATTATGGCCTGACAGTGTCGATGACGATCGAAAGGAGAAGGCCATTAACGCAAAACATGAAATTGTCCATTTTGTGGTCAGACAGACCAATGCCAGCTCATGTATATGATTGTGTATTTAATCAATGTTGAAGGTAATTTTGACCAATAAAGCACGACACAACCTGCATCAGAACAAAACGAACAACACACACACACACACACACACACACACACACACACATACACACACACACACACACACTCGCGCGCGCACACACACACACACACACACACACACCACTCGCACACACACACACACACACACACACACACACACACACACACACTCGCACACACACACTCGCACACACACACACACACACACACACACACACACAAAAGCAATAGACAACAGCACATATAAACATGAAGAGTGCACGTTCGTGTGTGTGTTTGTGAGAGGTGCATAATCGCACGATTATATATATGTTATCATTATATTATACCGATGTGGTCGTCAGTGTGTATTATGTTTATTTGTTATCATTACACCTGTGTGTAAGCGTGCGTCTGTTATTTTTTGTGTATGTTGTCAATATACCTGTGTGTGCGTATGTGTGTATGTTATCTTGAAACGTGTGTGTGTTTGCGTGTGGGTGTGTGCGTGCGTGCATGCGTGTGTGTGTGGTGTGTGTGTGTGTTATCTTTCATGTTATCATATACCTTTGTCTGTGTGTGCGTATGTGTGTTTGTGCATTATTTTCATACATGTCATCATTATACCTTTGTGTGTGCGTGTGTTTTGTTATTCTTTCCAGTCTTCGCCTTTGGTGAGAGTTACCTGGTGCTGTTCATCGCCCGCTCTGTTCAAGGCATTGGCTCCTCTTGCTCCAGTGTGGCAGGTAAGGAGCGTGCATGTGCGTATTCACCTGGTGATTCTTCATCTTAAAAGCGCATATTAGTATTCAGCTGCTTAATCCTAACTTAAAGAGTTCATGTTGATATTCACCTGGTGATTCTTCATCTTAAAAGCGCATATTAGTATTCAGCCGGCCGCTTAATCCTAACTTAAAGAGTTCATGTTGATATTCACATGGTGAGTTCTAACTTTAGCAGTGCATATGTATATTTAGCCGGTCAATTTTGAACATGTATCTCGATCATTTATCGACTTCTTTCTATTGTTATCATCATCATCGTCGTCGTCGTCGTCGTCGTCGTCATCACCTTCATCTTCACCATCATCATCATCATCATCATCATGAGATACTTAGGATCGAACCCTGACCTGCCGACTGGACGTCTGACGTTTACCTATGTGGCTACCACATCCATGGCTGCATGATTTTTTTTTTTTAGTTCGTTTTCAAGCATGAAAAAAAACCAGCCATTTAAGTCCGCTGTCCCTTTTTAGGGACGGAGAATAAAACCCACCCCCACGGTAACTTTCCTGTTATTGTTCAGATTTTTGTTTTTAGACGAACAATGGAAGTAATCATTGTCACAAAGAAGCAGTTGTTTTCAGTGAATGCCCTTGCCGTTTTTGCTGGAGGTGGCCATTTGCATCTCATGAGGTGCTTTTTCTTGCAGCAGTGAGTCAACATCAAAGGTAAGCATACAGTTTTCTTATTTTTAAAGTTTTTATACATCTTTATGAAGAGAAAATGTTTGTTATAGTATGATACAGAAACGGATTTTTGTTTTTTGTCAGAAAATTATTATTGTTTATTTTATGCTATTGTAAACATGCGTCCCTATTTAGGGACAGCGGGCTCAAATGGGGTGGGGTTTTTCCTTTACTTCATCAATGTATTATGATATTGTTTCATAGTTTGGGGTTCTCCTGTTTGTTTTTTTCAGACAGTACACAGTTCATGAGGTCATTAGCATGCTTGAGGATGATGCTGACTTTCAAGAAGCAACAATTGGCATTGATCCACCTGAGGAGGTCGGGTTCAATACAGACGAGGACAGTGGCGAGGAAGACGGAGGAGGCACTGTTCCAAACTTGAACAGATGTCAGCTGATGGCTGGAGCAACAGTAACTTTTCTGGGGAATGGTGTGCGAGAAAATCTGGACTTATTGTTGAAATGTCAAAAGAGTATGCTAGGTCAAAGGGGAACACCACCTTCTCCACCTCTCCTTCAGAGGTGAAGGTTTTCTTGGCCATACTTCTTGTTTCAGGTTACAGCCCTGTTCCCAGGAGGAGGACTTCTGGAGCTGTGGATGATGATGTTTGCAATGGTCATCAAAGCAGCCATGACAAAAAACCGCTTTGAGGAGCTCATGAGGTACCTTCATGTGCGTGACAACAGCAGGGTGGATCCTACAGACAAAATAAACAAAGTCCGACACCTGCTGACAATGTTGAATGAAAGATTCTTGCTCTATTTCAAGAAGATGGAGACTCAGAACCTCAACATAGATGAGCCCATGATTCCATTACGGACGGCACGGGCTAAACAATTCATTTGTGGAAAGCCCATTCGTTTCGGCTACAAGATATGGTCACTGACAACACCAATGGGCTACTCCTGCAGACAGAGCCATACCAAAGTGCCAGAGGACGACAAACCGAAGTTCCAGGTCTTGGCATGGGAGGGTCGGTGGTTGTTGATTTGATAGCCGAGCTTCAGCTGGAGGAAGGCCGTTGTTTCCACCTTACCTTTGACAACTTCTTTACGAGCCTACGGCTAGTCGACTACCTCACCAAGAAAAACATTGCCTGCACAGGAACGATCCACGCTAACAGACTGCAAGACTGCCCGCTGAAGCCTGTAAAGGAGATGGAGAAGACCAAGCAAGGATCCTTTGACTATGCCACGGATGACAAGGCAGGTTTGCTTGTTGTGCGCTGGCACGACAACAACGTAGTCAACACAGTGTCCAACAAGGTAGGAAGGAGTTGAACCAGTCCAAACAGCAAAGCGTTGGTCTAGAGCTGAACGACAGTTAATGGACATAACGCAGCCATTCTTGGTCAAACACTACAACCAGACCATGAGGGGTGTTGATCGGATGGATCAAAACACGACAAATACAGGATCTCTGTCCGTTCGAATAAGTGGTGGTGGCCACTATTTGTTTTCTGTGTTGATGTCAGCGTCCAGCAGGCTTGGCATCTATACAGAGCCACACCAGCATCAGCTACAGACCCCAAGGATCTCCTCACCATCAGGCGCTCCATAGCCAGGGTCCACCTGCTTAGAGCAACACAAGCATCTTCTGCTGGTCGTCCGAGACAACCCACCCTGAAAGTGAGCAAACGGGTGCCCCCTGAGGTCCGCTTTGACAGGGTGGACCACATTTTCCAGCCATGGAAGACCCAACTGAGATGTGGCTACTGTGGAAAGAAGACATACCGCAGGTGCCAGAAGTGCCTGGTAGGCGTGCACGACAAGTGCATCAGCTTGTTTCATACGCGCTAGTGGGAGTTCCCAGCAAAGTGAATGGGCCAGGAAGGTTTTGTTTCCCTTTGTAATAATAATAATAATAATAATTACAATATTTATATAGCGCAAAATCTTGATAAAATCAAATCTAAGCGCTTTGTCTAGCGATGCCAAGCGTTTTCTCTTGTGTCATTTCTAGCATTCAAGGTAATGCAGGTGTGAGAACAAAGCCTTTAGTTTTGTAATGTTAATTTGTCTTTTGATTAGTTTAGTGGTTTTTAGAATTGTGCACCAATTTGCCAAAATACTGTGTGTGTGTGTATGTGTGCAGGGTCGGGGTGGGGAGACGGGGACTAAGGGGGCTGGGGGGGGGATTTTGCACTGTAAAAGGCTGGGGTTGGTGGGGGTGAAGGAAAATTTGTCAACATTTTAATTTTAAAAACTAATTTTGTATGTTAAGTTCATTTTGAAACAATAAAAGAAGAACTAAAAAGAAACAAGTGCCTGTATTTACTGTGTGATGCTGTTCAAAAACTCCCTACCCACTTGAGCCCGCTGTCCCTAAAAAGGGACGCTAACATTTTATGCTCAAAATCAAGATTCACAAAACTTGTGTCAAAATGAGTGTTAGATATGTTAATAAGACATAAAAACAAACATTTTGAGACATGTTTGGTAAGAAAAAAAAATTTGGGCATAAATGAGTTAATCAGGAAACAGCTTTCATGCCACGACACGAACTACACACACACACACACACACACACGCGCGCGCATGCACGCACGCACTCACACACACACACACACACACACACACACATGCACGCACGCACTCACATACACAACACACACACACACAACACACACACACACACTCACTCACAAACTCATACACACATACACGCATGCGAAGTAGGTTTAGGTATTGGCAGATCTCTGTGTACGTGTGTGTGTGGGGGGTGGGGGTGGGGGGTGGGGGGGGTAGGTGGTGTGGTGTGGGTGTGAGTGTGGGTGAGTAGGTGTGTGGGTCTGGGTGTGTATCCGTGTGTGCGTGTGTGTGTGTGTGTGTGGATGTGGGTGTGGGTATGGGTGT
>CM060307.1:67809404-67831904 GCA_030674185.1 Monoplex corrugatus
CCGGTCAAAATAATCAAAACACGCCCCCCCCCCACCCCCACCCAAATGATAATCACAGAGCAACCTATTCAAATCCTAAGACTTGAATAGTCTGCACTGTGATTAACACTTGAAAAGACTAACAGCTTAAGACTTTAATACGTTGCATTATGATCAGTCCTATGAGTTCTGCAATTATAAACTTGGAAAGCATATGCAAGCATTCACGTTTTTCAAATCCCTATCACAGTACAACCTATTCAGGTGGGAATGACAGTGTAACTTATTCAAGTCCATTTCACATAAAAATCATCAGAAAAATCCTAGCACAGTTCAATCTACTTTAAGTCCTACTCACAGCCTTTTGAAACCCTGAACCAGTGCAACCTACAATCATTGTGTTACTCCTTCAAGTCTTAATTCTATCAGTCATTTAAAGTTCTTGCACAATGCAACCTATCCAAGTCCTATAAATAGTCCTTAGAGTCTCTGATACCAGTGCAACCTATCCAAGTCCTATTCATAGTCCTTAGAGTCCCTGATACCAGTGCAACCTATTCAAGTGAGAATCACAATGCAATCTATCCAAGTCCTATTCACGGTTTTTGTGGGGTTGTTGTCGTCGTCATCGTAGTCGTCGTCGTCGTTGTTGTCGTTGTTGTGTTGTTGTTGTTGTTGTTGTTTGTTGCTTTCTTTCAATTTTTCGTTGATTTGGTTTGGTTCGGTTTGGTTCGGTTTGGTTGGTTGGTTGGTTGGTTGGTTGGTTGGTTGGTTGGTTGGTTGGTTGGTTGGTTGGTTGGTTGGTTTTGGTTTTGTTTTAGTTTTAGTTTTTTGGTTTTTTGTCTTTTGTAACCCCTGATGGTGGTAAAACCGACTTAACTCAGAATCTTCATGCAATTATTTAAGTCCAGACCACATTATAATCATCTGAATTCCTAACATAGTGCAACCTATCCAGGTCTCATCCGCAGTCTTAAGAAGCCCGGATACCAATGCAATTATTCAAGTGAAATCACAGTGCAGCTTATTCAAGTCTAGATCATATAACAATCATCTGAATTCCTAACACAGTACAACCTGTCTTATCCAAAGCCTTTTGAAGTTCAGATACCAGTGCAACTATTCAAGTCAGAATCACGGTGCAACTGTATTCAAGTCCAAATCTTACTAGTCATATGAAGTCCTAACACCGTGCATTCTACCCAAGCCCTACTCACAGTCTCTTGAAGCCCTGATAGCAATGCAATCTATTGAAGTCTAGACCACGGTAGAATCCTTTGAAGTCGTGATCACAATACAAGCTTTTCAGGTCCTGACAACGGTGCCAGCTTTTCCCGTACAGGTCTCTTCCCGCCAAAGCACCGTCACCAGGACTACACAGACTACCCAGACCCCAAACACCATTGCCATGCCGCACCCGCTCCGGGACACGGTCTCTGCGTCATTTCCGTTTTTTCCGCCATCCAATGTCCGCTCGCCTTTTCTTTTGCTGTCCTCTGATTGGTCAGGCAGAAGATGGCTGAATAATCTGCCCCTTGTTGACCTCTAACTTCAGATCTCTCTCTCTCCCCTCTCTCTCTCTCTCTCTCTCTCTCTCTCTCTCTCCTCTCTCTCTCTCTCTCTCTCTCTCTAAGTTCTAGACAGAGGTGTACATTAGTATTAGTATTTGAAAAATGGGTTTTTCGTATAATTTCTACAGTTGGCAAAAATGTATCATTGTGATTACCATAGTCATTGTCTCTATTTCTCTGTCTTTCTCTCTCCTCTTACAGACATAAACCTGCATACACACACACACGACACGCACACACACACACACACACATGCAAACTGCTCGGTAAGCAAGAATATTTTTTGCTTGGGTTAGTTGTCTGCCTGTCCATCCGTCTGTCTGCCTGTGTGTCAGTTTGTCAATCCGTATGCCTGCCTGCCTGCCTGCCTGCCTGCCTGCCTGCCTGCCTGCCTGCCTGTCTGCCTACCTGCTTGCCTGCCTGCCTGTCTGCCTGCCTGCCTGCCTGACTGCCTCCCTGTCTCTCTGTCTGTCTGTCTATCTGCCTCTCTTTCTGTGCAATGTCAACCCACTATATCAGTAATGTACTAGTCTTAACTTTTTTTCCAGTTACATTCAGTGTCCGTCCGTCCGTCCGTCCGTCCGTCCGTCCGTTCGTCCGTCTGTCTGTCTGCCTGTCTGTCTGTCTGTCTGTCTGTCTGCCTTGTTTGTGCAATATCAAACCATTAAATCCTGTAGATGCTAGGTTTATCTATTTTCATTTACATTCAGTGTTAAGAAATTGTTTCTTTAACACAGTTTATTATTTAGGTGAACAATCAATCAGTCAACCAATCATTTATTCACTCATTAATAGCTTTTGAAAAACTATTTCGTGTGTTCACGTGTGTAACATATATGCATATACACTTATATTCGTTGTATTTATTTATTTATTTATTTATCTATTTATTTGTTAATGAATTTATTCATTTATCTGTTTGTTTATTTATTTATTTATTTATTTATCTATTTATCTATTTATTTATTTATTCATTCATTTATTATTTATTTATTTATTTATTTATTTATCTATCTATTTATTCGTTTTTGCCTATTTCATTTCTTTTTCTTTCTTTCATTTCTTTACATCTTTATTTGTTTATTTATTTGTTTATTTATCTGTTTATTTATCTATCTATTTATTCGTTTTTGCTTATTTCATTTCTTTTCTTTCTTTCTTTCATTTCTTTACATCTTTATTTGTTTATTTATTATTTATCTATCTTTTTATTCATTTATCTATTTCTCTATTTGTTTAGTTTTTTGTTTATTTCATTTCTTTTCTTTCTTTCATTTCTTTATGTCTATATCTATATATTTATTTATTCATTTATTTATTTATTCATTATTCATTTATTCATTTATTCATACACTTATTTATTTGTTTGTTTATTTATTTATTATGTACTTATTTATTCTATTTTATTTTGTTTTATTTGTTCATTTATTTATTTATTTGTTTACTTATTTCAGTGGGTCCCCCATTCGGAGGCGTAATGTACGAATTCACTGGGAAAGAGACTCCCTTCCTTATCCTGGCTTTCCTTGCTTTCTTCGATGGCTGTGAGTATCTTTGACTGGTCGCCGTGCTTTTAGACACACGTGGAGCATTACACACAAGAGTGCAGTGCAGTATGGCATAGCATATGTTTTCTTTAAAGGCCCGACAACCAATAATTGGCGCTGTTGTTGCTATCGTGGACACAGACACAGACACACACGGACAAATAGACACAGACACACTCAGACAAGGACACACACACCCCACACAGACACACACACACACACACACACACACACACACACACACACAACACACACACACACAAACACACACACACACACAAACACACACACATATAAACACACACAGACACAACACACACACACACACACACACACACACACACACACACACACACACACACACACACACACATACATGTATACACGTACACAGACTAAATGCTCGGATAAACTTCCTAGAGTTTTACTAACTTGCAGAAGGTTCACTGCAATAAAATAGACCAGTTCACGATTGTACAACCAAACTTACACGGCAAGTCTGATTTAGGCCTGTAATTTGTGCATGTGGAATTTATTCCGAGCGCAGAGATGTCATTTTGAGAAACTGAAACTGATGATATTATGTATTTCATTCATTCACACAGGCTTGCAATTGGTGGCACTGAAACCTAGCGTCAAACCAGAATCGCAGGAAGGCTCGTCCCTAACAGAACTCGTGAAAGATCCTTACATCCTTCTTGCGGCAGGTAAGCGAAGATCCAAAACTGATAGCGTACATTACAATCGTAACATCAAATGATGGTAGTGATGTGTGCTTTTGCGATTCGAATCATAACAGAGGTAAAATGATGGTAGTGATGTGTGCTTTTGCGATTCGAATCATAACAGCTAAAATGGTAGTGATGTGTGCTTTTGCGATTCGAATCATAACAGCTAAAATGGTAGTGATGTGTGCTTTTGCGATTCGAATCATAACAGCTAAAATGGTAGTGATGTGTGCTTTTGCGATTCGAATCATAACAGCTAAAATGGTAGTGATGTGTGCTTTTGCGATTCGAATCATAACAGCTAAAATGGTAGTGATGTGTGCTTTTGCGATTCGAATCATAACAGCTAAAATGGTAGTGATGTGTGCTTTTGCGATTCGAATCATAACAGCTAAAATGGTAGTGATGTGAGCTTTTGCGATTCGAATCATAACAGCTAAAATGGTAGTGATGTGTGCTTTTGCGATTCGAATCATAACAGCTAAAATGGTAGTGATGTGTGCTTTTGCGATTCGAATCATAACAGCTAAAATGGTAGTGATGTGTGCTTTTGCGATTCGAATCATAACAGCTAAAATGGTAGTGATGTGTGCTTTTGCGATTCGAATCATAACAGCTAAAATGGTAGTGATGTGTGCTTTTGCGATTCGAATCATAACAGCTAAAATGGCAGTGATGTGTGCTTTTGCGATTCGAATCATAACAGCTAAAATGGTAGTGATGTGGCTTTTGCGATTCGAATCATAACAGCTAAAATGGTAGTGATGTGAGCTTTTGCGATTACGAATCATAACAGCTAAAATGGTAGTGATGTGTGCTTTTGCGATTCGAATCATAACAGCTAAAATGGTAGTGATGTGTGCTTTTGCGATTCGAATCATAACAGCTAAAATGGTAGTGATGTGTGCTTTTGCGATTCGAATCATAACAGCTAAAATGGTAGTGATGTGTGCTTTTGCGATTCGAATCATAACAGCTAAAATGGTAGTGATGTGTGCTTTTGCGATTCGAATCATAACAGCTAAAATGGTAGTGATGTGTGCTTTTGCGATTCGAATCATAACAGCTAAAATGGTAGTGATGTGTGCTTTTGCGATTCGAATCATAACAGAGGTAAAATGATGTCAGTGATGTGTGCTTTTGCGATTCGAATCATAACAGATGTGTTTTTTCTATTTCATTTCTTATTTTTTATTCTCCTCTTCATCCTGATCATGTTTGTTCTTCTTTGTCTTCTTCTTGTTTTCTTTTTCTTTCTTTCTTCTTCTTTTTGTTTGTTTGTTTGTTTCTTTCTTTCTTCTTCTTCTTCTTCTTCTTCTTTCTTCTTCTTCTTCTTCTTTTTTCTTCTTCTTCTTCTTCTTCTTCTTCTTCTTCTTCTCCTCCTCCTCCTCTCCTCCTCCTCCTCCTCCTTCTTCTTCTCCTTCTTCTTCTTCTTCTTCTTCTCTTGCTCTTTCTTCTTTCTATTTTCTTCTTTCTTCTTCTTTCTTTTTTGTTTGTTTCTTTCTTTCTTTCTTCTTCTTCCTCCCCTCTTTCTCCTTCTCCTCCTGTTTTTATTCTTTTTTTTTTGTTCTTTCTTCTTTCTTCTTCCTCCTCTTCTTCTTTTCTTCTCTTACTCGTCTAAATCCATACCAAGTAAACCAATTTGATAAAAAAAAAAATCAAATAGAAAGTAATATACACACAGTACAGAAACAAAGAAAGATACTGATAAATTCATTGCAACTATGTACCGATTTCAGGTTCCATCACATTCGCCAACATGGGAATCGCTATGATGGAACCTTCCCTGCCCATCTGGATGTATCGCACCATGGGGGCACCAGAGTGGCAACAAGGTCTGGGGGGGGGGTGCATATGCGTGTGTGTGTGTGTGTGTGTGTGTACGTGCGTGCGTGTGTGCGTGCGTGCGTGCGTGTATGTGTGTTCCTTCGTTATTTCTTTTAACGTTTATTTACATATGCCTTTAGACGATGAAACATGCACACACACGTGAGTGTGTGTGTGTGTGTGTGTGTGTGTGTGTGTGTGTGTGTGTGTGTGTGTGTGTGTGTGTGTGTGTGTGGTGAGAGAGAGAGAGAGAGAGAGAGTTAAGAAAGAAAAACTGTGTGCATGTAGGGTGTGTGTGTGTGTGTGTGTGTGTGTGTGTGTGTGTGTGTGTGTGTGTGTGTGTGTGTGTGTGTGTGTGTGTGTGTGTGTGTGTGTGTGTGTGTGTGTGCGCGCACGCGCGCGCGCGTTATTCTTTTCAAAAAATTACAAATACTCATATAGTATCACAGGACGCTTTTGTTTTCGGTCTTTCCGACTGTGGAGTGTAGTACGCTGGATAACTGTATAGTCAGGAACAACCGACATAAAGCCTGTACGTTATTTCACAAATCGGCATGATAGTGACGGGTCACCAGCCATTGTGTATACCTCAAGCCAAGCAACAAAAACAAAACAAAAAACTCAAAGCGACAGAAATTAAATTCACCACTCAGTGCCTTATATTGCCCCAACAGAGGATATTTGACGTTTGGCATCCTGTACCACAGCTGTGTGAATGTGGAATGAAAAGGGTGTAATGTATAAAGTACAAAATACACTCTGATATTACATCATTTGTAATGTAATTTGCTCTTTTAATCGTACAGTAGTCACAAATAAAATTCATAGGTACGGTAGTGAAGTCGGTAAACGTTGGACTTCCAGTCGAAAGGTCCTGAGTTTGATCTGCCTAGACATCTCCGACTGGTGGGTAAACGATAGAGATTTTTTTTTCCAAAGTCAACATATATGTACCTGCCAGTGCCAGAACCACATTGGTGTGTATACGCATGCAGAATATCAAAGATATGCGTAAAAGGTCCTTTGAGTCATGCCAGTGGCAGGCTGATGGAAACGTGAAAGCATTCACATGCACACCCACCAAAATTTGCAGACGTACAACGATGTAGTGGAGTGCGGTCATCATCGTCACCACCATGTGCCCTGCCGCATGGCGTTGGCGATCATGGCCCTCCATATGCATCTATCCCTTGTCGCCGCAAGCACACCTTCCACCCTCTCTGTCCTCAGCCACCCTGCAAGTCCGTCCAATATTTTCTCCCTGGGTCTAGCTGATGTTCTCTTTCGGAGTGTGGTCAGCTCGTCTAATAACCTGAGTTTTGCCTGCTCCACTAAAAAGTGTGATGATGTGTAATGAGCAGTGAATCCAAATGAATCTAACTGAGTATAAAGAATAATGCTATGCAAGAACGGTTTACGATCAAGAGTGGTTATAATCTTATGAAGCTGGGTTGCGATCGCTTGCTTATCTATTCTTTTTTTTTATCTGTACAATCAATCGAGTAGGAGGGGAGGGGTGGAGAGAGCGTTTGCAGGAAGAAAAAGTGGATGCACATGCTCTTAGGTATTCAAATGCCATAGCCCACATCTTTGGAAATTATGTGATGGATCGCTCGAGAAGACGTGAATACTTTGAAATTCAAAATCGATTTGAAACATGATTTTTTCATCAACCGAGCCATAAAACTTCAACTTTAAGACATATTTTCGATTTTCTCATTCACTGTATCCCATGGTTATTGATCCGATTTTTCCCTGCTTTCCTCGTTTCCTTGACTGGTCTTAATCCATTGATTTTAGGCGTTGTGTCAGGAAAATAAACGGAAGTTTTTAAATCCTGTCCACTTTTATCGGTACTGGTTTACGACTGGAAAATGTCCTTGTTAGAAATGGTAGGTTCCGATACGTTTCTGCTTCACTGCTTACCACGTTACGTGGACTTTAGAACTGACGATGTCATAGGGTATGAGTTATCTGAGGTATTACTTTTATGAGGATACTAGTGTTTGGGCGGTAGCTGAGTGAGCTGTTTGTTTGGTTAGCTGGCTGGTGGTTGGTTGGTTGGTTGGTTGGTTGGTTGGTTGGTTGGTTGGTTGGTTGGTTGGTTGGTTGGTTGGTTGGTTGGTTGGTTGGTTGGTTTGGTTTGGTTTGGTTTGGTTTGGTTGGTTTGGTTGGTTGGTTGGTTGGTTCAGTTGGGTTTGTTTCTGTTTGTTGTTTGTTTGTTTGCTTGTTTGTAGTGTTTGGGCGATAGCTGAGTGAGCTGTTTGTTTGTTATGGTGGTGGTGTTGTTGTTGGTTGTTGGTTGGTTGGTTGTTGTTGGTTGTTGTTGGTTGGTCTGGGTGGTTGTTTTGTGTTGTTATGTTGTGTTGTGTTTCTTGTTATGTATCTCTCACTTTGTTGTTTGTGCGTATATCTGTCTGTCTGTCTCTCTGCCTTTTCTGCTGTCTACCTCTCTGCCTGTCAGTCTGCCTGCTGTTTTCGTTCATGCTTGTGGGTGCGTGGATTGAGAAAAATAAAGATCAGTAAACAAAATTAAAAAGCAAAAAACCAAAATAACCAAAAACCACAAAACCAAAAGAATTGTTATGATATCAGTCTGACTATCTTCGTAGCCATAGTTGTTTATTGTGTCATCATTATACCCACTATGACGAGACGACGATGATAACCGCGACAATGGCTATGAAGATAACGATGGTACGATGGTAATGCGAATGTAATGTTTTTGACGTTACTGTTTGGAGTCTGTTTTGACTTAATCACTTTTGTGTTGGTATAGTGGACTGAGTGTAAACGATTATGATTATGAATCTGCTAATGTTTGCTGATGATGATGATGGTGACGATGATGATGACGATGACGATGTTGATGGTGATGACTTAGACAATGACGATGATGATTATGCAGATGGCGAAAACGATTCTTATGATTACAGGATAACTGCGATACTGTTGATGATGACGATGACGGCGATGATAAAGGTGATGGTGGTGGATGATGGATGATAGGTAAAAGTGGTCATAGTGACGATGGTGACGACAATGATAGTGATGGTGGTGGTGATGGTGGTAGTGACAAAGACGATGACTGTGATAATGATGATGATAACGATGACGGTGGTGGTGGTGATGATAGATGATCATGATGGGCGATGATGATAGATGCCCTCGGTAGTGATGTTGCAGATGAACGACGCGACGGCGATGATGATGATGTGAGGAGATGATGACGTAAAGATTAGAATGGACGATAGCATGATGATGATGGTATAATGATGATGATGAGATGATGATGACTGATAGTGATGATGATGATGATGATGATGATGATGATGATGATGATGAGGTGGATGGCAATGACGATGTTTTATTTCAGGTATCGCCTTTTTGCCTGCCAGTTTGTCTTACATGCTGGGGACAAATCTCTTTGGGCCCTTGGGCTACAAGATTGGCCGGTAAGCGAATTCTTTGTAAATCAATCTTTTGAGATTTTCTGGATGTACAGGTTTTGGCATATCGCTGGACGCTTCTGGATCCCACCAAAGTGCACGGCTTACATGTAGACTTGGCGATCTTTCTGTAGTTAACTCAGTGACATGAAAGAAGAAGTAGAAGAAGGAGGAGAAGAAGAAGAGGAAGAGAAGGAGGAGGAGGAGGAAGAAGAAGAAGAACAACAACAACAACAACAATAACAACAACAACAACAAGAACAAGAAGAACTAGATGATGATGATGATAATGATGATGATGATGATATGATGATGATGATGATGATGATGATGATGATGATGATGATGATGATGATGATGATGATGATGATAAATGTAGGAAGGAAGATTTGTATATAGCGCACCATCCCTGGAAGCAAGCTCCAAAACGCTTTGCACTTTACAGAAAATGCCATGCATAAAAACATCACCCAGCAATAAATCAGTCATATTTCAAGCAGAATATGACATAAAACAATAGCCTGCTGATGTTCTCCGCTGTTTTTTTTGACGTTACTGTTTGGAGTCTGTTTTAACTTAATCACTTTTGTGTTGGTATAGTGGACTGAGTGTAAAGTGTAAGAATGTTTCGAACAGATTGTTAAATGTTAGTAGAAAGTTTAGGGGTGCAAGGTAGAATGAATGTTAGTTGTATAGATGTCATGTGGCGTGTAATATGCTGGAATGATAGCATGTGACCAAACTCATATCTTTTCAAACCAGTACGAAGTATTGCCACCATGCAGACGTTTTGGTTCCTTCAAATTTAAAACACTAAATGTACCCAAGTTTTTTTCCCTCATAATCAACCCAGTTTTTTTTTAATAATAATAATAATGTTTATTTGTATAGCGCATATTCCATATAAAAACATGCTCACCAGCGCTTTACATTTCGCAAGAAAGGCAAAAGGTGATAAAAAAAATGTTCACAATTACATACACAATAAGATAACAACAAACATTAAAGCTATACAAGTAAGAAGACACATAAGAAACCACAGAATATTAAAATTTAAACACTGACTTATGTAATGAAGAAAGATTAACAGATTTTTCATATGAATAAAAAGGCATACTGTGTTTATATATTGCTGCGTGTGTGTGCTTGCGTACGTGTGTGTGTACATGTGTGTGTGCGTGCGTGTGCGTTGCTGTGCGCGTGTGTTTGTAAGAATGTGTGTGTGTGTGTGTGTGGTGTGTGTGTGAGAGAGAGAGAGAGAGAGTGGTGTGTGTGTGTGTGTGTGTGTGCGTGTGCTATGCTTAAGACACAGTCTTAAGAATGCATGTATAATGGATACATGGGAGCGTGTACTGTATGTGTGCGCCGTAAGAATCTGCGCTGTTGCGTTTATATCATGTTGTTTAATTAACCATGCATTAGACTGATTCATGTTGCATATTGTGGGATTTTAATGCAAACGCTGTACGTCTTTGTGTTGCATTCTTGTGGCACACCACAGTGCAGTGTTTTTCCCCTTGGAGAGTATACCGTTTGTCTTGGCTGCACTTGGCCAACTTCCTCTCCCTCCCTCCCTCCCTCCCGCCCTTCCTCCCTTCCTCCCTCTCTCTGTCTCTCTGTCCGTCTGTCTGTCTGTCCTGTCCCTCTCTCTCTCTCTCTCTCTTTCTCTCTCTCCCTCTCTCTCTCTCACGTTCCTTTCTCTCTCTCTCTCTCTCTCTCTCTCTCTCTCTCTCTCTCTCTCCTCTCTCTCTCTCTCGCACGCACACACACACATACACACACGCGCATAAACGCAAAAAATCATCATTGACTCACACATCAATGTGTGTTGATTGTCTGTAGGTGGAGAAGCGCCATGTTTGGGATGTTCATCATCGGCATCTGTTTGATAGCTGTAAGTATGCTTTCCTGTGTGGGATTCAGTAGAAAACGTTTGAGAACGTCACGTGACATGAATAATGTATACAGTAAGATACGATGCAATTACAGTCGGTGCGATATGATACTAAACGAAACTATGTGATGTAATGAAACACTGTTTTCAGTTCTACGCAGATATGATATGTAATCCAGCTGCAGTTGAAAATGCTTTTTGAGAAACAGTGGAACCAATGTATCATTCTCTTTGTTATTATTATTATCATTGTCATAGTTATTCTCTCTGTCTGTCCGTCCGTCTGTCTGTCTGTTTGTCTTTCTGTCTTCAATCTGTCTATCTCTGTCTCTGTCTCTTCTCTTCTCTCTCTCTCTCTCTCTCTCTGTCATCTGTCTTCTCCTCTCTCCTCTCTCCTTCTCTCTCTCTCTCTCTTCTCTTTTTGTCAGTTTTAATTTCTGTCTCTCCCTCTCTCTTCAACTCTTTCTCCAATACAGAATAACAAATTTACACAACTGGTGAGGGTGTCGGTCTGAAGACGACAGTTGTTTCCCATATTATTTAAAAGGGAGAATAACCGATAAGGGGAAGGGGAGGGGGGGAGGTGATCATTATGAGAAAGATAGAGGAGAGGTGGGATGTGTATGGTCTGTGTCTCTGTGTGCGCGTGCGTGCGCGTGCGTGCTTGCTTTGAATTGAAGCTACACAACAAGCACACACACACACACACACACACACACACCCCACACACACACACACAACACACAGAGTGCATGTCACATTGTCACGCTCACAGCAGCAATTTCGTCGATGCACTTTTTTTTTATGTCCCAGTAGGAGGAAGGGAGGACAGAAGACACACCCTGTACATTTTGCACTGTCATGCTCAGCTTGCTTTCAGTTGTTAGTGTCAGTGCGGCGCTCCTGTCCCGTTGTGTGCTTACCTGTGTGTGGTTTGGCCCTCAGTAATTGAAGCAAACACGGAAACACATTATTTCAATCATTGTATTGCACTCGGAATTATACGAATTTCCCTTTGGCGGATGATTCGACGGGTTACGATGATTAAGGTGGTGGCGATATAAGCAGTGACTTCGACGATGATGATGATGATGATGATGATTATCATCTTTAATGATGACGACGACGATGATGACGATGATCATCATTATGACGACGAAGACGATGATGGTAATGTTGATGATTTGTGGTCAAATATGTCCGACTGGTTGCTCTTTTTTCTTTTTATGCATATCTCTCTTTTTTTTTTAAAAAGTGAAGGCAAATTGTTTCATATCGCCCTGTGAAAGGTGTGTGTGTGCGCGCGCGCCTGTGTGTGATGTGTTCGTGTATGTGTGCGTGCGTGTGTGTGTGTGTATGTGTGTGTGTGTGTGTGTGTGTGTGTGTGTGTGTGTGTGTGTGTGTGTGTGTGTTTTGTTTTTTTTAAAGAAAATGCATTAGCAAAATTATCTCAACTATTTCTGGATGGATATTTGCCAAATTTAGATCAAAAGACCGGACCGTTGAAATTTTTCGAATGCATAAGTCTGGAAGTCATGGCATGATAGTCAAGGTCACACAGACCAAAGAAGTGCCAGAAACTAGTATTTTTTTATGAAAATCTTTGAACAGCATTTTCTCAGGAACATCAGAGAAAATGTACATTCTGTTCCCACTTTTGTGAGGGTACTATTGTGCTCGCTTCACGGTGACTTTCAACTGAAACTTATTCAAGGTCACAGTATCCTTGAGAAGTACAAAACGTGGATTTTCTGTAATCAGTTTTGTATGACATAGAGATTAATATGTCTTGACCGTCTTGTTTGGGGGTTGTTATTTTTTTTTATATATGTATTGTACCAGTTGACGGTTTATCGTTCAGTTGTGAAACGGCTGAGTCAACGATTGGTCCTTCTGGATACCCGTACATCAAACAGCCCCTTCAAATTGTATTTCATTTACTTAAAATCGTGTTCACTTAAAAGCCTTTTCCCTTTGCCAGGTTTTTGACGCAGAGGTTTTGAAATTCTTTTTCAATCTGCCTGCGCGCGTTTGTATAGGAGTGAATAAGGTCCGAGGAACAGTATGTGCGTGCGGCCTTTAGTCCACCCAGAATGGTGTGAATGGAAACCTGATTTCTTCAAAGTTTGCGGAAAGTAAAGGAGATTAGCACTGACTTTTTAGTGCTAGCTCTAAACTGAGGTCTCTACCACCTCAATCTGCGGTCACAGGATTATGGGACATCCTGTATTCCTGCACTTTTTGTTTACCTAAACATCAGTGTGATATAATGAGGGATAGGTTCATGATTTGAAAGGATGATGGTGGGATGAGGAGAAGCAGGATTGTGGTTATGGCATGTTCTGTTTTGTGACATCTTCTTGTGTTTGTTGTTCCAGCTGCCATTCTCTAAAAATATAGGACACTTGATCGCCCCGAATTTCGGAATGGGGCTTGCTATTGGTAAGTTTATTTATTTTGTCTGTGTGTTGTTGGTTTTTGATGGTTGGTTTGTTAGCCGGTTGATTGGATGACAGTGTGCGTGCAATGTGTGTCTTTTCGTTTGTTTCTTTGTTCGTTTGCATGCAGCGTGTGATGTGTATCTGTGTGTGTGTGTTTGTGTGTGCGACTTTGTGTGTTGTGTGTTGTGTTTGTGTGTTGTGTGTTGTGTTGTGTGTGTGTGTGTGTCTCTGTGTATGTGTGTGTGTGTGTGTGTGTGTGTGTGTGTGTGTGTGTGTGTGTGTGTGTGTGTGTGTGTGTGTGCGTGCGTGTGCGTGTGTGATTTAGATTCAGACTCAGACTTGCTTATCCGTCCAGGAGAACCCATATAGTGCGACAAGACGCCGAGGCATTACATTCTATAAGACACCTTATTATTTCATCTTATAAGACATGAAGTTTTCACACTTTATAAGACACTCAGTTCTTACACTCTATACAAGACACCAATTATTACATTCGGTCAAATTCTTACATTCTATAGAACACCCAATCATTACATTCTGCAAGACACCCAATTCTTACATTGTTAAAGACACCCAAGTACTACATTCTGTAAGATTCTTAATCATCAAATTGTCTAGAACACCCAATTATTACTTCCCAGAAAATACCCATTATTACAATCTTAAGACATAAATTCCTACACTCTATAAAATGCCCAATTAGTATACCTGATTACTACATTTTGTAAGACACCTATCTATTACATTTTATGACATATAAAATTCTTATCTTCTAGAAAACGTAAATATTGCAGTACAAAAGACATCAAATCATACAATTATAGAAATTCTTACATTGATATTTTCTCTGTGTGTGTGTGTGTTTGTGTGTGTGTGTGTGTGTGTGTGTGTGTGTGTGTGTGTGTGGTGTGTGTGTGTGTGTGTGTGTGTGTTGTGTGTGTGTGTGTGTGTTGTGTTTACAGTATGGTGGACTCTTCCATGATGCCGCACATGGGATACCTGGTTGACCTGCGTCATGTCAGTGTGTACGGTAGTGTGTACGCTATTGCTGATGTCGCCTTTTGTCTGGGATTTGCCATTGGTACGTGTATGTGTAGTGTGTGTCGTGTGTGTACGTTTTGTGTGTGTATTGTGTGTGCTGTGTGTTCTGTGTCTGTGTCTGTGTGCACGTGGCCATCTGTATGTTTGTGTTGTATGTGTATGTGTGTCTGTTTGGGAGGGTGTGCGTGTGTGTTTATGTGTGTGTGTGTGTGTGTGTGTGTGTGTGTGTCCGCGTGCGTGCGTGCGTGCGTAAGTGTGTGTGTGTGTGTGTGCGTGTATACCATTGATATCATTTATCATTAATAATTTATAATGTGCTTGTGTGTGTGTGTGTGTGTGTGTGTGTGTGTGTGTGTGTGTGTGTGTGTGTGTGTGTGTGTGTGTGTGTGTGTGTGTGTGTGTGTGTGTGTGTTGTGTGTGTTGTTTGTTTGTTTGTTTGTTTGTTTCTGAAATGGATCAGAACTGCGTCAAACTTGTGCATTGACTTTTACTCGAACAGATTGATACCAAAAACCACATGGAAATAGAATGAAACGTGTATTAAAACTATAAAACAAGACGAGAATAAATGCACAATAGTCAGCACATGAAAACGTTAATAACGTCCCAAACGCAGCGTTCTGGCAGGAGAAACTGGTAGAAGCCAGGACGCTACGTTTGTTAAAGTTGTCAGAAGTTTTTTTTTTTTTTTTTTTTTTTTTTTTTTTTCGTATACGCTTGACAAAAGGCCAGTCGGCAGAAACTTTGCGCCTGTATTGTTTTGTTATATTAAATGCGCGTTCTGATTCTGTGTGTGTGTGTGTGTGTGTGTGTGTGTGTGTGTGTGTGTGTGTGTGTGTGTGTGTGTGTGTGTGTGTTGTCTGTGTGTGTCTGTGTGTGTATGTGTTTGTGTTTCGTTCTTTGATTTAACGTTTTTTCACTATGAGTGATACTAGACGGGTGTTTTGTGTGTGTGTGTGTGTGTATTTGTGTGTGTCTGAGTGTGTGTCCGTGTGTGTGTGTGTGTGTCCGTGTGTGTGTGTGTGTGTGTGTGTGTGAGTGTGTGTGTGTGTGTGTGTGTGTGTGTGTGTGTGTGTGGTGTGTGTGTGTGTATTCGATTTTTACAAGAAAAAATGTTCGTGTGCGTGTCTGTGTGTGTGTCCGTGTGTGTATGTGTGTGTGTGTGTGTGTGTGTGTGTGTGTGTGTGTGTGTGTGTGTGTGTGTGTGTGTGTGTGTCCGTGTGTGTGTGTATTCGATTTTTACAAGAAAAAATGTCCGTGTGTGTGTGTGTGTGTGTGTGTGTGTGTGTGTGTGTGTGTGTGTGTGTGTGTGTCTGTCTGTCTGTCTGTCTGTCTGTGTCTGTGTGTGTGTATATGTGTGTGTGTGTTGTGTCTGTGTGTGTGTTTGTTTGTGTATATGTGTGCGTGTGTGTTTGTGTGTGTGCGTGCGGTGTGTGTGTGTGTGTGTGTGTGTGTGTGTGTGTGTGTGTGTGTGTGGTGTGTGTGTGTGCGTGTTTCTGGGTTCGTATTTGCTTGAACGCTGGTACTTACTCCGATTCAAAGGTCATTGGCCAAAAATGTGTGCTTATCTTGTTTTGTCTATCAAATTCGCATTTTCATGTGTTTTTAGTTTCTGTTTGCTTGACTGTTTGCTTTGATTCCAAAAAAAACTAAGTTGGAATTCCTGTGTGCAGGTCCTGCAATGAGTGGAACCATCGTAGAACATGTTGGGTTTCACTGGTGAGTGGTATTATATACAGTCCTCCTTTTCTTCTGTGTAGTATTTTGTTGCCCTTTTGTACGTAAGCATGTGCGTCTTCTTGCCTCTGATTCTACGCTGTATGGTCATTTACGATGTGTGTTTGTGAGACAAATTATTTACGTCGTTTGTAGATGATATTTTACCGCTACTGGCCCAACATGTAATAGACATTGAAACATATGAATGTAATGTTCTAGACTAGTCACGAATATAACCTGGACACATAAACTTGATACTTATGTCTTCGTGTACAATCTTATATTGTGTGTATTTTATTTGTGCAGGATGCTGTGGATTATAGCCATCATCAATCTAATTTATGCACCATTTCTGTTCTTCCTGAGAAATCCTCCTGGAAAGGAAGAAAAACAGGTTTGTGTTTGTTTGTTTCTTCTGATAAAGATGATTACAGTAATGATTGATCACAATGGCGATAACTATACTGATAATGTTGTAACGTTTGGTGGCGATGATGATAGTGTGATGCTCATCTTTTTGGGAATATCTTAACATGTGGAGCAAATTTTTCAGTTGATTATGTTATTGCTACCCTATCTCGACATTATGTTCTTACCTGTTTGTGTGGTTTTATTACAGTTGACTTATTTTTCATTCACATGGAATGTGGAAATGACAGAAAAAGAAATCGTCATCAAAAACTAGCTACACGAAAAAATCTTTTAAAAATGACATTGTTGATTGGGTTCCTTTTTTAAATTTCTTTTTTAACACTAGGTTCCTTTTGTGTGTTTGTTTATATTTAGTTTTTGTTTTTCATTTCTTTTTCTTTTTTTTTTTTCTCTCTTTTTGTATAGATTGCGCTTTCTTTGTTTTTTCAAAATTCATTTTTCAATACTAAGTTCCTTTTGCTTGCTTTTCAATTTTCTTCTTCTTCTTCTTCTTCCTTCTTCTTTTTCCTCTTTTTCCTCTCTTCTTTTTCCTTTTTTTTTTTCCTTTTGGTACAGATTGTGCTTTCTTTATTTAAAATCAAACGTTGCAGTATGTTCTGTAAAAAAACTAAATTACATCTAGAAAGTGTATAACGTGGTACATGTATCGATCCAAATGTGGTCTTGGAACACGCGTTAGCATGCACGGTCGATGAGGTTGTAGGGAATTTTAAAAAAAAGAAGAAGAGAAAAAGAAAACAGGATGCGCACAGCACTAGGGAAAACTGTCGATGTCATTCCAATACATGCATTCAAGAAACTGTACTCTCTGTTTGTCTGGTTTGCTTCACTGGATAGATGTGGTGGGTCGCTTGGTCGATTACTTATTTTGTTGCTTGCTCGGGTTGGCTGGCTGGTTTTTAGCACAAAATTGATGCAGCTTTTCCTTTGTTTCCAGTGTCTAATCCTGAACGACAAATGCCCAGTACAGTACGTCACCTACAATCAAACCAGTGAGAGTAACGCCCCTTCAGACGACGAAGAAGGTTGCATGGACTACTAGTGCTCTCCCTTGTCACGGATGATTCGGTCCGTCAAGGATGACCGTTTTGGGGTTGTGTTTTGCTTGCCCGTTGAAAGTACATTATATTTGATGAAGAGTCTCTCTCTCTCTCTCTCTCTCTCTCTCTCTCTCTCTCTCTCTCTCTCTCTCTCTCTCTCTCGTCTCTGTCTGTCTGTCTGTCTCTCTCTCTCTCTCTCTCTCTCTCTTTCTGTCTGTCTCTTTCTCTGTCTCTCTCTCTCTCTCTCTCTGTCTCTCTCTCTCTCTCTCTCTCTCTCTCCCTCTCATCTTTTCAAACTCCTATTTCAAAATGTGATAGAAAAGACTGAGTCATGTCCTTTGCGTCTTTCTCTGTCCCTGTAAATATCATTGGTTTGGAAGATGCCGAAAGCATCTGAGCATTGACTTTTTGTTATAATCTAAAAGTCTTGGAAACCAGTAGAGATGTACATGTATTGGCAGTAGTGGTGGTGGTAGTGGTGGTGATGTTTATGTATGTGTATAATATAATATGTGTGTGTGGTGTTTGTTGTCGTTGTTGTTTGTTTTGCTTTTGTTTGTTTGTTTGTTTGTTCGCTTGTTTGTTTTTGATTTGATTGCATTCGGTTGTTTAATGCATATCTATTCTATTTTCCAATAGTGTGTTCTACTGTTTGTTCTATTATTTCTTTATTTGTTTTAGCTGAACTCTCATTGTCTTGAAAACAGGCTTTCAGTGTGTAATCATTAGGAAGAACGTAGCAATTTCTGTGACTATAGCAGTGTAGCTAGTGCTTGTTCATTTCAAGCCCACTAAGTGTATTATGAATGTTGAGTGTTTGCAATATTGTGGTGGTGTTCTGTTCGTTAAACCCATTGTTCGTAACAGTTCGGAGGTAGAATGCCTAACAGTAATGATAACCAAAGAGCGAATGAGCTCAGTTCAATGATTGCCTGTCCATGATATGTAGGTTCACATAATATTATTGAAGGTTTGGCGACAAAATAAGCGTATATTCGTGGGTTGTGCGGCCTTTGATTCTACGGTGTATTATCATTGACCATGCATGCTTGTGAGAGATATTGTCCCGCACACATTCCTCGCTGTAAGTTTTTTTGTGATTTCTGAAGAGGATGCATTTTGTATTTTTTGTTGTTTAGATGGAGGCACCATTCCGTTTGTCTTACCGTTGTATTTGTTTACTTCTATTAATATGTTTATTTGTCTGTTTGTTTACTTGTTTGTTTGTTGAGACATTTTGCCTAAAACCATAACGAAGAAAATTCAACTAATTATGTACAACAGACTCGTGTTCTTTTGCTAAAATAGTATTGTATGTTCCTCTGTTTTGTTTCAATGTGTTACATTGAGAAACAAAGCACGCGTGTATCTGCTGAGACCGTTGAGAGACTAGTCTTTTTTTTTTTTTTTTTTTTTTTAGCGTGTCGATTTCTCTGGGATGCGTGAAATGCACGTTGTTTTTGCACACGCATGCAGTGTGCCGCTGCACAGTCCCCGTACTTCGTCTTTGGTGAATATGCAAACTGGGCATATTCATGTTTTTGTAAGCCAGCCACTGACATGACTTACAGGATCTTTAACATGCATAGTTTGTATTCTACATGTATGCATATGTATACACACAAAGGGCACACGGAGAGTTTGAACACACACGCTGAACTGGAAGATCAGAAAAATCTCCATCATTTATCCACCAGGCTGATAGAATCTAGGACCTTCTGATAAAAATTTCAATGTTTACCGACTTGACTACAACACACCTGTAAAATGACCATCAGTTCTTGCAAAGGTGTTTGGAGGTGACGAGAAAGTTGACGCAAATACATGATTTGCATATCTGAAGTTCCTGTTCGACTCTCGACTCTGAACAGTTAACTACTTTGTTTGTTTGTTTCTTTCTTTGTTTGTTTGTTTGTTTGTTTCTTTGTTTCTTTGTTTCTTTGTTTGCTATTTTTGTGTTTCTTTGTTTCTCTCTTAATTTCTGTCTTTTTTTTTTTCTTTCCTTCCTTTTTTTTTTTTTTTTTTTTTAGCTGTGAGGCTAAAAGCAGTTAACCTAGACTCAACTATCATTCTTGGAAAGCAAGCAATCGATATGTGACGGTGAAGAACAGACGCAGTGTCTTTGACTACAAGGTAGTGTAAAGCCCTGTCTGTGTTTGTGGTCCCTTTTTCCATTTCTATTCGTTATATACATATATATAAATATATATATATATATATATATATGTGTGTGTGTGTGTGTGTGTGTGTGGTGTTGTGCGTGTGTGTGTGTGTGTGTGTGTGTACATATTTATATAAATATATATGTCTCTCTCTCTCTCTCTCTCTCTCTCTCTCTCTCTTCTCTGTGTGTGTGTGTGTGTGTGTGTGTGTGTGTGTGTGTGTGTGTGTGTGTGTGTGTGTGTTGTTGTTTTTTTGAGAGAGCGAGTAGGCGAGAGAGTGGATCAATAAGTAAATTCTAGCCTGTGAAAAACATTTCAGATAGCAAGCATATTTTTACTGCAAGTTTCATTTATTTGTTTGTTCGTATTTTCTTTCTTTCTTTGTCTTCTTTTAACTTACCATCATAACACATTGCTGTTTTACTATAATTAATTTTGTTGTCTGAATCAAACGAGAACTAAACAAATTACTGTCAAGACACTTTTTGTAACATACCATTGCAATGATGAGACTTGTGAATCACTGTCAAGACACATTGTTAACATACCTTTGCAATGATGAGACTTGTGAATCACTGTCAAGACACATTGTTAACATACCTTTGCAATGATGAGACTTGTGAATCACTGTCAAGACACATTGTTAACATACCTTTGCAATGATGAGACTTGTGAATCACTGTCAAGACACATTGTTAACATATCTTTGCAATGATGAGACTTGTGAATCACTGTCAAGACACATTGTTAACATATCTTTGCAATGATGAGACTTGTGAATCACTGTCAAGACACATTGTTAACATATCTTTGCAATGATGAGACTTGTGAATCACTGTCAAGACACATTGTTAACATACCTTTGCAATGATGAGACTTGTGAATCACTGTCAAGACACATTGTTAACATACCTTTGCAATGATGAGACTTGTGAATCACTGTCAAGACACATTGTTAACATATCTTTGCAATGATGAGACTTGTGAATCACTGTCAAGACAATGTTACATACCTGCAGATGAGACTTGTGAATCACTGTCAGACACATTGTTAATACTTGCAATGATGAGACTTGTGAATCACTGTCAAGACACATTGTTAACATATCTTTGCAATGATGAGACTTGTTAACGCTGTTAATCTTTTTTCTTTTTCTTCCTCTTGTCAACCTGTTTCAGGTGAAGGAATGAAAGAATTAAAGTAAATGTCACCAGATTAACAAGGGGCTTCTGTGTGATAATATCCTTTTGAGACCTAGAGTTTAGAAGTAAGCTAAAGCGACCGTCGAATTATGTTATTGTATGATCTATTCGCACAATGCATGTCTCTCAATATTCACCACTCGCTGTCTTGTTAGATCTCTTATTTTAAAAGTAGCTAATGCTTTTTTTCTGTCAGTATCTTCGTAGTAGTCAGATATCTAAATTGAAATATAGCTTATGCTTCTGTATCAGTATCTTCGTAGTGGTCAGATATCTGAATTGAAATATAGCTTATGCTTCTGTATCAGTATCTTCGTAGTGGTCAGATATCTGAATTGAAATATAGCTTATGCTTCTGTATCAGTATCTTCGTAGTGGTCAAATATCTGAATTGAAATATAGCTTATGTTTCTGTATCAGTATCTTCGTAGTAGTCAGATATCTGAATTGAAATACAGCTTATGTTTCTGTATCAGTATCTTCGTAGTAGTCAGATATCTGAATTGAAATATAGCTTATGTTTCTGTATCAGTATCTTCGTAGTAGTCAGATATCTGAATTGAAATATAGCTTATGTTTCTGTATCAGTATCTTCGTAGTAGTCAGATATCTGAATTGAAATATAGCCTATGTTTCTGTATCAGTATCTTCGTAGTAGTCAGATATCTGAATTGAAATATAGCTTATACTTCTGTATCAGTATCTCCACAGAAAGATTGTATCCGTTTCATAGGCCTTTAAGCAGGCTGGCTGACTGGCTCAATCGAGAGACCAGAAGATGTGATGTCTTGAGTTCAGGAGCCTTTAAGCAGGCTGGCTGACTGGCTCAATCGAGAGACCAGAAGATGTGATGTCTTGAGTTCAGGTCCAACCCTCAGCATAAACACTGGCCTGTTCGATGGCCATCTTATGCTCTAACCATTCTGGTGATGTCAGCTTATCATTTCACAGGTCCTTTCGCCCCTCCCCCCCCCCCCCCCATTTTCAGATCAAGCCAATGCATAGGGTTTTGCGCAAGCTCGGGGAGTCTGCTAGATAATTACTAACAGATCTGGGTGGAGCGCATATGAAATTGTCCGAGTGCGATGAATCCCTCTCGAACAAACTTCAAGCTCCCTCACATGAAGTTCAAACTTGTTTCCTTCTTTCTTTACGAGCTCTTGAAGTGGAGGTTCAGCGCGAAAATTTTAAACAAGACTTCAGACTTATTAGAATGCAAATTTCTTCATAAACCATAATCTGCACGTAAAGGGCAAATGGAGATTTCCCTCGGAATGTAAACAGCTTGTTTGAATGTGTGAGCGAGTTTTACACAGATTATTTTATTCATATAACTTACTACCGATGTTGTAGTCTAGATTTCTGTGATAATGTTCCTGTAAAGTAATTGCCCACAATGTGATGACGTTTTAAGATAAAACATGACCTTCAACAGTGATACACCTAACACGACCGACTTGGCGT